>CM076653.1:15377736-15419630 GCA_038496675.1 Rachycentron canadum
TGTATAAGAGATATATATATATATATATATATGTGTGTGTGCATTTGTATAACTTGCAAATCTAATTTTGTAAAATACACCACAGGCAATATTAGAAATGAAACAGGAAATTCTGAAAAGCGTTCAAGAGCTGGAAGCACTTCAAATGAAAATAACAGACTGATTTCAAGCAACTATGAAAATGTGGGGGTTTTATATGTTTCTATAGTCAAGCAGTTTTTGATTTCATCCCTCAGCTTCATCAGCTTCATCCCTCTGTACACACTCACTGTGACAAGTCAGGAAAACCATCTGTCAGTGCACAATCCTGTAGCAGTGACAAACTCTACACAATGAACAAAATAGAACGAAAAGATTAGTACTACGAGTTGAATGTTTTTTTATTTACTTTTTCTATTAGGAATGATTGTATAACTGTACAAATGATATTCATAGCCACTGCATTGATATTGTTTGTTGTAAGTTGTAAGTCCAAAACAATAAAATGAACATATACGATATAATGTAAATTCAAAAACGTGCATTGTACATATACATGGCTCATATTTAAAAAAAAAAAAAATGTCTCCAATGTACAATTTAAAACAAACCTGATAAAGTAGTAAATTAATAAAAAAAAAAGATTAAAATGATGCAGTTAACACATCTCCTTCCTGTTTGCAAAAAGCATTTTCAGTCTTTCACGGTGTGTTTTTGAAAATAGCAGAACGAAAACTCTCTGAAAAGATGGTGGATTAATGAGCCACTTGCAGAGGAGCCAGAGCTTTGTAATAAGGTGATAAACCTGCAAAAGACACCATTTTATCTTTTTTGTTGTTTTTTTTTTCCCCCTTATTTTAACTTAAATTTAAGCGACACAGCCGCTAAACAGGCTAATTAACTAACTCCATACATGGGCTGCGTGAATAAGACCAGGGAAGTAGAGGATTGTATTTGTGCGTTTTATCTGCCAGTCTGTTGCCGCCCTCTTCCACTTCCTCTCAGTCATGTGCGTGTGCCACCACAGAGGTTAGTTTAATGTGCAGCAGAGCCATCACAGTGACGACAGCACAGCACGTGGAAGGAGGAGGAAGAGGAGGAGGAGGAGGAGGAGGCAACCGCTGGACTTTTTTTGACACTCATCCCATTCCTGCAATTTATCTGTATTTGTCAGCATGACCTTAAATCCCCCGGCTGCTCTACAGCCGTGTTAATCTCATCCAGCTGAAATGCCACTTTCCTTGTTCTTTCACGTTCACTTTCGAGATACCTGTTTTGCTCCTTTGTGAGTGGATGTAAACGTGTGCTGTGTTGTTGCACTGAATTATTTCAAAAAACAGTGAAAGGGCAGTAGCGGGGCAGTTGGGCTGTTGTGGTTATGTGGTTATTAAACCGGAGCTTGACATTTACAGGGCTGCTAATTCACTATGGCAGTGGTGTTCATGTACGCATGGAGGTTTAGAGGAGAATATTTCAGAAGAATCACTGCTCTCTGCTGTAAAGAGAAGAAAAACAGACAAATGTGCTTATTTCCTGCCGTTATGCATAGAGTAGTTATGTAGTAGTAACTTCAAAGCACCATCATTTTTGTTGTCTTTTTTCCCAGATGTAGTTTTTTTTTTTTTTTTTTTTTTCTTTTGTAGGACACAGCAGAATGTGTCCAAGTGTACAACTGGGACCCGTCTAATGCTTGAACTCCACCCACTTACTAAATCCTCTTACCCCACAGAGGCAGCTGAGGAAGAGGAAGTGCTACCTCCTGGTGGCCGGAGCCATCGTCCTCACCATCCTCACCATCATCATTGCTGTTTCAGCAAGAAAATAAGACCGGCCACTGAGGTAAGATCCATCACCCACGATACAACAGTGCCACCCCTGTCCTGGACGTCTGACTGTGTCAGTTCCACTTTGTTCCATAAAACCCACACCAGACTAGGACGATACAGCAGATTACGTCTGGTGTTTATGTTATGTATATTAAAGCTGGGATACCCACCAGTGTGCACCAGTGTCTATAAGCTGCTATGTGGCCAGTGTGGACACCTAGATTGGTTGAAATGGGAGCACATGTGTCTATCAGGGCCTGAATTCTGAACAATAACTGCCAACACTATGGAAATCATTTGTAAAATGTAATATTAGTGTGAATACAAAAGAGTGTGGGATCAGAAGATTCTCCCATGATTCTGTTCTGTAAAAAAAAAAAAAAAAATCAACCATCCATTGCATATTCCAACAGTTTAACAATGAAATATAGTTGTAGCATACAGACTGAAGAGCACACATTGACAGTGCAGCGCAGTGATGTAGTGGTTCCTTTCACACTCGCACAGACGCTTTTGCATCCATCCCTCACTTCCTCTACTGGACAGTCTGGACAGGACAATGAAATTGTGGCTGAGAGAGGTCACACAACTTTGATTTAGCTTTCAACAGACAAAGCCTTTCAGCCATTTAAAAAGGTTTTGTTTCCATCCCACCATTCCAGTTCGCAAAACAACAAAAGCTTCAAAAGCCACTGGAAGTGATTGGATTTGGGTATAAAACTCCAGGTAAGAAGCGTCTTTTCAAAACAGAGCTGCCTCAGCTTTCTGCTGAATGCAGGGGAGAAATGTAAGAGCAGCTTTACACACTATGCTGCAGAGCCTTACATGAGCCTGATAAACAAACAGCATATTCCATGTAGAGTGTCTCATATTATTGATTCAATCCTGAACTGAGTGTTCTCCAAATGAACAGCGTTTATAATCAGGTTTACTCAGCGTAACACACTGCGCAGTCTAAAGTCTACCCCTAAACAAACATGCTGAATGCACCGACTTCCTTACTTTAATTTATTTGACTGAATCGATGTACAGTAACTAATCAGTGTCTTTGCTCTTCTGTTGACGACCTGTTGTCTGATTTGCCATTTAATCGTACCACCCCAGCTATACCAACTTGTGGTAGTTTAAATTTAGTTAGTCCAAAAAAAAAAATGTATCAGGTGGAAGTAACATCACAGCCGCAACATCCATGTTTCTTCTCCAATCCATAAACCTAATTAGTTTAGCCTTTGCGTATGTTGGTCACAGCTATGATTCTCACCGTGTGCTTGGATTTCTTACTTTTAATTACAACCAGTAAACAAGATAAAGTGCTGAATTTTATTTCTTAAGGGAGAATCAATGAAAGATTCCCTTTTTTTTATGATGCAGCCATCAACAACCTGCACAAAGGGAAAAAAAAAACTCACTTAATCTTGTTTGCAAATTTAGTAAAAAAAAAAAAAAAAAAAAAAAAACTAAGCTCAGATGCCTCCTGTTTCTCTTGATGTCGTGTTGAATTTGGTTGATTGCACTGAATTTGAAAAGGCACACTGACAATACACTGACAGACAGTGGTTAGCAAGCGCACAACTTTGTTTCATTGTAATAGAGAGAGAGACCACGTTGAAGCCTGTATCTCAGTAGCTGTCCGCCGTAAACCCTTCTCTGGTACTGCCCCGTCAACGATGACCTGTGTGTTCAGTCGTCCTTGGTGTCCTGAGGTCAATACCGCCCACAGTTACTTTTTATTTGCCTGACGGATAATAAATAAATGGACCAGTAAATGTGCACAAATGTTTGGGCTCTGCATCAGTCAGTACTTAGTAACACCTCCTCTGGCAGAAACCACAGCCTCCAAACATTACAGCCTGATAACATGAGAAATACTCTTCTCCTCATCTGGTACGCGCCGTGTTTAAGATCAAAGCAACGTATTGCTTGTATGTAACTGGACAAATGTATGTATTGTATGTAAATGATACCCATTTTCTTTAATAGCCAGATTTCCCAGGGGAGACCAGTTAAGGTCTTCTAGGTTTTTGTTTTGACACTCGCCATCGAGTTTAATTTGCCAGTGGCAGCTCAGACATTGCAGGTTGGTTACATGTATAATAACTTTTTATATCCCCCTCTTGTTTTGTAAGAGCTTAATATCCTCTAAAGCAAAAGGAAATTATTCTTTTTAATGTATATGTCGACCCAACCTGAAAAAGAGAAAAAATCAGGGTTCAAACCTAATAAAAATGTGTACTTTATAATCAGTAGAGAAAATAGTGCTAAAAGTGCTAAATTGTATTTCTTAAAGGAGAATCTGCAAAAAAATTTATTATAGTTTTAAAGTTTTAACAATCTGCCATATGACACTGTAATGTTTTATCCTGATCTTTTTTCATGAAAAAGCTTTTTTTGACAAATATAGTTTTTTTTTTTTCTATTTTCTCTCACTTGACATTCGATACAAGATGCCTCTGCTTGCATAAAGTATTGATCATCACCTATTTTCCTCTGGGGGGAGGAAAATGGAAATCCTGTGGAACAAAGCACTCTATTCATAAAACAGCAGGCTGAATCGATGCTCCCGTGGCGTCTGACCCATGTTGAGGCTCAGCAGTCGGTGGTCGACAATCAAATGGCTAGACACCACCAGTTACCACAGTGAGAAAGTCCCAGAGCTAAAAAAAGACACAGGACCATTGTGAGGAGCATTAATGACTGTGCACATGTTCAAAGAAAGCTTTATTGATGTTCACCTGATCTGTCAAAAAGCAACAGAAAAACTAATGGCTGCAGGTCAATGTCTCCATGTTGTTTTCATTTCTCATGAAATGTAAACACACCCTGGTCTCTGGTGAGGATAAATCCTCATAACTCTGAAAACTCTTTTGACTTTTCCTCCAACATCAAATGAAATTCAACTTTATTGCAGTTGCATCGTGGTTTCAATGTCCAATGGAAAAAACTCAAGAAGTTGATGAAGCAAGAAAAATGGTCAAGAGTGAGGATGTGAGGGACTTTGACTTTGACCAAACTGTGATGTTTGGTTTGGCTGTGTAGCCTCAGACCGGTCAGGGTGTCCATGCTGACCCCTGTCCACCACCAGAAGATCCTACAATGGACACAGGAGCATCAGAACTGAACCATGGAGCAACGAAGAAGGTGGTCTGGTCTGATGGATCAGGTTTTCTTTTACATCATGTGGATGGTCAGGTGAGTGTGCGTCTCTTACCTGGAGAAGAGCTCACACCAGGATGCATTATGGGAAGAAGCTGGTGGAGTCAGTGTGATGCTGTGGACAATGCTCTGCTATGAAACCTTGGGTCCATTCATGTGGATGTTCCTTTGACTCGTCCCACCTCCCTAAACATGGTTCAGACCAAGTCCCCCCCTTCATGGAAACAGTCTTCCCTAATGGCAGTGGCCTCTTTCAGCAGGATAATGCTCCCTGTCACTGCAACAATGGTTCAGGAGCTTTGAGGAACAACAACCAGTTCAAGGTGTTGACTTGGCCTCAGTGTTAGGCAGGTGGTCATAATGTTACGCCTGTACATGATAATGTGCACAAATACATGTTTGTCGTGCAAACAGATGTAACAAACAAAGTAGAGTATAGCCCATCCCACATCATGGCTACTGGCATTAACAGCATTAACATCTGACATTCAGCACCTCGGTACTAACTGCTGGTAAACACAATATTTCTTATCTGAGCCATGAGCAAATGTTAAAAGTGAGAACTTTTAACATTGTCTGACAATATAAACAGAAGAATATATAAATGAGAACAACTACACTGCGAAGTCAATTTGCCAAAAAATGCAGGCATTTCCATCCGTTCAGTGATTTTCCAGCTTCAGAGACATGAGGCTTTAATAGATCAGCACGTAAAAATAACGGAGCCGGGAAAAGAGCAGAGACACACACTGGCCACAGTGGCAGGCAAGCTGCTGCTAGCAGCTATTTTTCTTTTTAATCCTTTTGCATAGAATTGCGTATTCATGGTCCCCTCAGGATGAATTGTGGTACGTTCAGCGATACAGTTATTGACAGCTGTTGCCAGTGTCTAATGTAGCTGTTAGCATGATTATAACCTTTTGTTTTTTTTTTTTGGATTGGACGTATTAGTTTAATAGAAATGATTGTGTGATTGTTGAAATTCAAAGCCACACTGTCTGTTTCTTATCTTTTTTCAGCTGTGATTCTTTCCGTCTTTTTTTAACCTGAATTCTTACAGTGGTGCTAAAAAAAACGGGATATTTATACTTTTATGATGACATTATCTTTGCTCTAGATTTTTATCTGGCTCATGAAAGAGATCTTAGATTAGTAGCTCTTCATGTTCATGGAAATAGACTGAAATCTTTGTTTTAGCGGATGAAGCGGGATTACCAACCACTGTGTGTTTGCAAGTTGTACCATACTTGTGAGGTCTGACAGCTTTGTTGGCACCAAAATGATGAAACCCACATGTTTCGAACAGGAAGACTTGGTTCTAGGCCTATAATAAGGTTAGGATTAGGGTTAGGGTTAGGCATTCTAATGTGATGGATGAGACTGGGGCGCGGGGCTATAAGAAACGCATTATGTCAATGATAGGTCCCCATAGATATGGTAAAACAAGGATGCGTGTTTGCTTGTGTTGGAGAGAGAGAGAGAGAGAAGAATTATCTTCATTCCCACTGGAGGGAAAAAAAAAATATCATAACCCACTGTTTGAGTTTAGCAGAAGTGAATGGATTTATTTCCACAGCAGGACACTTATAATGCTACCACATGCTCCTGCACATGCTCATCTGGATCTTAAGTATAAAGATCCAGATGAGCATGTGCAGGAACTTGCATAACACGCTTGGCATTGGCTCCATCAAACACTTTGGTGGCTGCAGAAATTCCTCAATTTTACAGCAATGACTGATCATCCATTTTATTATTATTTAGGAGAGTTTAGCTCCAGAAAAATGTAAACAAACTCATTCTCTACTGTTAGACTCATGTTGGCCCAGGTAGACAGTTTAATGCGTGAAGGATTTTATAGCATTTTCCATAAAATAATTAAGCATGACTGTAAAAAACGTCATCTGTCAATGCTCAGTCTAGTGGTGGACAGTGTTGTGTCCTGTCGAGGATCTGATATCATCTGATTGTCTTTCATTCATGACTTACTTCAGCTGTGGCCATAGACTGTCTATAAAAGTGGACATAGAGCTGCTGAAGAGCCTTAAACCTTCATTCTCTCTAATGACCATCAGGGGGCGACTCCACTGGTTGTTAAAGAAGTCAGATTGTGTTGAAGTCTATGGGAAAACGGCCCTACTTCTCCCTTGATTTATTACTGAGTTTTCCAAATGAGTTAATGTCTCTATTGCTAATTTTGAGTTTTCTTCAATGCAACATGATGTTTTTCTGCCAGAAAAGCACAGATCGGGTCAGATCCACCCCTCACTCCTCTTCAGCTCCACCTTCTCCTCCAAATATAGTTTCTACTGGTTTTCAAAAAAAACAAGATTGCGACGTCCAAATCATTCAAGGCTTCAAAATGGCAGTCCACAAACCAATGGGTAACATCACGATGGGTTGCCACTTGGCTTTGTCCCAATTCAGGGGCTGCATCCTTTGAAGGACACGGTCTACTTCAGTTACCTTCGTTGGCCGAAGTTGCATTGCAAAGCAAAGCTCCTCTTACCCAGCAAACTTGACAATACTTAACAAAACACAAATCACTTTCATGAAAAACAAGGTTTAAGGCTCTTGATATTAACAGTTGTAGCAGTAGCTAAACCCAATACCTAGATTTAAAAGTGTAATCCTCAGGCTCTCTGTGGTTTTTGCCGATAGAATATTTTCATGACTGGTGCGCAATGAATCTTGGGATAGTTTGGGCCACAAAGGATCCTCCCGCTGGAGCTTATGTTTCCCAGGAAAAGGAAGAGACGTTTGTCTGCTGCATATTGAATGGGACAGTCTAGTCATGGAGACTGTGATGTATTTGGTCTTCAAATGCAGCCTCTGAAAGTTGAGACCCTGAATTTGGACACAGCTTTCCTAACTTACTGCCCTCTTGTGGAAGCAGAAGTAGGAGCACGTTTGAAACATTGAGGATAATCAATGTCGGTGACAGCTATAGGTTGTCAAGGTGCCCTTTATCTTCCACTGTGATGATATCGTATGTGTTATTATACACATGCGCAGTTACATGTGGAAACTGCACTTGGGAAAATTACTTCTACAGTATTTTCTTCTTACTGATTAAGAGGCCACAGCAGGTAAACAAGCAAATTACACTTTGATTTATTATCTCAAATCAAGCTTTATTAATGAGTGATGACGAGGTGTCAGATTCACATTTTTTATGTTGCAGATATCAACAATCTACAGACAAAGCAAAAAAAATGTTGGTCATTTTTCCAAATTAGTGAAAAGGAAAAACGGAGCTCAGGTGCATCCTGCTAAGTTTAATGGGTTGCACTGCATTTGAAAAGGCACACGCTTGTCTAAGGTCTCACAGCTCCACATTGGAGGTGGCAGCCCGCAGAGGACTTTTCATTTCATTGTAATATAGACAGATCATTTGGAAGTGTGTAACTATTATTTAGGTAACAGTCAAAGATCTCAGTAGCTGTCCGCCGTAAACCCTTCTCTGGTACTGCCCCGTCAACGATGACCTGTGTGTGCAGTCGTCCTTGGTGTCCTGAGGTCAATACAGTTACTTTTTATTTGCCTGACGGATAATAAATAAATGGACCAGTAAATGTGCACAAATGTTTGGGCTCTGCATCAGTCAGTACTTAGTAACACCTCCTCTGGCAGAAACCACAGCCTCCAAACATTACAGCCTGATAACATGAGAAATACTCTTCTCCTCATCTGGTATGCGGCGTGTGTTTTTCATCAGTATGCATGAACTTAAATGTTACCCATTTTGTTTAGCCGCTTTACCAGGAGAGACTATTGGTCTCCTAGGTGACTGTAGCATTGTAACAAAGTTTGCATTTTTGAAAAGGAAGAAGAGGTTGTTTGAAAGAGGAGTGAAGGAGGCCATCTATGTCAAACAGAGCAGGAGGCCTCAGACACCACGTGTTACCCAACTACAATGTTGTCCCTTCATCCCTTCACAGGAGCCAGGAGGTGCTAGTTAGAGCAATGACATTATTCAACTTCCTCCTGGTCGTATCTAGCTGTTGTACAGTAGCCTCTGCATGACACACCTACATTCTCACAGTATTAGAGACGTAAGCAGTCAAGAAAATGGGAAACATTACTGGAAACCCTCAGTCCCTGAAGGTAAATTATCACAGAGTGACCCCTGTTTGATCTATTTGATCTATTATGAATATAAATACTATCTAAGCCTTAAATGTTTGTAGTTTTCTGTAGATGTTGTTTTATTCTTCCACTTTTCTCTTCATTTGTCCTACATTAAGTTTATTCTTACTGATTTAGATTTTTTTGATGTTACACAGTTGGTCTTCATAGCCAGCTGCACAGATTTCTTCTTAGTAGCTACTAGTTAATATGATTGAGCAGATGTTCTCTCTCACATTCATTATTTAGAACGATGGATGTCATCGTGACATCTATAATCCCAGTGGAGAATCTGCTACAATGAGTGACTGACCACTTGATCGCTCACTGTACATTTGTATCCCTTCAAACACTCCTCTCGAGGCTGTCCGTCAGCACACGCGTCTTTATAGTGTGGAAGCGCTGATCTGGTACTTTAAAGCCAAAGGTCTGGTGTGCTTCAAAAGGTGAAGAACAAAAACAGAGTTAAAGAAAATCAAAGAGAATGAAAAGAGAGCAAATATACAACCTGTGAGGTAAACACAGAGGTACTACAAGGTTTAGGAGGGATCACTCACAAACAAAAACTCCAGCAGAAAAGATTTGATTTTAAAACTCTGACTTTGATTTTAAAAGTTGAGGACTTGGTCACCTAGGAGACCAAATAGGACCACAACCGCAGTTCATCTGGAGGTCATGTTACCAAACCTTTTATATTTCAAACACAATGAAAGCTTGATGAAAAGGGATCACTGTGGATGATTCCCTTATTTAGTGCCAACTCATAAAAGTCAAAGTTAACATATAAACAGGTCCATTACAACAGTGACGCTCTATGATTTGAGATAAAGAAAATCCATTTTAGCTTATTCCACAATGTGGGGGCATTCAGCTCCAAGCTGTGCTCCAAATGGTGCATCACTTTAAATGCTTCTGTAGCAAGGAATTGTGGGACAGCTTTTTTTTTTTTTTTTCCTTTCCTTTTCATAAAGAATGTTCCAGTGTTTCCTGCTAAAGGGGATAAGACAGGAAACACTGAAGATCCTTTCCTTATCATTTAAAGAGCTGGATCAGCTCTGATCACGGCTGCTGCACAGATACTTCCGGGTCATTTCACTCTGTTAGGAACCGTCCTGGGAAAAAAGACTTTTCTGTTGCTGCCCAAGGAGTTGACTGAGGAAGGGTCTGTCGAAATCCACCCAATCAGCAGCCTCGTGACAGTGAGGAGCGGCATACCTGCCGTCATCACCATGGTTACCATGCAATAGGACTGTATACTGCTGTCAGAACTTCATCCTATAGCAACATAATGAGCCTCAACATTGGAGGAAAACAACCATACAACCTGGGAATTTCTGCAGCACCAACTCTGTGAGCGATGTTTGATTTTCATTGCAGAAACAGGCCACGGGTGTTTGCAGCTGCTGGATGAGCTAAACATCAAACTTGTCTGTAAAGTTTCTTTTAAATTTCTTCACTGTTTATTTGTTCGATTTAATTTCTGAGACATCGGTTTGTGTAAATGCGACATAATGGGAGCAGGTGTTTGGTGGAGCATGTTTTAGAGAAACTTAACCTAAACCTATTGAAAGTATGCAGTTATTGCTGGATCTAAACCCTTTGCATCGAGCTGTTCATCCTCTACAACCCTCTTCGATAGCAGCAGGCTCTAGGGATAGGAATGTTGATCAGTAGGCCAAATGCCTGGTCCATCCACTGCTTCTCTCCACAGGCAGGCCTCAGATAGCCTCACAGAGCTGCCAGTCTTGAGATGTTCAGTAGTAGAGGTTCAGGAAGTAGAGCGGTTCATCCAGTAATTGCTTTGATTCCCGGCTCCGTCTGTCTGCATTTCAAAGTGACCTTGGTCGATACCGAACCCCCAAAATGCCCGATGTATCATCTGTGTGTGAATGTGTGCGTACGGGAGAAAATGCTATGTGTGTTTGGCGCCGTATGAATGTGCGAGAATGAGTGAATTTGGCTTCTGATGTAAAACGCTCTGAGTCGTCGATAAGACTAGAAAAGCTTCATATAAGTGCAGTTTATTTATCCTACTGTACCAGTAACGGGGAAGACATACGGTTCAAAAAGGTCTTAATAGCAAGTGTGTGTGTGTGTGTGTGTGCGCGTGTGTGTGTGTGTGTGTTTTTCCTGAACAGATAGTCAGAGTGTATAAAAGAATGAGTGAAAGAGTGATGGAGAGTAGAAGCAGGAAAAGCAGAACGGAAAAAAGCAAGTGCTATACATCAGTTTAATGAGAGTGACGATGACAGAAATAACTGGGGAGCTGCTTCTGCTCTCAAATCAATAGCAGGGCTCTTTATGGCACTCTAAATAATGCAATAACTGCACCCTGACACTTATTCCTATACGAATTATGTTACTGGCGCTGCCCTCACATCTTGTTCACAGAGTCATTTGGGGATTTCTCTATATGCATGTCAGTGCCATGTACTAAATCCATGCTCGTCAATTGAACTGGGGTTGCAGGGTGTAAGTTTTTTTTTTTCTTTCTTTCTTTCTTTTTTTTTTTTTTTTTTTTACTGAAGACTTTCTCCCATGTAAGGGTAAAATAATAATAAGTACTTTTAGATTAAGATTAAGTAAGACTTTAAGACTTACATAAGTGGCCAGTGAATCAAAGGTCTGAAAATTGCAGCCATTAAACAAAATAGAATTTAACTGCTGAAGCATTTCAGAGGAAACACTGATTTATGACTGCGAGCAGAGCAGAGGTGTCAGAAAATGAGATCAGAAAAATACAGGATTGATCCCATTGACTTTGGCTACAAGCAGCTGACAGCTAGGCCTCTGAAGGAGACACTCTGATTGGCTGTGACATCACCCACTGGAGCCAATAGGAGTGTCCCATGTAGAGACGTGACTCTAGACGTCACTATCAAAGATGGAGGATGAGAACGGATGGATAAACATACAGAAGTAAAGCAGCAATGCTCCAGTCAGAGGCTCAGACTGATCCAGATCTGACCTGACTCCATTCACGAGTGTAGTGACAGGAGTAAACGCCTGGTGGGCCCCAGGGCACAACCCGTCCTCCTTTATTTTCACCTGTTCTCTAAGTAAAACCACTAAAACCCCAATCCGCCCCTGCTGAACACACCAACATGTCCAACTAACATCCACATCCACATCATCTTCACACAGCGTGGAAAATACCCTAGAGCTGGTCAATAGATGAAAGGAAACGTGACGTATGTGGCTGTGTGTGTTTGGCAAGTATTATTGGTAATAGAGAGGTAATAAAGAAGTGAACCAGTATAGGGGTCTTTCTGTGTGGAGTCACGTTCTCCCTGTGTTCTCCAGCTTCCTCCCACAGTCCAAAGATATGCATGCTTAGGTTGATGGGTGACTCTAAATTGCCCGTAGGCGTGAGCGTGAGTGTGAATAGTTTCAGTGAGGCCCAGAAATATTTGGACAGTGACAGAATTTTCATGATTTGGGCTCTGCATGCCACCACATTGGATCTGAAATGAAACAACTGAGATGCAACTGAAGTGCAGACTTTCAGGTTTAATTCAAGGGGTTGGACAAAAATATCCTATGAAACGTTTAGGAACTGCAACCATTTTTATACAAAGTCTCCTCATTTCAGCGGCTCAAAAATAATAGGACAAATTAACATGACCATAAATAAAATGGTCATTTTTAATACTTACCTTTCAAGCAATGACCGCCTGAAGTCCGGAACCCATGGACATCACCAAACACTGGGTTTCCTCCTTTGTGATGCTTTGCCAGGCCTTTACTGTGCCTATCTTTGTTCTGCCTTAAGTGTTGTCTTAAGCAAGTGAAATGTTGAGATCTGGTGATTGATTCGGCCATTGCAGAATATTCCACTTCTTTGCCTTAAAAAACTCCTGGGTTGCTTTCGCAGTGTGTTTTGGGTCATTGTCCATCTGTACTGTGAAGCGCTGAGCCGCAAGTTCATCCCTATGCACTTCAGAATTAATCCGGCTGCTTCTGTCTTCTGTCACATCATCAATAAACACTAGTGACCCAGTGCCATTGGAAGCCATGCAGTCCCATGCCATCACACTGCCTCCGCCATGTTTTACAGAAGATGTGGTGTGCTTTGGAGGGGTTTTCTTCACCCTGGAAGGGATCCTGCGCTCATCCACCACTGTTGTCTTCTGTGGACGTCCAGGCCTTTTTGAGCTCCTGAGCTCACCAGCGTGCTCTTTTTTTTCTCAGAATGTACCAAACTGCTGATTTGGCCTCTCCTAACATTTCCACTCTCTCTCTCTGATGGATTTCTTCTTTTATTGCAGCCTAAGGATGGTCTGTTTCACTTCCATTGAGAGATCCTTTGACCGCATGTTGTGGGTTCGCAGCAACAGCTTCCAAATACAGATGCCAGACCTGGTCTCAGCTCCAGACCTTTTACCTGCTTAATTGATGGATTAACGAGGGAATAGCCTGAGCAGCCCGTGAAATTGCTTTTGAGTCAATTGTTTAATTACTTACCCTTGAAAAAGAGGCGACTACATATTAAAGAGCTGTAATTCCCAAACCCTTCCTCCAATTTGGATGTGAATACCCTCAAATTAAAGCTGAGTCTGCATTTTAAGCCCATATAGATAATATAACTGCATCTTGAATATGTTTTGGTAAACAACTACAATAACAAAGCTTGTGTCAGTGTCCAAATATATATGGACCTAACTGTAACTGTATGTTGGCCCTGTGATAGACTGGTAACCTGTCCAGAGTCTACCCCGCCCTTGCCCAATGTAAGATGGGATGGATGGATGGTATAATAATGGGCCACGCTGCCTTTTGACATACAATAAGCAATCAGGGGCAAAAGTTCTGCCCCCAGAGTAACAGAGAAATAGTTTCTGTAAAGACTTCCTCAAATGTCATTTGTAATTGCTTTAACAGCAAAAATATCCAAAGTACTTGCATGACTGGACACTGTTCAGAATACGTGGAGGAATGTGTTTGTTTGGTTTTTTTTCTGTGATTTGGGTGAACTCACCCTTAAAGCTCTAGCCTTTTCAAAGATGTCTTCTGTGAGATAGACAGATCACTTGAAAGAGGTGTTTTTAAATGCCAAACAAATGGAAAATAGTGTTTTGAGGTGAACATCTTTGATTTAACTCCAGCATGTACAAAAAAAACACAGACTATATCAGAACAGAGAATGACTGTTTATATTAAAAAATGTTGTTATATAAGAAAAACCTTCTTGAAACTCAGTCAGGCAAACTTGAAACTTTCTTCCCTCCACTTTCTAATATGAAAAGACCTTAAATCCTTTTCAGATGCTTTAGACTAATCACAAATACCAAGGATGTAAGTTCCACTGAGGATTGCAGGGACGTGTCCCGCTCTCTCTTCAAAATCCTCCTTTTGTTCTTCTCACTTTTCTAGTTTCATGTCACTTTCCACCACTAAAATCTCTCTAAGCAAGGTCCCAACTAAGAAGTTGATACATTCATCAGAGCTGCCTTCAGTTATTTCTGTGCTCACAACAACCACAGACCTAAAAGTGGACGTGGACTCTGGGTCTGTGAAGTGAAGCCAATGCTGAAGAGCCTTAAACCTTCATTCTCTCTAATGACCATCAGGGGGCGACTCCACTGGTTGTTAAAGAAGTCAGATTGTATTGAATTCTGACAGAGCAGGTCAGCTCCACCCCTCACTCCTCCTCAGCTTCACCTTCTCCTCCAAATATGGTTTCTACTGAGCAAAACAAAGATGTCTGACAACCAATGGGTGGCTTCAAAAGCAGCAGTGGGTTATTTACTGACTTGCTTTAACCTGGGTGTCACATCTCAGGCTACATCAAAGGCGGCCTAACTTATTGGTGACAGTTGTTGGGGCTGTTTTAAGCTAACAGGGACAGAGCGAGGCTGTGATATAACAACTGTTGAGTTCATCACTTGGTGCACACTTCCCAAAAAAGTTTTATTTCCCCCTGCACAATCACTGGGAAAGAAGCAGCTACAAAAATGCCAAAGTTTTTTTGAGCATCACACACATTTTGCGAATAACTTAACGACATTTGAAAAGTCTAGCAGAGCTGTATGATTCAATGATTTTGCCCCATTCATGTGCAGGGAGCTAGCAGAAAGTCAGGTCTGAAGGGTTAGCGCATAAAATACACAAAGGTTCACAATGCATTTTCATTTTTTTTATATTTGTTTTACTAATGTCATTGTTTTCGACGCAGTCTTTGACTGGCCAAGCTGCAAACCTCAGAAAAAGTTTGACTGATGAATGTAGGACTGTTGTGCTCTGTACGGGGAAAAATCACAGACTTTTGTACAAGAACAAGTTGTGCTGAAGATTTGGACGACACTCAGACAATCATTAATATCAGAGATTAACAGAATATAAAGAGCTCTCCGGAGCACTGGTGCTTTTTCATCAGGTTCAGAGTTTATTTTGCAATATCTATTAGAGACAGAAATCACAGGCTTCTGTGCATGGACTTAACTCAAGGTCTATTTACAGGGCCAGAGATTGAACTGGGTACATACCTGGCTTCACACAAGTATTAGAGGCTAAGAGGATAATGGAAGGACTCCTGGAAGTGCTCATCAATCCATAATGAAAGGAGCTATACCTGTTGCAGCACACTTAACATGCAGTGCACACTCTATAACGCACAAACAATGTTTGCCACAAATGAATTTACACCACAAGCTTTAGACTGTTAAAATAGTTTCCATAAATGTGTTCAAGGTTAGAGAAAGATTAGAAACCTTTGCCATGGTAACAATCTTTGGGACTGTACCGGCAGCAATCATGCTGATGACCTTTGTCATCGTGATCACGATAATACACTCAGTGTTGTGTTTTGTCTGCCCATCCATCAACCCCAACCTAATATGGTCATATTGTCACTTCCTCCTTTTCTCCGGCCTTAAATCGTGGCCATCCAACAATAAAAGGTAACCATGCTTTGTAATGAGCTGCTTGCACATAACAGTCAATGGGCTCGTTTTTTTAAATGAAGGCAGGCTCTCGACTGTTGGTGGGAAACAGGAAATGAACAGCTTTCATGTTAAATTGTCACACTTAGCTGACTAAACCAGCTATTACAACTGATGTCAACACTATATCTGTACTTTAAAAGGTTCCTGAGGTTATGTTACATATAAATATATACACAGCAATGCGGTATCTAGTAAGCGTATCGATGTCTATGGGAACTTTCAGCATTGCTGCTGTCCAATACTTAATGTCATTTTCTTCTTGTATGGCAGTGGGTTGCTTTGTGGACATGATTTGTAGCAGCAGCAATAACGTGAATATATGGTCTTCAATTACAGTCAGAACCATCACTCTCTGAATTGGTCTTTGGGGAGGAGTTTCACAGGGTGATCTAAGACCACTTTTGGACTGACAACCAAAGATAATTAAGAAAGCTGCTGTGTACTGAGGCTGCTCTGGAGGCTTGTGGTGACCCAACCTTGAACTAAAACACTTTACTTTGTCAACGCCTGTTTTGTACTGATTTTTGTGCTTCCCAAAGGAAGATTCCTCATGATTTCAGTCCAAATTTCTACCTGTTCAAACAAAATGCCACCATACAATAATCAGATTGTCAGGAAGTTTATGAAGCACATATAAGGGAATCAACCCTGTGGTCTTTACTCCAGTGCCTCTCGACCTTTTTATCCCCAACACCAGATCTGTGAATAACAACTGTTGATGTTGTTCATCCTAACAACTCGTGTGTTATGGGCTGTAGTATGATATTACAGCTTCCTGTGGCCATAAACAATGCTTCAGAGCTTAGTCTTGTTAAACATTAATGTATTATCATCAAATTAATTATGCTCTCTTTGTATGATTACTGGAAGCCCAAGGCTAGTGTTATGTCATGTTGATGGAAGTTTGGTGCTTGTGTTCCTCCAAAGACCACGAGTCCAATAAAATCTCTTGTCCAATAATACCTCCCTTTACTGCCTAAAAATGAGACCAGTGAAGTGCTATTCATCACGCAGACTAATTGGTGAAACAAAAAAAAAACTCTTTTCCGCCCAAGTGTGACTTACAGGAAGTAGATTCCTGCCTTTGTTGGTGTTGCTGGACCCAGCTTGATGACTGCTAACATTAGCATGCTACCATGTGGATTTTGCACCCCCTTACCTCTGCTGGTGTCCAATGTCCCTCTGTCCTACCCAGGTGGACCCCTCTGTCTAACCCTGACTGAGGAAGGACCCCTTAAATCATAGACCACAACCATTTCATAGCTTAGTTTCTGTTCAATAGCTTTGGGTTCGTTGGGTTCAGGTCAATGGGAAGAGTCCAGATCCTAATGAGTCTTTGTGGATTGGCCTGGTGGCTTCCCTTTTTTGTTTCTTTTGGCTGGATCATCAGACTTTTCTTTGTCTGTGTTGTATAATTATGGTCATTCACTTGTGTTTAAATAAATAGTTTCTTTTTTTTTTTTTGGCTGCAACTGTCAGGCTCTGTTGGTTTTGGATTAAAACGTTCAGCGCGTCATAACAGTGGATATAAAGTTAAGAGTTCATCAAATGTATGCCAGTTCATCTTGAGGGGACTGAGCAAATTTACTTCATACTTCAATCAGTGAGAACAATGCGGCAGATTTGAGTGTGCTGTGCATACTATTTCCCCATAATGCAATGCACAAAAGCAATGGAGGAGCTACTCACAGCTCGAAAAATTTAATCAACTGTTTCTGGTAAAAACAAAAAAAAAAAAACAATACATTTTCAAAAAGTAAGGGAAGGAAAATGTTGTAATGTCTCTTTGTGAAGTTTAATCAGCAGCAGCTTCCTACAGCTGCAGTTTGACTGGCATCCAACATCACAACAATTCCTTGTTGAAATATGTTATATGTAAAGCCAGTTGTATGTAATACAGGACAAGTTTTCAACCTCAACATTTCTCTCCCTTGAAGGTTTTATTTTTAAACCTTGACTATGTCAATGTAAACAATTTAGTGAAATTCATTGTTAATGATTCTTGAAGACAAAGCAATGTCACCCTGCTGGCTGAGGTGTCTGATGGGATGTTTTGAAAGGCGGTGACATACAACTCATTGTAAACATGTTGATTCTTATCATTAAGTTACCAGCAAAGTATTTAATTAAACTGTCAGTAGCATCTCTGTCAGCTCTCGCTGTGGACACTCTGTAAGAGCTCTGTCTTCTGTCACCTGATAGCATCTCTGGACTGCAGCTGCAGTTAGACACAGACCTCTGGGGATTTTCGGGTGGATGCACAGGGTGGGTAGGTGCTCCATATCTCAGAGCAGGTAGCAACAAGGGGGGGGCAAGAGCAACTTGCTCAAAAACTGGCATCTCTGTGTGTCACGTCCGGTCGTGTTGTGGTCAATCTAGAAGCCACAAAGATGTCACAGCAGAAAAGAAAAGGCTGTGTCCATTTCCCCTCTAAAACCTCCATTTGTCATTTCTCTCCAGAGTTGAGTTGGTTTACAGTGAACACATCCCCAAACACACCACTTCACAGGAATAAACTGCTTAAATTCTGATGCCGTATCATAACAGCCTGTTGTCGCTTGAGCAGCTATCGTACAAGTGAGAGCGAATGCTTAAATTGCCATTGTAATTCACTCTGCGGAGTGGTAATACAATGTGGGCTGATGTAGTTTTTCTAAGGGATATTGAAGGATTTATGCTGTCCTGGAGGTGCAGTGTGTGTGTGTGTGTGTGTGTGTTTGTTTGTGGACCAAAATGTGTCAGAACTTGAGCAAAAGTTGTGTATTTTCTTTATTTATTTTTTTGCTGTTTTCATACTGAATTTTAATGGAGGATATAAGCCATATTTCAAGCACCTTTTCCCCACTGATAAATATTAAAGAATTAATGCAGTGGATACATGTTATATTTAGCCTCCAAAGCTGCTTTAGTCACTATGAAACACAGCAGACACGCTCACACTGAAAGAGGCTTATTCAAATGATGGAAAAAACTAAGTTGACAACACGGAGCGGCAATCCAAGAGTACTGCAATGATATGACGAAAATAAATTTTGAAAGAGAAATCGATATTCAGGCAATGGGAAAAGAATCATTTCAAACAAGACTAGAAAAACAACCATCATATTTGGCTTTCTTCTCACTTTTATTGCCTGAACAAGCATGGTATGCTTGAAGACATGGTTTTGATGGATGTGTAACAATCCAGCACTGGACAAGTATTTGTATGTATTAACCAAATGAGGTACTTGCATGCTGCAGACTGTTTGAATCTCTGTCCCTCTAAAACAGAGATCTGAGCCAGTGGGGGGGGGGGGGGGATTGTGAGTTGCTGCCACAGTTAGTGGAGTTCTTTTTGGGCCTAGTATCGTTAATCCATGTCTATGAACAAGTGTGACAATAAGCTCTGTGTCTGAACAGCAATCCTCTTAGGCAAAGCTTTGTGGGTAAACTCGCCTCATGCAAATTCTAAACCCCATTAGCTTTGAGGGACTAGTCAGCTGCATTGAGATTAATGGCCAAGTGACTACTTGATTTAATAGGGTTATTTCACATCTTCCGGGGGAAAAATAAACAACAAAGTTAATGCAAGACATTTGTCACTGACGTCCTCAATCTCTCTTCTCTAAGTGGGAGAAGTTTCTTGTGTGTTCAGATGTGTTACTTATTCAGCCTAGCATTGGTGAAACAGGGTGGAGGGTTTGTGGAAGTTAAATGTGTGTATGCTTGGTCTTGAAGTAAAAAAAAAAAATCTTAAATAAGTTTCAGTTGTTTGGCCTCTTAAAAACCCAAGGTGGAAGGTTTTTGTGCATTGTGGTAAATTACAGCATGGTCATATCTGAAAGTGTATTAGAGATAAATGCAGCAAGGAGAAAGTGCTATGCAATTTTTCATTACAGGGTGAAAAATGAAAATCCTTATTTATCTTTTTCCATGCCGTCAGCTTACTCCAAACTTTGCTGCAGGGGATTACTGGATGGGTGGGTAAGACTCTGTCACCGCAAAGTGGGAGACAACACAGTGTGACAACGGTGATCTGAGAGCGCTACCGACTCCTCCAACTTACAGCTGAGGAGGAATGATTAGCCCAAAGTTGAGCATGAGCATTTAAATACTTCCTTGTGACCTTTAATCCCCCAATCAAATCAAAATTCCACCCTTCCCTCTACTGCAGAACACAAGCAAACACTCCAAACCCTGCGTGCCTGCTCAGCTCCCAGCATGCACTGCAAACAGCTTTCTGGGAGATCTGAGATTACCCAAAGCTGCCTGATTACCTAAACAGGTGAAGTGAGTGTCATCCTCCAATGGAAGGCTTAATGCAGGATCACTTCATGTGAGAAGTGCCATGGGACTGGGACAGCTTAGAGTGACATTGAAGGGCTTCAGTTGCCTGAAACAGCGCTTTTCACTGCTAGTGCACTGAGTGACTTGGCAAAAAATAAAGATGGCAGAAGTCACCGTAGTCAACAACAATGCAACCATGCAAAACAATACACATCATATGAGAAAAATACCTTACTCTTGAAACTTATTGTTCATTAAACTTGTGAAATCAAGCAACAACCTCTGGGTTTAAACATTAAGTCAACAAGAGCTAAACCCTGCAGTTCCTCTACAAACCATTAGAGTCTGGCTCCAACAATGAGTCAGTCCATTGAGACTCACATGTTAAAATGTCCAACAGCAGAAATAAACATGTTTACAGCCTGGAAAAAAAATGTTTTGGTCTCTATTAGGTCTCTAATTTACTCCTTCATGATGACTGTATGGGGGGGCGAACTTTCATATGACTCACCTGTTTATGTATCGGCTGTTTGGCCACTTTGAATGGCAGGTGAGCCCATGTTTGCCACAAACCAGCATCCACAAAAGTGAGTTTGCCTGTTTTTGGATTAGTCAGGAGTTAGAGGCTGAGTCAGGAACTGCCAGGATGACAACAGTGGAGCAGCTCACTAAGACAACATCCATCTTTGTTTACAGTGTACGGTGCAACTGAACCAAGCTTAAGATTGAGTTCAGCCTCCTTTTCCTGGGCCATGAAGAGTCCAACAGGTGGATTATGGCCCAGCCTATCCCAGAATTCACTGTGGTGCTGAGGATTACACTTAAATGCAACTATTGGGACTTGTCAAGGTTGCTCTGTGATAAAACAGTAAGGGAAGACACAGCTGTTAACGCTTCCATAGGCTACAGTCTCATTTTGCTTCTGCCTTCGTGGTCTATGACAGCTATGGAGGGCCACACCTTTGTAGACTGCATCCCCCAAAGGATAAAGGCCATGAACTGGAGCACAGCTGTGCGCCTTGGAATATTTGTCTTTAATGCAGGACTTTGTAGGAGTTTTTTAATCTTCACCTCTGATGTGGGAGAAAGAAATGTCACTGCTTCCTGTTAATGTCAAGAAGAGAGAATAGTGATGCTATTTGATACACAAAATTACTAAAACGATCTGTTTAGTGGAGACAGTGTTCCACAGTATTCTCTCTTTCTCTCTCATATCATTACAGAGCTTACCTCTCTCCCTCCCCCCTTCTTTTACAGACACGTTTCCCCTTGCTGTCCCTCGCTCACCCCTTCACTCTCAAACATAACTTTTTGGTCACATTTTGTCTCCAGGATTCTCTGCTTTCCCCTGCAGATGCCCCTCAGACTCAGGCTACCGGCTCCACCGTGGCTAACGTTATTTAGCTCCTTTATTAAGTTCAATTTCCTCTCCCTGGCATTAGTTGATTTGGACTTCTAGATTCATAGAAATATGATGCATGTATAAAAGTAAAGTTGTGTGCTTCTCACTGAAAAGCTGCTTATCCTTTTTTTTTTTTTTTTTTTTTATTAGTGACGGTTACAAAAATAACTCCAAGGTTAGCGCTGTCGCTGGATTTACCTGCACTTTACTACTGACACATTAGTTCAGAATGGCATATGTCCTGAGCTCCAAAGAATGAAAAAGGGAAACTCATTTTTATGTTTTTTCATGTTCAAATGTTGTCCACCGCTATAAGCCATTTGTTTCAGCTGAGTCTCACTTTGATTAAGTTAAGATAATCATGCTACCTGTCCAGCTTAGATTAAAACCTATTCATTTCCCTTTAACTGGCAAAGCCCTTTTCTTCAAAAATCAAAGCAGCTCTCAGATAACAGAATCTGGCAAAGACAAACAAATAGAAAATGAGATAAGGCATTATCAATACAAAAACAAGCAAAACAGCACACAGAGACACAGAGACACGATGGCTGAGATGGGACATGTGGGTTGTGGGTGGGTAAAATGATGACAGTCAGTGATTACAGTTTAGTTCTTCAATCTGTGGCTGTTTATATGTGTGTTTCAAATAACAAAGAGGGGTAATGGCTTTGATATGTCATGCTGTTTCAACCACATGTTTCCCTAGAACTACAGAGGGACAATCTTTGACCATACTGTTTTTAATACTGCAGGGTTGAGCTCTTGCTGAGTATTATCTTGGGAATAGATTGAAAACCGAAGAGAAGAAGACATTATTTTTCAGTCGGTGGCCATCCACCGTCACAAATCTTACACTCATAAGACATACAAGTACACATGTATGTTTTAGTGGTCATGTATGTATCACTGGTCAGGTATGTTTTACTGCTCACACTTTTTAGTTTTATTGTGACACTAAGCTTCGCTGCAAACTATAACTTGACAAAGTTCTACTGCTATATTAAAGGAATGGTGTGTTTTTTACACCATTGATTTGGTGTAATTGCACTAGAGAGTGGAATCAAGTTCAGTGCAGTACCTCAGCATACGGAGCTGCATCATCAACAAAGAAAATATTTTCATTTAGAAAGTAGACCATTATTGAAGTGAATGGAAAGTGAAGCCACAATAGAAATCTGCCCCTCTCACCTGAACAAATGATCACTGGTGGGCTACAATTAGATATTCCTGGCTAGGATGTTTAGCACTGATAACACTAAAGCTTCCCTCATCCTCAATTTCTGATGACGGTTTGGAAATATAAGACGTAATGATAAGAAATAACATAAGCTAAATGTTACTCTGTCAAAAAAATGTATTTTAAAAAAAGATTAATAAATCAATTAATCACAATCATTACCATTAAAGCTCAACTGTGATCGACAAGTGAACTGGGCACTGTTCTTTAAAAATGAACAGTTGCTAATACACAGCATTACAGCCTTAAGAAGCCTTTTTTTTTTTTTTTTTTTTTCAAACAAGGACCTGATTATTTAACAGTATATGCAGCTAAAATCACAGCGCAGACTTTCCCTTTTAACACATGTTTTCATTCAAGATGTTGTGGTGATAAAATCTGAATTTTAGCATTTTAGAATTTTAAGTGTTAACATGTAGTCTTGATGGAATTAAGTCATTCAATTCAGTCACAGAAACAGAAACACGTTTGACAGTCTTGATCCGACAGCAGTTCAACAAGCTGATCATATTGTTTCTATGACCCCATTGGGGAAACTGTTCAATTTTAATAGGAACAATATGAAACCTTGAATCAACCAATAAAGATTAACACAAAGATTAAGTCTCAGAGTGAATGAAATTTGAAGGTTATCTAATACTAGTCAGTAATAAAGAGTAAATGATATACAGTAAATCAACCAATCAAAGCTACCGTAGCTTGTGACTTGTGCCTTTGTAGCCATGATTTACTTCACATTGCATTGCATGTTGTGTGGGAGGGGTTTGTGTTTTTTGACACCCTCCAATGTGATTGATTGAAGACGTACCTTTAGTAATAAAGCTTTGAATCTTGTGAAGACCCCTGGTTATTCACTGCACACAGACACTGTTGGCTCGGTCCTCCACAACATTACAGAGATGCCATTCATCCAGCTGCTGACTGGCAATCAATGGCAGTGCAATGGAGCCACTTTTGGCTGTGATTGATACGACCTATTAACTTCCTGCATCTGGACACTGTGTTTTGGAAAGGGGGACAGACAGCACCAACCAATTTGTCCATATTGATCTGGACGAGACTGAAAACTCTAAATCTCTCACTACTCTGGATAAAGCACTGTAACTCATCAGTCAGATACACACAGCCATCAGCCAAGGCTTTGAAATCGGTGTCATTCAGTGTTGGACTATTTGATGTAGCTTATTGTAAGTAAACACACTTTCATATACAACTAATTTACATCTGCAAAGGCATTTCAAGGAAACTTAATTTAATCATTACCTAAGGGCCTTGTGCAAGATCCACTCATACAAACTCATACAAATTTTTTCTTCAGTGTCACATGCTACAGATTTAAGAGAATACTTGTTGTGTGTTTCCGACCACTGTGCAGATAGTTATTGTCCAGAGGGGGCAAAACATGTTTGACTCAAGGATGGTATTGCTTTAATCTGAATAAATGTTTATCTTAAAAACAATGCGTAACACTAATCACTTAAAGGTAGAGTCGACAAATCTTTATAACCTCTAAAAACCTTTTGGCCAAATTCTGTAAATTGTCAACCCACTGTGACGTCACCCATTGGTTTGTTAGCTGCTGTTTTGAAGCCGCCAGTTTGTAATTTGTCCGTCCTCTATCTTGTTTTTTTTTAAACCAGTAGAAACCATATTTAGAGGAGAAGGTGGAGCTGAGGAGGAGTGAGGGGTGGATCTGACCTGCTCTGTACTCTATCCTGATTGGGTGGTACAGTCTGTCAATCATACAGTAGCCACACCCTAATTCATCCCCTGCTTTATGGTCTATTTTCCTCTAAATGGACCCTCATTTTAAAAATGAACATCATGTTGCATTGAAGACTTGAAACTAGAGACTGAGACCATAAACTCATTAGGAAAACGTTTATCGTTTATATACAGTCCGTGGCCATAGTCCACAGACTGTATGTGCAAAGAAATAGGGTTTTCCTACACACAACATCATTCCAACCAATCCTCCTGTCCTCCCTTTTCCTCTTAGTAAGGATCCAAGGAAAGTCGTGCCAAGGCCAGTGCAGCTCACTGTGTGTGATGATTCATGAGATGAGTCATCAGAAGATAAGGAAAAGCAATAAAATGTATTTGGCAATCTTTAAGGGCCTTTAGTTTTCTTAAGTAATGATTTTTTATGAGTCAATAAGAGACTAAAAGGATGATGCAGTGCCCATTACTCCTGTCACTGTGTTCAGTGAGCTACATGTTGAGATCAGATGATAGAAGTAAGATCACATGTTCAAACAGGTTGTAAGTAAACCTAGAAGTCGAGCGGTGAAGATATGACCCAAACTTTCTGTTAGCATCCAAAACCTTAAACAGTCCCACATCCTGGTTCAGCAGGAAATTGTCCCTGACAGATTCATAAAAACTGCTGTTTGTCTTTATTCTGTCACCTGTCAACGATATCAATATGATGCGGACGGTGCAGCCTTTGGAGAAGACTTGGAGGAAGCCAACCTCCTCACACAATTGTACACATCAGTATTGTTCATGAAAAACATAACTTTCACTTGACCGGCAAATTAGTTCTATCATGCTAATATAGTAGACAGACACAAATGAAAGCTTTTTTTCAATCATCAGTTCCTTACAGGGGTGTATGTGTTCATAATTTAAAATCGGAAACTAAAACAAATCAACATCCCATGTGTTCTATAAGGTAACAAACCAATGCTTTAAAGTTCGAGGTTTTCCTGTTTTATTTTTACATTATTTATTTCTAATTTGTGATTTTCTGCAATTTAATTAAACTTGACTTGTACTTAACGATGGCTTGTACAGCCAGTAGAGGTCAGTTGGCAGCAGACTTGCACAATATGCTTGGGGATTAGCCAGCTAGTGGTAGTGCTAGCTGGGCTGGTCTCATGAGAGTCTCGCCTCCATTTAAAGTAGTTTAGCAGGATACTTGGCTTGTTCACAGCCATTATCCGACTGCTCGTGTTTCTTCCCTCAGGCTTCAGCATTGCTTTTGGTGAGGATCACAGCTGATGGAGAATATGTCCAAAATGATCAGAATCCGGTGGAACTGACCAAAATGATCTTTTGAGGTTAAGACAAAGAGAAGGAGGTAGTGAAGGTTGATGGCAGCATAATGGACTGAGGAATGATTGTAGTCGTACAAGTGTGTGTGTGTGTGTGTGTGTGTGTGTGTGGTTGTGTGTGTGTGTGTGTGTGTGTGTGTGTGTGTGTGTGTGTGTGTGTGTGTGTGTGTGTGTGGTTGTGTGTGTGTGTGTGTCTTCAGGAAGCAGGGGAGGGAGGCAGATCTTTGATGTGGCTGTGACTGGCAACACTCTCTGACTCTGAGCCAAGCAGACACACCCCATGGACTCTGATCCCTACAAAGAACTATCTTTACAACTATCTTTACCCCCCCCCCCCCCCCCACCTCTCTCTCTCCACACACACACACACACACACAGATCAACCTTGACATGAATCTGCTCGATCTCCTCCTGAACTGGCATCCTTCCAGGTGGTCAGGACTGAAGCCCTGTGCAGATGGGCACAAAATCACCACTCTGACGTACGCCTCAGGTCTTTTCATGGATGGAGCTCTGCATTGTATCCGCGCTCATTCTTCTGTCAAACTTCATCATCCTCTCATCACTCTTCCTCTCCCTACAGTTCTCTCCGTTCTCTCCCTCTCGCTCCGGGTGTATTCATGGCGTCGCTCTCAGTTGATCCCCTCTCACTCCGAGGGGGTGTTTCCTGGTATGATCTACCTGTCTGTTGGCTTGTCCATTAGCATTATTAGCACATCTCTGTTTGTTTTGGGGCCATACCTGTGTTTGTCTGGCCTGATATCCATTAGTTTTCTCTTTGTTCACAATTTTTGTATAAACGTGTGAAATTTGCCACACTGTGATCGCTCTGGCTCTGCTGCGTTTTTCCTCCTCACTATTCAGTTAAATCTTCTGTGGCTATTTAGCCAAAGTATCTCAACGAAATTCAATAAAAATGAAACTAACTGCCACAGAAAATATAGAAAGAAATAAAATGTGTCCCTCTGACAGGGATCGTCTGTATGTTGTCTTTGTTGTGCCTCTGTCTGTGTGTGTGTGTATGTGTGTGTTAGGGCAGTCTCAGTTAAAGTAGCTGATAAAAGCTGAGACGATGCTGCAGGCAGCTCATTCTTTGACTGTTTTGAAGAGTGACTGGAGGTTATAGGCAGGAAACAAGTTTGTAACAACACAGTGTATAAAAAGGATCACACAAAGTTGAAGGTTGTATACCATTGTATGACAGTGTAGATCATTTAAGTTGTGTGTCTTTGATAGACCGTCACTAGCTGTTTTATTGCATCTCTGAGAGTTATTTAGTTTTTATCAATTAAGATCAGGAATTAAGACGAGAAACGAATGATATCCCATCCCATCACTGCAGAATTAAACAACTCATGATAAAATAATTTGAATTAAATTTTGTGAATACAAGCACAAGCCTTGCATCTTTCAGTGGCAAACAGATGGCAGAGTGGATGAGGCCCCCGGTTCAGTACCCGATCAGATGGACTCTTTGTTGCTATGCTTTTCTAATCCCACATTTCCTGCTTTGTCACTGACCGATCCAATGAAGACAGAAAGAAAAATAAAAAATTTAAAATTAAAAAAAAAAACTTTTTCCATGATATTTTTATATGCAAGTGCACCACAGCACTCAGCACTATTGAAGTAGTAGCCCTGTTGGTTTTTGGGATGTTTGGGAGTTTTATTTTAGGGGCAAAGTGATCCTTGCTCTGAGAATGTTTGGGAAACACTGCTCTAGATGGAAAGCTCTTGAAATTGGTGGCTAGCTATTTGATTAGAAATCTTTAAAGCAATCTGATGGTTTGTCAGAACCTCTTTGGGGCTAACCAAAAGTCCTCCCACACCTGAGTTGTAACTGGAGACGCTACAGCAGTGAGAGGATAAACTCTGCTTCTTGTCTCCTCAAAAGTGGAACCAGAGTTTGAATTGACATTGTTGAGCTGTCTTAGCTGACACTCTTCAATCTTGCTTGGAGGTTGGGGACACTAGGGTGGTTCCCATATCTAAAGGAAGGGAAAGGAGAGTGTGCTCTACTTATCAGGGTGTTACACTGCTCAGCCATGGGAAGGACCTCAGATCCAGCAGGTGCAATGCAGACTCTGACCTGAGCATAGGGGGACAACAGTGGGTAAGCTCTTTAAGTGAAGGGGTCAAGTTGCAGCTCGTGGGAAGAAAATGCCATTTGGAGACTTCAGAGTCACCTCTGCTTTTTGCGGACAGTGAGGCTTTTTTGGATTTATGAGATGGTGACCTATAGCACACAATGGGATATTCTGAAGATGAGCACAGGGTAGCTGGGATTCCCCTCCAGCTCAGAGGCCATGGTTCTCTGCTGGAAAATGCTGGATTTCTCCCTTTGGGTCAAAACCTTCAAGTCCTTTCATGTCCATTTGAGCTTTGAGAAGATGAGTTAAACATTAAGCTTCAGGGCAGGATTCAGCAGTTTATGGGCAAACCTACCCTGTGGCATGAGGCTCTGGACCAGGGCATCATGAACATATTCCTATTGGACTGACATCGGGGACTATGACTGGATTCAAAATCCATAATCCCCGACCATATCCCACCACGCCATTGAGCAACATCTTTGCTTCTCTACTCTGGTTTGCTTGAGAGCAACAGATGACGCCTTAACAAGGATGAAAAAAGTCTGCCAACACCTGCAGGCACATGTGTCAAATATTTATAATGGTAAACGTTTTAATGTTGACTCAAATTGAAGTCACATTTACAACTATTGAAAACGACTGCACTCTCTTTTCAGCTTCCTTGATACTGTGGGTGTATTCATGGCAGTTAGTTTTCATTCTCAGTGCATCTCTCTGTCTTCTGAGCCTGAGTTATTATTATCTTGCTCGACCTTTAGATCCACTCCCCCTCTCTCTTTCTCTCTCTTTAACACACACATAAACTCTTCTGTCTCTCCCTCCTTGCAGTTCAATTGCCTTACCTCATTACTTGTAATTTGTGAGTGGATTAAATGGGTTCTTGAATTATTTTGTTAAATATTTCATGAGTAATACGGTTGTTTGTCCAATTTTATTTGGCTTAGTAAATACAAACAAATGTTTACAGAGAGATAAGAGGCATAACACTGAGACATTAACTTGCCCTTAGTGGTCTCATATGGTGGAGACCTGATATGGCTAGAATTAAAAAGTACTTACTGTTTAGTTTTCCTCTTCTGATATTAGACTTCTCCTTCTTAACACCTTCAAGACCAACAAGACGGTCATTGAGTTTGGGTTAGGGTTGGACTGACTGGGCTCAAGGCCCACCCATCAGTCAGTCCACGGTCAAGGGAAGGATATTGAGGTGGTTCACACTTTAAAATACCCGGGCGTGCACTAAACCGGACTAGTCCCGGAACATGGACGCCATCTACCGGAAAGGGGCGGAGCCAACTCTCAGGGAGCTCAGGTAGTTTGGCGTCTTCAGTAAAATGCTACACACGATTCTGGCCAGTGTCCTTTGTTATGCTTTGGTCTGCTGGGGCGGCGGCGTCAGCCTTGAACACAAGGTGATTGATCAAGCGGGTCAATAAAGCTGGGTCTGTGCTTGGCTGGAGTGTGGACTCACTGAAGACTGGAGAGACCATGCTCTGTAAGATGTAGGACATCTAGGACAATACCAACCACACTCTTCACAACGTCTCATTGCGCTGCAGGACTGAGGTTCAGGAGATCCTGTATAACGCCTTAGCCAAAGGAAGTGGACTGGACTAATGAAATTATTATTGTTTATTATTAACTATTATCATCAATACTAATGAGCTGCTGATCACCTGAATTTCCCCTCAGGGATAAATGCAGTACATCCGTATCTATCTC
The DNA here is from genome assembly GCA_038496675.1 of Rachycentron canadum. Lineage (NCBI taxonomy): Eukaryota > Metazoa > Chordata > Actinopteri > Carangiformes > Rachycentridae > Rachycentron > Rachycentron canadum. The sequence continues at coordinate 15,407,543 of CM076653.1, forward strand.
GACATGATACTTGTGGCCGCGCGGCGCATTGTGAAGCCCAGTAACTCCGTCTCCCAGGTGCCAAATATTTGTCTCTAATACTCTCAATAAAAGTCTCTGTGCTTTTCTGCTGGCTAACAATTGTTTCCTTTCAACTCTTGACAGGATTTTCTATTAACTGACAGTAATGCTTGTCAAGCGACGCTGAAACCATCGACTTGAAAACTGACCCAAAGCGTTTCAAATAGAGTTAATTTTTCATCTTTTGAAATTTTCCTTTCATTGTGTGAAGACTCGGATCAATAAACCAGTGTTGATAATAACTTTGATTTGAAACATCAGTCAGTGTACACAGATTAGAGAAGTGCCTGAACTGATTCTAAATCCATATTTTCATCAGATTCAATTTATTTCTGTCCATCAAACACTGACGTAATCGTCAGAATCTCCACTGCTTTCAGGGCTTAATTCACTCACATGTTTCCTGTTGGCCAACTGTTAACTGTAATTCAGATAAAAGTGATGCGCTTTGGCCTTTCATGTACCAGGCCAGTCTGCTGGTTGGTGATTAATGAACCACTTCCGTCTTCTGCACCGTGAACTTTGGCCTGGACTTAATTAAAACTCAGCCGTTGACCAGCAATCATAAATTACTTCCCACAACCTGTGACACTTTAAGAAAAAAAAGAACAAATTGGCTTCTCGCAAATTAATAATTTACAAACGAAAGGGAATAGCAGTCCCAGGGCAGGGATCTGCATCCTCACGGTGCTTTGATAGGGCTGACAGCGCCATCCCGGAGCGTGAGAGGTTGATGTCTGCTGGGTGATTGATGCCTGCTGCCTGCTCTGCTTGTGTTTTTCAGGTAGCTGCTGTCATTATGGTGTTGCCTCGGTGCTCCTGCCCAGCCTGATCCCTGACCTGAGCAGCTGGTTTCCAGTAGGAGGGACCTGCCCTGCGACGACATCTCTACTCCATCATCTCTGGCTCTGTTTACATGTGCTTCAGTGTCGGGATGGAGGCCTCCCTCAGCATACCAATTCGTCAAGAGGCCGTCTGAGCCTCTCATGTAATCATTGTGCTTCTTTTTCTTTTCTATCATGTATTTGCTGTGTTCTGCGACTCGGGTGTTAGCATCAATGCTGAAGTCACAAATGTGAATTTAGTCATTACACCGGAGGCACAGAGGGGGAATTTCCTGTCTTGGCTGTGATGGGTCACTGTTGTAAATCACATACACAGCGCAGCTCTGAACTGTGGTGTTTTATCAGTAAACCAGATGAAGATGGAGCAGAAGCTTCAGGGTGAGGCAAGGCAGCTCGAGCTTTACTGTACGGTCTGTTTCCTTTGTGTATTTTTACTGGAATAAACCTCATATTTATCAGCCTGTAGTGCAATTTAATCAGTGTTATATTGTACTGTTTATTGACATTGGTAAATATTGTTTGGCTAAATATATCTTCCAAAATAAAAGTCCAAGTTAAACAGCAACAGGAAGTGTTATGTCCTTGTTCCTCCACCCGGTTACATTTTATTGTTAATGTCATGACGTCAAGCAGTCATGTGAGGCAGCATCAGTCATTTCAGCAAATGCCCCAAAACGACACGTTAATGTTCAAGTGAAAAAAGCCGCCTAGTGGCCATAATCCTGACAGGTTTCCACTGGTTTCAACAAACCAAGATAGCAGACAGACAAATTACAAACTGGAGGCTTCAAAACATCATCAACAACATGGGTGACGTGACAGAGGGATGACACTTGGATCAAGCTGCCCCGGTCCAATTCTAAATTAAATAAATCTATCTATCTATCTATCTATCTATCTATCTATCTATCTATCTATCTATCTATTTATTATTCTATGTTTCATATGCTTGATAATAAGGATGTGGGAAAGTCAAAATCAAACGGATGAAAAGTGTAAAAGAAAAGTGAACATCAACAAAATGAGTTTTGCCTTCATGAATATTTGTTTATTTCTTTAGTTGCTTAGATGTTTATATTGTATTTGTAGAGCTTGTGACATCGACTGACTCACTGATGGTGTCACTTCCTTTCTCCTGATTTGGTCATCAGTGTTTGTTAATGACTGAAATGTTCACTTTAGCGACACATGTTTCAACTTTCTCTCTGTGTGGGAGCTTCTCTACCTTTCTCTACCTGCTGGAGTCGCACAGTTTGAATTTGGGCCAACAGTCAATAGCCTATTAGAAACTTTAAACAGCAGTCCAGTATTTTCAGAAATATGCTCGGGAGTTGTCACGAGAGTCAGATGAGAGAATCAATATCCATTTCATTTTTGTGTGTCTGCAACAGAGAGAGGTCTGAGGTTAGTTCAACAAAATAATATAACTCTCAAAACAGTGTCCCTTTCATTAAAGACGATGTAAATACATTTGGATTCAGCTTGATGCAGAGCAGAGAGTGTAGTCTACATGAATATTCAAAACTAAGACATAAGCCATGAAGGGGTTAATGTAAAGCTACACATAGTCTCATGAATGTCATGGTGTAGTCAGCCAATGAAGGCAATAGAAACACCACCCACCTCTGAGCGACTTTTATTTTTTCTGGTTTGATTTTGAAATTACGAACATTGTGTCTCTTTCTTGCTTTACTTCCTGCCCCTGGGTGTTTCCCGCCTTTCTGACTGTCAGTTAGTTTCACCTGTTCCCAATCAGCCCTGCCTTTACTCATGCATTCAGCCAGTGAACGGCTCCTGTCACACTCTGTGACTTCATCTGTGTCTCATTCCTCGTCTTCCTCACAAACTGAGCCCTGCGTTAGTTCCCAAGTTCACTTCCTGGATGCATCTCGTCTGCAGGTAAGCCTGTTACTTCTTCACTGAAATCTCGTGTTTTGTCTCTCAAGCGTCCGACGCACCGGGGGGATTTGTTTGCTGACATCAGCAAAGCCAACTGTGCGTCAGCAGCATGTTACATGTTACGCCGGGACAATGCAGGAATCTTGTGTTGTGGTGATTTGACTTGCACCAGGTGAAGAGATGAAAACGTGGCCGTCACCTCATGTTAGATTTACGTTTGGAAGGAGAAGCTGATTGTAGTTTCTGAATTCACCTGGTGAACAGAAAAAGATGTTATTTGTGTATCTGTGGAACAGCTGACTGGTGGCATCCAGAGCCAGAGAGAATGATGGGAATGATGCGGTAGCAGTAGTTTGAAGGTGAAGATAATACTGAAGCTGAGCGGTTCCTCGTGGAGACAGAGAAAAATCTTGAGGTGACGGGGACGGGCCCGGGGTTTCTTAGCTCTCTTTGAGTTTTCTGACTTCATACAAACTGATCAGCCACAACATGATGACCACTGACAGGCACTCTGAATCATTTTCTGGTTACAATGGCACCTCAGTCGCCCAGACTTTCCCATTTCTCTGTCAAAATAGCAGAAATGGCCTAAATATGTTTCACTGTGGATGTACAGTACTTAACTGGCAGCAGCTTTAGCAGCCAAGTACTGTGTTTTTAGTTTCTTACTATATTTTAGAATTAGAGTCAGAATTACTTTAAATAACTGTGCAGTTCTGTCGTCTTCTAAATTTACAGCACAATACTGGTCACTGTAAAATACTGTATACTTGTAACTGTATTTGAATCTACACTGTGTATCTTGAATTCAGCACTATGACTATTATTTTTTCTTATTATTGAAAAAGGGTAATATTCATCTTTATTTTCAAATACTTTTAAATTAAATTAAAACAAGCCACCAGTGCAACAGGTAAAACTAGAACTGAATGAACCATAACTCCCTCTTTTTGTCCATTTGAATGACTAGTAACTGACAATTTTGCTTCTATTACAACAGAATATCAATGTTTTTATTTAGCCTGCTGCAGAACAGCAGCAGTCTCGCCTCCATCGTGTGTCCCCACAAAGTTTTCAAAATAAAACTGCACGTTTTAAAGCGGCCCTTTATTGTGACAGGGTCACGCCTGTGCAGTAATCACTGTGCGCTCAGCAGCTTGAGCCCCTACACCTGTCAGGTGGAGGCATGAGAACCGTTCACCAACGTGGACTCTCTCTGTGAAGAGAAAGTGGGCGGCAAGGCTCCTTTACGGTTTTTTGCAGCTTTAACTTCAACAAAAACAAAAGCGGTTATATTTTTGTCCGGCGTACACAGTCACCAAAGTGTGGCACCTGTGACCCATGTGTGACAGGTTCTCAGTGTCCTGCGGCACGAGTTAATCGCACAGCTGACAGTTCTCCTCATTTCTAGCTGCCAGTCTTACTCAGACATCGTAACGCGCTCAAACTGATCTGAAGACAGCGTATTGTGTTGCTGTGTGCGTTGTCTCCTGAGGCTGCACAGAGATAAGTATGACGTCACGCTGTGCGGCCACAGGGTCGAGTCCTACAATCCATCATCGTTTTTGTTTTCCAGCAGCGGAGCTAAAAAAAAAAAAAAAAAAAAAAAAAAAATGTCCGTTCTCCAAGATTCGTTGCTGATCTCTGTGTTTGATGTTTTGGAATCACTGAGCTCTGAAAGTGCAAACGCACTTCAATCAGTAATATTTTCCCCAAACACACAGACTCGCTGGTGTTCGGGGCTTTTTTTTTTTTTTTTTTTTTTTTCATTTTTAATAGAGTTTTTTTAATAGACAAAGAAGAAACAAAGGCAAGAAAAACACTGTAGTTGTCCTTTTGTCTCAGACATAATGTAATAACACAAAAAATGGCAAATTCATTCCCTCTTTGTGTCAGTTATTGTCGAGGAAGGCCAGAGAAAAGTTTCTTTATGAGGCTATATTCCTTTGCTCTTTTTCACTTGGCTGAATATGTAGCAGTAATAATAGGAAATGACAGCTCAAAAAGCTTTTCAAACATTTGAAAAAGCAATCAAAGTCATGTTTGTCCCTCGCTCAAGGCTGTGGATCTAGATTTAATTCTGTGCAGGTTGGTGGACAAACTTAACGTGGTCTTGATTGCTCAAAGCGGTTTACTGTCTGATAGCCCGCTGTCTCTGTAAATACAGCATGACCAAGGGGATAAATCTCCCAGGAAATGTGGGCTGAGGGGAATTTCAATGGCAGGTGGAGCGGTTATCACCTCTGCTCAATGTCTGGAATGTTAACGAAGCTAAAAGACCCCGAGGAGGAATGTGCCGTTCCAACAGGGGACGGGCTCAGATCCAGCATCATTAATGGACCACGATGGTGTTTGTCACAAGATAAAGAGAAGCCCCCCCCCCAACTGTCCAAAGACGAGTTTTAAATTATAATGCACATATGTGTATTTCTATCATCACATATTAGGGATGCTGTGACATACTGGTGTGGACTACAAACATGGTATTTATTTCTTCCCACCTGATTGACATCTGTATATTTATCACATGAATATATTTGAAAGACCTAATAACACTGAGGCCCTCTCCTGCTCCCAGCCCAGACTGAGTGGTCAGGGTGAGCGTATCACCCTCCACTGGGGCAACACACCTGCTGCTGTGAGAGAGCGGGGGGATAATGAGTCACAAGACAGTGGGAGGGGGAAATAACTCGCTGAGCCATGGTGCTGAAGGTGCATTCAAAAGAAGCTCGTACAAATGAGTCAGAAGAGATCCTCAGCGTGACGCTGCAGAAGAGGCTGCAACAGTTTCGCTGTCCACGAAGTGCACTCGTCCTTTTTGTACAGTCGTGGTTACAAGCTCTTTCACTCACATCTAACTAAATCACTTGGTCACCACTTGGTGGCGTCAGTGAATGTTACCATGGAAACATGGCTGTGAGCTCGAGTCAGCGTCGGGGGTGATGGTCCACCAGAGCATCAGGATGTTTCCCACTGCTATCTTTCTCTGAATCCAGCTTCCTCTCACAGTCCAAACACCTAAGCGCAGGTGAGCTGGTGACTCTAAATTCGCTGTAGCTGTGAGTGTGAATGGCCGTTTGTCTCTCTCTCAGACCGGTGACAGACTGGTGACCTGTCTCAGTTGTACCCTGCCCCCGCCCAGTGTCAGCAGGGGCCAGCTCCAGTCCCCTGTGACCCTGTTCCCATCCATTATCTATAAGCGGTATAGATAATGGACTTCTTTGAAAGCTGAAGAGATGTTGCAGCAAAAGTTAGTTGAATTCATTTTTTTTTTTTTTTTTCACCCCACTTACTCTGAAAATGCACTTCACTCAGTTCTTACACGAAGTAACTTGAATCCAGCCTCCAGCCATGATGTCACAACCTTTACACAGGTGGATTTGGGGATTGTCTGTTCTTCTCTTCCCCGCAGGCTCTGTCAGGTTGTTGGGCAGACATCTGGGCTCTGGCTGGTCCTTTGACCCAGTCTGAGGTCCTCTCCATGCTTTGCTCTATTTAGGTTATACTCAGCTCTGATCAGTCTCATAGTCTCCTGAGTGCTTTGCTCAGATATTCATTGGTTACAATGTGCACCTCTCTGTTGCTTCAACAATCACCAACTAAGGTCAGGTCTGTGATGGTCGAACTCAGTACAAACACACACAGTCATAGCGGCTCTGTGCATCCTGAATGACTGGCACACAGATGCACACAGGGACAGTTAACCCTTGGTGGATTTTTTTTTTTTTTTTTTTTTCACAGCCCACTGATTGCAGTGGGATTTCTCCCGGTGCCCCAGTCCAACCATGACAGACGGTCTGTTGTCAGTGTGTTTGTGAATGAAGAGAGAGAGAGAGAGGAGAGCAGGGAAAGAAGGAGCAGGGGGAATTCAATTCAATACAACTTTACCCTGTTGAAAATTTTTATAAAAGATAAAATATGTTAATAAATGTAGATATAATGGTGTTTTAAAAAAAAAAAAAAAACCCAAACTAAAACAGTATTTTCCAGTTCGTTCTGGCTACGCTGCTGATTTTAACTCAGCTGCTCTGTCCGTGGGTTGTGCTTTTCAGGCCACACCTGAGCCATAACCATCACGGTCTGAATAAATCTGAAGCTAAAGCCGTGTCTGGAAGTATGCAGAATTTCTGGTATGAGCCAGAGTTCAGTGTAACATGTGACACATGAAGAACAAACATTTTGTCTAAGCAGCTTGCGTGGAAAAGCTGTGTCCCAACATCATGCACTGTAGCAACCAGTAAATGTAATTTCTCTTGAGGATGGATGAGTTCATCCTCTGACCAATGTTTTTCTTTCATACTCTGGACACAAAGCACAGTAGAGCTGTTGAGCAGTGGATGAAGGGCTGTGGTAATTTGCTCTTGCTATTTCAAACCTCATTAATCTTAATCATGCAAAGCCTGCACACAGGACCAATCGGGTCGTGTTGCTGCCTGGACAAGTGCAAGCAGACCCACAGTAACACGCTGGAGCTACAGTTTGGCCTCTTTGAGTATATGAAGACCACTGCAACAGTGGCGCAAGTTTCATATTGTTATAAATTGACTATATCCGTTCTAAAACTGTCGACAGATCACCTTCAGCTGCAAACAGGATCAGTCCCTTCAGGATGGGGTAGACCACGTGTTCCTTTGCTCCAAAGACAAAGAAAGCTTGGTGAAGATCATCTCCCAGCGTTCCCCAGTTTTGACACCCTAGCATAATGTCCCCTGAGAGACTTACCACCAAGTCAGGACTAAGAGGGCTCTCAGCACTGGGTCAGGACTGTAAGCAACACAAGTTCCTGCTTCAGGAACTAAGAGTGAGCACGTTTAACTCAGTGCCGGCGATACAGTGTCAGTGGTTCAGGAGATTTTTACCTGGAGGTGAATTCTCCAGAGGTCTCCTCCATGATTAAAGTCGGAGAATGGATTGATATAAGAACATAACTCCAAATACATTAGCAGTTGGTTTTTACACATTTTAATGTGGAAAAGTTGGATTCAAATTTTAATGAAGTCATACATTAAATAAGTTAGTTTCCTTTTTGTGGGAGCAGAAAGAAGAAGGGACACACCTCAGTCTCTGTGAAGAACAGAGGTGAAGTCAGGACACAGGAGGAAACAGCCTCTGTCCAAACTTCAGAAATAAACCTATGAGCACCTCCAATTAACTGACAATTCATACAAAAAAAACACATCCAATGTTCATTACAACCATACATTAATAAATACATGACACAAAGACAAAATAAACCTTCATGGAAACGATATGTGTTAAAGAAACTAGTTTAAATGTTGGAAACATCTATAATTAAATTTCCAGAGGAAATTTTTTTTTTTTTTCATTACCAATTCCCTTCAAAAGATAACATTTCATTTTAACTGGAAAATGGTATTCAACTGCACCATTCCCTTTCTTTTTGATGGAGGCTAAAACCCTGCTTCACTGTCTTAAACTGATAAATGCTAAGAAGTGATGTAAAACCTCATTTTCATATGTTTTGCTGATGAAGTCATTATTTTTAATTAGTTTCATGTCCCTTTCAAACTAAACTTGTCTCTTTGTGGACCGTTTTTCTTTGCTCACTTAAAAGAGGGCTGAAGAACGTGCAAGTCAGTGTGTCTGGCACGAGGATGGCAGGCTGGAATCACAGTGGAAACACTGATGCTAATTTCTTACTTCCCCTTCCATATTTAAACCAGTGTTCAAACAGTGGTTTAAATAGCTGCAGTACTACATCATTAGCTCCTCTCCAGGCTCGATGTGCAGAGCTGCTGGAGAGGGAAATAAATCAACATTTTATAGCTCCTAGGGGCACTGTGGATCAGACTGAGCTCTACAGCAAGAAATTAAAGGCATCCTAATGGGCCACAGAGCAGAAACATATTACTTTATCTGAGAACACAATGGCTTCCTCTTATATCATCACATGGACAAACAGGAGCTTGAGTTGTGTCATCAAAACAACCTGGTGATGCTCCACTGGCTCCCACAGACACATGTAAAACATCTGTAAAACAGAGATATAGTGGAGAATAAAGCCATAACGCAGTAATATATTGTTCTTGCGTTTTATTTGTGGAACACACACACCTCTTTAGCTCTATATAAATCTCTATAAACTAATGTTGTACATCATGAGCACTTTGGGCCAGACAGTAGCAACATTTATCATCTTTCCAGCTCTATTGCAGTCAAACCACAAGTGACTGAGAGAACACAGCTGAGGCAACAGGAGTAAAAATCTGAAGTGTCAATACCACCCCCAAGAGGAGGCAGTATCCATTACACCTCGCAAAGTTCCAGTGATGGAAGAACTGAACGACTTGCTTTTTTTTTTTTTTGGAGACTTATCTTTGTCATTGTCAAAGTCACATTCACTCAGTCGCGTTTTGTGCATGTAAAACTTTTGGAGCATTTTCTGTAATTTCACTCAAGTGTGTGTTTCTTTTTTTTTTTTTTTTTTTTTTTAATATTTCTTTACCCCTCACCTTTCCCCTTGAAAATATGAGTAACGTTTCCTTGGTGTACTTTTTTGCTTTTATTTTGACAGCCTTATTTAGAGAGAGACAGAAAACTCGGGGAGAGAGAAGGGATGACATGCAGCAAAGGGCTGGACTTGAACCCACGGACTGTCTAAGTGAACGCAGACCCCGGGGCTGTAAAGTGAGCCTTAAACCTTCATTCTCTCTAATGACCATCAGGGGGCGACTCCACTGGTTGTTAAAGAAGTCAGATTGTATTGAAGTCTATGGGAAAATGTCCCTACTTCTCCCTTGATTTATTCGCTCAGTAAATGTTTTCCTCATGAGTTTATGGTCTTGGGTGAGCTTCTGTACTTATTATGCGTTCTAGCAGATGAGCCACTGGTGGGCCCCATCTTTCACTGACTTACTTTGCACTTTTATCTCAGTACATTTTTTATACAAGTAACTTCAGTTCTACTTTACAACAAACCTTCACCTGTAAAATATTCCAGTATTCTTTTCCACTGGGCTCCTCCACCCACGCTGCCCAGTGCTGGAGCTGACAGGAACCCACAGAGTCAAGGCCAATGACAGCGAAGAGGAAAACGCAGATAACATCGCTCCAGTGTTTCTAGTTATTGTTGTGGTCATCAGACATCAGTTGAAAGGAGTGGCTGCACCGGTGGATAGTTTGCTAATGATCGCCAACAAACACTACAAACCTGTGTTCAGAATGAAGTCTTTTTCTAATCGACCCTGTCTTTAAAACGGTCTGAAGGAGATGGCGGAGGAGGGGAGGCACTGAGCCAGGTGATCAGAGAGGGGAGGCAGGAGAGAGATGAGACAGTCAGCTGCAGCTGGTCTGAGCTGAGAGGTCTGCCCTTCAGAAAATTGCTGTTAGAAATTTAAGTCTTAAAGCATCTGCAAGATAAACTGAAGTTGGATGCAGTTAAAGGAAGAGTAAATATGTGGTGTTCTTCTTAGACAAAGTTTTTTTGAATTAAAGTTTTAACTGCGATATCTTTCGTCAATTGTCATGTTAAAAAGTGTTCAAGTACTTGATTGATCCATCAGAATAATTGAGTTAAACATTTTAGATGTTCACACTTTATGTTAAACCAATGTGGTTTTCTGCACCTGGGGGGTCCTCAATCAATTCAATAAGAAAATATCATTTGATGACATCGGGAAGTGGCATGGGATCATGTGCATTACTGTCTTCACCACCACTGTCATCAGTGCAGTCATCTCGCTCTGGTTAAGATTCCTTTTAAAGTCAGCCATTCAAGAGGTTTTCACCTGGAGGGGAATTATCTGCAGAATAAAAAACTGAAGACGTTTCATGGTTAAAATTGTATTGGTGGGGCTGCAAGCTGAGCTGCTGCTAACTTTTGCTCGGCTTTTGTCTCTGATAACTTATGATCGGGAGGATTTTAACTCGATTCTCTCAAACGGTCAAAACGACAGGGAGGGGCTCAGGGCTGAGATGCTGCTAACGTCTGCTCTGCTAGATTTTTTTTTAGAGCCAGACGTCTGATGACTAAAATCTAATTAGCATATATAATTTGTAACTACATGGAGGGTAAAAATGTGATGGGGGGGGGGGGGGGGTGCATTTTTATGCTTCTTGCAGACAGCCATAATGCTAACACATGAACAAACAGGATACAATACCATTGAGAGGCGACCAACTTAAACACACTGTTGAAAATTCGTGTTTACACGCCAAGAAAAATCTGCATACTGTTCAACTTGCCCATGTTCTCCAATAGGGGATGTTATTTTAGAAAATGACTGGCAGGGGGTTATGGCTGTGGTGGCTGAGGCTGTGCTTTCTGTGTGTGCTGTAGCCCATTGTTGACTTGCTTGACAGCTTTATTGCTACTGGGGAGTAAAGACTCATCCAATAACCTGGTATCTGCCTGGGTGGAGGGTAGACACGTAGGTGAAGCGCGTGTGCGCAGAAAATGGATCTGGACTTGAACTCTTTTTGAAGGTGCTGTGTCAGAGGAGGAAAGTGTGTCTGTATCTCGGGGTGACTTTGTTGAACACAAGGTGCTCATGCTAGGGATGATGACTGTGTGTGGTAACAAGCTGTGGTTCTATTCACATTCTGAGCTTGGCTCACAATCATCAGCTTGCTGGTCACCGTGGTGAACGTATGATCAGCTGTTATATTTTTCTGGCCCGGCCTGGGAAAAGATGTGTTGCAGTGTTGTACGTCATGTCGTGTGTGTCAGGATACTGGTAGGCCAAACCAGTTGGCTCTACCAGCCCCACCATTTGTAAAAGACTGGGATGATGTTTCACTGATGTTTTTGCGATGAGGGAGGTTGTTAGAGAATCTTCAGGATTTTGTGTCTTTGTGCCTGGCCCACTGAAGCTGTTAAAAGAAGAGTGGCTGGGTGCGGCTCAACCCCAGAATTTGCGTGGATTATGCCGATGGGTTTCATTTTTAAGCGGCACTGACAATCTGAGGACGTGAGGGGCTGGTGTGATAGGACAGCGACGAGGAGAGCTATCAGCCCAGGCGATAAACGATTGGTTTTATTACCAATTCCTGGTTCCAGTCTGCAGGCTCCCTTCACTGGAACTGCCTTTTGTTCAAAAGATGTCATGAAATTATAATGAAACCTCACCATGAGCAGGAGGCTGGACCTGGTCTGGACTGTATGGCAGCCAGTCCTGTAGCTGTGAGTCCTATCTTTCCCTCAGTCTCTTCCTCTGTGGAGTTGTCCACTGCTGATCTTGGTAAGTCAACCTTTGCCTTATGTGGTGGCACCATCCATCGCTGAAAGTGGTAGAAGGGGGGGGGGATCACTGTCGTCCTGATCT
>CM076653.1:15420020-15484355 GCA_038496675.1 Rachycentron canadum
GGGGGGGGGGGGCTGGCTCAGCGCATGGACACTGTGGAGTTGGTTTTGTTACATAAACGGCCGCATTCTGGTGTACCCGCACGCACAACAGTCTTACAACACAATATCAGTGCAGGTGACTCCCCAGTTTTTAAACAACACTAAATTTGTTTTTATCCTGATAGGTGTCACTGTTTTTAAAAGAGAGGTGGATCCCTTGGAGTCCTCCCTTAGTTGTTTCACAAGTCTGATAAATCCAAATAATTTTGTGCTGATTTCTTTTTTTTTTTCAAAAGTGACCAAAGTGACCAAACCTTGCTCCTGTGCTTGGCAGGATGGAGGATTGCCTTGACCATGTTGGCAGTACCTCATATGTAACTAAACTTGACTTGACTTACGTCTCACAAAGGCTGGTTAATTTAACTTTGTCCATTTTGGTCCTGAGTGAATTATCCCACTATTTACTTTACTGTAGCTCTATGAAGAAAATAAGATTTTTCTTTTCTTTTTTCTTTTTTAAATAAAAATCATATTTGATGATCATTATTGGTGGCTGTTGGTACCTATTACAGTTTCAACTTGATTTTAACATCTGTCCACATGAAATGACAGGAGGCTACTTTGTGATGCTCATCTTAGTCATCTTTTACTCTCACTACATACAGTCAGCTGGGCAAAACCAAGAATTACTAAACTAAGACTTAAGTGTCTGAATACTTATGTCAATATGATATTCCAGTTTTCCCTTTTCAATTAATTTCCAAAAAAACTTTTGTTTTTACTTTGTCATTATTGGCTATTGGGTGTAAATTGACAACAGGGGAAATGAATTAATGCAATTTTAGCAGAAGGTTGCAACACAGTAAATTGGCACTATTATTTTCAACTCAAAATGGCTGCTGTAAACATCCAAAATGTTTCACATATTTCTATATGACACAAAACTGGTTCCAATCTATAGTCATCTGGTTTTGCAAAGGAGCTTACAAAGCTGCTCTTTAGTGTAGTAGCAGATCGCAGCTATAAATTAAATAGATAGATAGATAGATAGATAGATAGATAGATAGATAGATAGATAGATAGATAGATAGACTAGTCATGACAAATACCTGAGCAAAATGGTTGGTGAAAGAATATAAAATGTATGAGGAAAATATTAATTACATTCTCTAAAATATGAACATTTTAAGCATATTTTTTCACCAGGCATAGATTTGACTGTATTTGGACTGCTGAATGAATTATGGTTATGCTCTATTTAGGTCAGCAGCCAAATGTTATTATGAGCTTTTAAATCAGAGGTGGACCGACATCCAGATCCAGACCAGGACGGCATCCTTTCCAGATCCAAATACCTATAACCTATAAATTAAATAAAGACAGAGTCAGTGAATGAGATGGGAAAAGGACGTGCTGTAGCTCTTCTGTTGTTAAGATGTGAGACTAATCGAGTTATCCAGAGGAAAAATGGAAATTCAAGCTACACTTTTATTTCATTTCATCTTAATTTTTCTCAAAAGCCTCCCAGTTGTAGTAGTTGCTCGTTACAGCCATTATTTTCTTTGGGTTATAAAAAAAAACATATAATTATTATTATTACAGTTAGCCATAGTTATTATTATCCTGGAGGAAATTTTGGAACCAGACTTCTGAATTGAATTTTAATTACATGTTTAAAGTTGCTTCAGCAGTAGCAGGGAAAAGCAGCGAAATTCAGAATTTTTTTGCATTTGAATATGTTAAGACTGTTTTTTTTTTTTTTTTTTTTTTTTTAATGTAAAACCAGCATATTTCTGTGTCATGTGTCACCATGTCATCACATGTACTATCCTACTAAGGGAATAATGTTATGTGTCAGGTGGGGGTCTCTAAACCTGGGAAAGTAATTAGTTGAAGTGGATGATTTGTGCATATGTATGGACTGGGATGAGATCAAAGCCGTGTATAGGAAGTGATCCACTATACAGCAAGTGTCCATTTGGTTTGGAATAATCAGGAAACGTTTTGGTGACAACAATGTGACCCGTGAACCAAAATGAGATGGTCTGGTCAACAGAGGACTTTCAGTTTGCATCACAAGCTGTTGCTTCATAAAACCTTGAATTAAAACTTTTAATTAAACCTTGAGGATTTAAGGCCCAGGCTGTACCATTAATTGAAACCCATTTCTTACATTTGACATCGATGGTATGGTGTATGGTGTGTTTGTGTTTGTGTGTTTCTTGTTTCTTGTGTGTTTGTGTGTTTCTTGCATGTCTTCCATGAAGTCACCCATCAGTTTGTGAGCTGCTGTTTTTTTAAACCAGAAAAAAACATATTTGGAGGAGAAGGTGGAGCTGAGGAGGAGTGAGGGGTGGAGCTGACCTGCTCTGTACTCTATCCTGATTGGGTGCTACAGTTTGTCAATCACACAGTAGCCACGCCCCCAATTCATCCCCTGCTTTCTGGTCTATTTTCCTCTAAATGGACCATCATTTAAAAAATGAACATCATGTTGTATTGAAGACTTGAAACTAGAGACTGAGACCATAAACTCATTAGGAAAACGTTTACTGAGCTAATAAATCAAGGGAGAAGTAGGGGCATTTTCCCATAGACTTCAATACAATCTGACTTCTTTAACAACCAGTGGAGTCGCCCCCTGATGGTCATTAGAGAGAATAAAGGTTTAAGGCTTATCAGTGTTGGCTTTACTTTACCCACAGTCAGAGTGCATGCTCACTTTTACCTGCATGGAATTGGCTGAGCCTGGGCTTTAACAGAGCACCCAAGTCCAGGTTAACATGTTGCTATGAGTCCTGGTGTAGCTACAGCTGTGCTATGCTGCAGCTAAGATAGTCTTATGTTGACTTTTTATTTCACCCCCTGATGATCACAAGATAGAATGCAGGTTTTAAGGCTATGTCCATCCTTATAGACTATCTGTGGCTGTTTGCAGCCATAAATGTTTTTTTTTTACTAGCATGCAATAAGTTTGCAGCGTGAAGGATCCATCCATTGGAGCCTTCATTTCCCAAGAAAAGGTGGAAAGGAAAAGAGCCTTCCAAACGGGCGGCCTAGTTTCACCAGCTGTCTTTAAATGCCACCTCCGAGGAATGAGGCCCCAGCTTTCATCAACATAACAACACAGCATTACAGAAGTGTCTACAGAGGTAAAATCAAACTGAAGGAAAGCAGGAATAACCGCTGTAGGAGACTTGTCCACATGTACAAACATATGATGGATTGCCACTTAATTCAACCATATCATTGCACATCGATCTGCTTTACAAATCAAAACCATATCTTTCCACAAAAACTGCTGGCAGGACACAGCTGTGCAGATAGTTGGTGACAGCACATTAAAGGTCTCTGTGGTCTAGCTGTCAGCATTAATGGGCTGTTCAGGTCTTTACTTAAATCGGGTCCTTCCTCCACACGGATACATCATTACGATAGAGATCCCAGCTAACAAGCACCAGGGTCAGGCTTTTAATGAAAGTGAAATTGGTTCCAAACAAAGATATTATTGTAACTCTCAACATCAAAGATGGAGTTTCCAGTTTCAAGTCACACTTACGGGGATCTGTTTGCTCAAAAGGGGGAATTTACCCTGTGCGGACGTTCTTCATTTACAGTTCTTTTCATCTACCCTGTAGTTTCTCTGCCTTTCTGCCATTGACCTTCTGTGTGACTTCAGTTAACAGGGTTCTCCAGCCCCACCACAATGTCCTACGCTGTGTCTGCGAAATAAAGAAAAAAAATTACAGACTCCAGAAAGGCATTTTCTCTCTGCCATCTCTCTCTCTCTCTCTCTCTCTCTCTCTCATATTTTTATAAATATAATTTAGGGTCATCAAACTCATCTGAATGGAGCAAAGGCAACACAACACTTGAAGATCTAGACTTGTCGAAATGTGAATACGCTCCAACCTACAAAAAGACATGTATAGATTTATTTATATAATATTGATATTGCATATCATATAGCCCAAATCTATGGTCTAAGACCTTTGCATATATTGCAAATTCAGTTAAAATGATGAGGTTTTTTTGCATTTGACTTTCATCTAAAAAAAAAGATGAAACTGCTGATGTGATTTTTTTTTTTGTTTGTTTGCTTGTTTGTTTGTCATCCCACAGATGCTGGATTGGACTGAGATCTGGGGGATTTGGAGCCAAGTCAACACCTTGAACTGGTTGTTGTACCTCAAAGCTCCTGAACCATTGTTGCAGTGACAGGGGGCATTATCCTGCTGAAAGAGGCCACTGCCATTAGGGAAGACTGTTTCCATGAAGGGGTGTACACATGCACCCAGCCATTCACATGGTGAACAAGAAAACATGGTTCATCAAACCAGGTCCCCTCCTTCCATTGCTCTGTGGTGCAGTTCTGATGAATCACATTTTCTTTTAAATCATGTGGCTGCTTGGGTGCATGTGCGTCTCTTACCTGGGGAGGACATGACACCAGGATTGTCAGCGCATTGTAGGATCTTCTGGTGGTGGACAGGGGTCAGCATGGACACCCTGACCGGTCTGAGGCTACACAGCCCCATACACAACAAACTGTGATGCTCTGTGTTCTGACACCTTTCTATAAGAACCAGCATGAACTTCTTCAGTAGCTCTTCTGTTGGTTCAGACCACACGGTCCAGCCTTCACTCCCCACTGATTGTGAGGACTATACATGAATAATTGAACTTTTTTCCAAAGCTTTACCATATTTAACCGGATCATATCACCTGTTCTCTAAAGCATAAATACACAGTGCAGGCTGGTGGAAGAGAAACCCAGATCTTTAAAAATACCTTTTCTGTACAGGGTACCTTTTTTTACTGCCACTTTTTTGTCAGTTCAATAAAGTATATTCAAACAGGATGGCGTGATGTGGGGTTTTGCCATTCTACTGTGAACAGAGAAAACAAAAAATGAATGATAACGTGGAGCGACTGATGGAAACTGCAGTCAGTGGTCTTTTTTCTGTAGCAAAGTGCAGCTTTTTGTCACAGCACTTTTACACCACAGCAGTCTTAACACTACAGTTAGGGGCGGAAATTATGTAAAATGCTACTCCAATATATAAAACATGTTGGTCTCACTGGCCAATTCTGTTTGCCGAGGCTGCTGCTTCCTCCCCGACCTCCTCCTTATGAGCTACATTTATACAACTGTTGATTCAACTAAGATTTAAAGTGTTTATGTGATCGGGGGGGGGGCAACAGCAATCATTGTGGCCTGGATGTCTTTCAGAGCTCTACTTCAGTGAAAAATTACAATAAATGATCAGCTCTTCACACAAGTGTTCAGAATTTTAAAGCTAAAGAAACCATAACAATAATTGAAACCACCAATTACATATTTACAAAGGTCTGTGTGTGGCGGAGGTCAAAACAGTAGGGAATCTGGATGACTTCTCTAATAATAATAATAATAATTATATGATCCTGTTCTCATTTCCAGCGAATAAAAAGCCTGTAATAACTGCATTTAGAGGGAGTTTGAAAACTGTAAATCTTAAAATAAAGAACTTCATTTTAGAAAAAAGCTTGGTTTCTGTTTTTCTTTTGTTATCTCCATTTCACATCTCAACAGTTCGCCAGGTTTATAAATACACAAATGCTCACATCTTTATAATTGCGCTGCTTTAACACCTCCTTTTCTCTTTGTTTTTTCTCTTGTATCTTACGCCCCCACTTTCCTCACTTATGTCTCCACCTGTTTCCCAGCAGCCTCACCGGTCCTTTGTTACCAAGGTAACAATAGTAAATACGCAGACTGTATCAACGGGGTCGTACCTACCGCCATCGCCATAGTTAGTGAACTAACAGTCCCTGCTTGGTTCGGCTTAGGTAAAGATGGTGATTTGGGTTAAAATAAGTACTTAATCAATGTTGTTGCCATGGTTGCAATAATAACAATGGGGTTAACAACATAAACTGCTACTTTTACATGGGAATCAAACACCACTCTCCTGTATCTTTGTTGACCCATCCATCCACCCCTATGTCCTCCTGACGTGGACTTGGTCGCTCTACAAATTACTTCACCACACTTACTTTGCTTCTGTCATCATTACTATGACCGCGAGAATAAAGGGTTGTGTCTGGGTCTGGATCCCAGTCCGCTAGTCCATTATTGGCCACTGATCACTTGTACACCTCTTCTGGCTTCTTGTCTTTGTCTTTAATCAGAGACACCCAAAGGAGCAACATGGTCACCTCACAGCGAGAAGGTTCTGGGTTCAAACCTCAGGCCCGGGGTCTTTGTGTGTGGTGTTTGTTCTCCTGTTCCTGTGTGGTTCCCTCCAGGTTCTCCAGCTTCCTCCCACAGTCCAAACACAAGCAGGTTAGGTTAATATGTGACCTGTAGGCGTCTATATGTCGGCCCTGCGATTGACTGCGACCTGTCCAGGGTCGACCCCCCCCCCCCGCGCTCACCTTATGTCAGCTGGGATTGGCCCGAGCCTCCCACGACCCTGCACAGACAAGCGTTATAGCTGATGGATGGATGGTCAAACAGGTGTGTAAATCCACAACTCAAACCATGGTCTTCTGAGCTCACGCAGTTGTGTCTTAATTATACAAAACGACAAACAAATCAGGGAGTGGCCCCAATGAACCTGCCCTCTGGGAGAGAGTCTAGCAATGCTTTCACTATTTAGTTCCTCCACTTAGACCCAATCAGCAGCTGGGCACGTTCCAACACAAATACAGAATAAACGCACACAGCTAAACACCACAGGACATCACAGGAGATGACACAAGTTGAAGCAAAAACAAAATCATTCATCTCTTCAAATCTGACAAACTAATAGAAATGTCTAAAATGTTATAAGGTGTAGCAGTCAGGAAGTCAGGAGAGTGAGTGTGGGTATGAATGATAAAATGTTAAGTGAAGTCTTGAATAGTTTCAGGGAAAAAAACTTCTGCATGGCACAAGTGGTCTGAGTATTCCTGTAATACTGGGAACACTGGCACCGTGGTGTTCCCAGTAACCAACAATCCAACAACAATCTGGGCATCTGTAATACAACACACAAAGGCCAACACTGTGTCCCAATTCAGGGGCCACATCCTTTGGAGGCTGCCATACCAGACTAGACCGTTTCAAAGGCTCCTTCAAATGCAGCCAAGAAGTCCGTCCTTCCTTTCCTGGGAAAAAAAAGGCTCCAGAAGGTGGATCATTTGTGGCCCAACAGTGGTTGTGGTTTTTGTGACAAAAAAAATGTGTGTGGCAAGGCAACCAACAAGAGCCGGGTTGTCACGACAGTGTCGTCATAATTTAGTAGATATCACAAATGCAAGCAGATGTACACACTGTTTAAAAGCCAGTTACACACTACTGAAGACAAAGTGGCCGGTCTGGAGTGGAGCGGGAAAAAAGGGCTTTCATGGTCATGTAGTACCCCGCAGTCACTGCACAGCTCTGGTGGTTGTGTGTTCAAATAAATCTGAATTGCAGTGGCTTACACAGGGGAATGTTTAGGGGAAGCTAGATTCTTAAATGCTCAGTGATGTTTTATGTATTTTATAGTTTTTATGCATTCATACTTGTTAGTCTTTTTATTTTCCACCGTGCTGTTTTTTTAATCTATTTTTATGTAAAGCACTTTGAATTGCCTCTGTATGAAATGCGTTGTATATTTAACTTGCCTTGAAGCTAATAAACATTTAAGTACGGCCATCTATCAGTCTTTCCTTGACTATTTGTGTGAGTGAAAGGGCCCACACTTAATTTCCACACACTGTTGTTTTTCTTCTGCAGCTTTTTCTTCCAAATTCTTCCAAATACTAATAGATTTTGTCATGAAGATCAGTCTCACTGTCTCAACCTTCCGCCTGGATGTGTGAAGTCTGGGACCATAGATCTATTTTCCTGTGTTTTTCCCCATCCCTCTTGCTCTGTGACCTGTCCCCAGTTATGCCATGAGTCTCTGTGTGTGTGTTTGTGTGTGTGTGTGTGTGTGTGTGTGTGTGTGTGTGTGTGTGTGTTTGTGTGTCTGGCCTGGTGTGGATGAATCACTTCCTCTCTCCTGCCAACTCATCTGCACACCTGTTGAGGATTTCACTGTGTGCCATAAGCCAGTGTGTTGGTTCCCTCCTGACAGAGGTTCCTCTTCAGCTCTGTGCTTTTTTCCGGTTGCTTCCTGTTGTCGTTTCCTGTGCTGTAGGTCTACCACCTCTGTCTGCTCTGTTTCCTGCCACGTCCGGCCTCAGTTTGTTCGTGTCTCTTGGTTTGACTAGTTCCAGTCCCATCAACCTCCTCCTCCTTCAGTCTTGCCTGGTACCCCATCGCCAGCTGCCTCACTGACAGCTCTCTGGATCCCCCGCTACGACACAGACGGATGCCGGGACATTACCTGCACCCCCCCCCCCGACTAATTCCTCGTCAGCATATCCTACCTGCTGTGAAAATAAACTGCTTGAGCTTACTCTCCCTGTGTGTGTCTGCATTGTGTTTTAGCTTTAGTAACCATAGCAGTCCTAACATTATGGACCTTTTCCTGACATTTTGACTTGTTAAAGAAGAGAAGGTACAAGTATTACTAATATATGTGGCTTTGTAGCTCAATGTACTGAAACTTGATGATTTTATGATCCTTCTGACTGTTTTGCATCTGCGTCTGGGTTGTGTTGCTTTGCTCTATACAACATCAGTTGTGTTTTACTGATGTCTGATGTCTTCTAAGTCGTAGAAAACATCTGTCTATGAGTAGGCGTGATGTAGTGCATTATAACTACACAGTCATGGTTAGCATTAAAGGCTGTTTACTCAGCAGTCCGCTGAGCGCGTCACCCATTGTTGTGTTTACATGACATGAGGTTGCGATTACATCCTCTGAGCAGCTCCTTCTTTGGGAAGACCGGACACTGCGGTGACTTGGTGTCGGAACGTGAAGCGATGGACCCACCAGGATGGAGCTAGCTGCTGAGCGTGCTAACCTAAGTAGAAGAACAAACGTGATAGAGGTAGAAGTAAAGCAACAGGGTTACTAACCACAGCCGGAAGCTACTCTTTGCCAGTAAAAGAATGAGGTTTGATTCTGAACATGTAAAGTAAATGTTAGCTATGTAGCAATAGCAAAGCTTACAAATAGCTCCTTTTTAAATACATGTATTCATCTTTATTGTTCTTTTTATTAACAAATAACTAACTCAATAGGTTTTGATGGTTCTTAGGTAGTTCCATAGTAGTTCTTAAATGTGTCTGCTGGTGTCTGCGATCTGCTCACGGGAGTCACTTGCACGGGGCTCAGTTTGGTTTGTCGCACGGCGGGGATCATGTTGCAACAAAGAGCAGAGCAGTCGACGTTAATGGGAAGCCCACGTTCTGGCAGCGCTGCATCTGACACGACTCAGCAGTGCAGCCGAGCTAATCAAACACCTGACACACCAAATCTCATCCGAACACGGACAGGCCGCCTCTCATTGACGATCCCCATGGCGGCCTTGATCGTCTGTGCGAAGTGTTCCCATGCTGTTGACAGAGATGTTTGTGCGCGCGTGAGCCGGTGGAGGATTTCTGAGTTAGGCTGACAAAATGCCTTATCGTCGACATCTGGATAAATGCCTCTCAAGGCTCCTAGACTCCTCTAATGCTGCATTCCCCTGCTCCTCTCTGCCCACCCACCGCTTCCTAAAGAGCATCAAAATGTCACATATCCAAATACACACACACTGATTTATGGACTCACCAACTATAACTGACTAGAGGCTAGTAAGACAAATGAACATGTTCAACTGGGAGCGTCATGAGGAGGTTTGTGTTCTCTTTACGTGGCAAGGTCATACATACATGTATCTTTGTATGGCTCATTCAGTGGATTCCAGGGCTCATACACTTGTATTATACTTTGAATGATCAAAGTGAGGTTCAAGAAGAAAGCATGGATATCCACTGAGTAGCAGAGAGACGACTAAGAATGTAGAGCCATACGAGGAGCTCTGTGAGGCTGTGCTTTAAGCTAAACGCTAATGTCACCATTACATTCTCAACGAGTGGATAACAAGCCGATGTTTGGGTGATGGTGCTGGGTATGTTACCATGGACACCGTTTTAGCCCAGTATTCTCAGTGTAGTAGCTCTGCTGCTAGCAAAAAAAAAAAAAAAAACATGTATCAAACAAGTAGGAAAATAAGTGTCTGCCTTTCTGACTTTCTTTCTGTTGTGAGAAACTCTTAGTCATTGATCCACATGTAACTTTTCTGCCTATTCATCCTTGTTGTCGCTCAGACCTCCTGATTATCTCTGCCCACGACCCATTGTTCTAGGCTAGCCTTAATGTGAATAGTACCCCGCTCTAGATGTTGACCTGCAGACAGAATTCTACCACCTTGTGCTCATCTGTTTCCACTGTGCAGGAACGATGCTCTGAACATGGTTGCATGCATTGACATTGTGGAAGCAATTCTGTCCATTGTGTTAGAGTAAAAAAAGTTAACTGGCTTTACAGTCGGCCTTTATCTCCAACCACTTTCAAGCCACAGCCTTTTGAAATCTTGATGTCAAAATTCAAATTTGTGCATGGGTAAAAAAAAAATATTTGTAGTTGCAGGAAAAAAAAAAAGAAACAAAATCTGCGAACAATTGATATGAGTGGTGCAGTGACACAAAGACAATAATAAATAATAATAAAAAGGCAAATGTATTTCATTTCCATGCAGAGCTCAGCATTTATGGACGTGAGCATCCATCCGTCACTTTTCTCCTGGTGTACACATAATTACAAGCAATTAACGTTCGTTTTAAGCAATGGGTAGATTAACCAGTTTGCAACGTGGTAGGTCAAATGCTTACTCAGCCACTCATTTAAACAAGAGCTTTAACAGTCGCAGTCAAATCTCAGCAATAGCAAATCTAGCTCTGTTAGGGGAACTCTATGCACCAGTATAAAACCTACTTGCATCTGCAAGAGGGTTTTTCAGCCCAGCAGGGATCTGTTTATAGAGATGAGTAAGTCGTTTTCATCTCCTTAGGCATCTCCTAGTCCTAGAACCTTATTTATTTTAGGAGACAAACCGGACCCTTAAATGATTTATCTTTGTGACTGTGCGGGTGCTGTCCACGTTGGTATTTGATCACCAGGACCTTTCAGTGGGTGATCAGGGATAGGTCCAGTATGTTACAGTCAACCCCATGTGAGCAGTGTTAATGGATATCAAGTGTATTATTAAGTTTTGTTTTTTTTTATATATATATAATTCACCTGTTTATGTTTTATCAAGGCTTAATGTTCAGCATAACTGAGTGCACGGTTGCTTTAAGCAACAGGTGGTTATGCATGTATGCATATGCTTGACACAAACCGAACCTTAAATCCAAAAGGCTTTGGATTAGACGAGAATTGGGGGCCAGGCACTACCAAGATTCTTCAGAAACCTTTGGGTGACCTCACAGAGGCAACGTCACACTTTATTTACAGTCTGTGGTTTTGTGCACTACAGAATTGTTATCACTCTCATTAACAGGCAGTACATGATGTGTTTCTTTTGCTTACACAGCTGTTTATTGGTCTATTGTGTGCCACATCCTCTTTACCAATAAATACTTATGTTGCCCTTTGTTAAAACTGCTGACTACACAGGGTGTGGATGGTTTTAGATGGAAATATCAAAAACCCTTATTTGCCAGACCATTATTTGTTGTTTTATTCTGCATGATCTATGTACAGTACTGCGCAATCAAATTAAGAAGCAATGGGAAACCTTCTAAATGTGCAATGAAACCTCTTAAGCTCTAATTAAAGCCACAGGGAGTCATCAGCGTCCCTCCTCCCCCTCCCCTGAAGGAGAAAAAGACACGGTTACAATACCCTAACACTGCATACAGCATGTAACTGAGTAGCTATTGCTGCCAGCAGACCTATAAAAAGATTTTTTTTGCATGCTATGTTGATAGCAGTCACATTTTGCTCTCTATACCGAACGTCACAGCTTGGGCTCTTGTCACATTCCTCATCTCAGCTTCGGCGCCTCCTTCCTGCTAGCCACTCTGCAGAAACCCCCATCACACAACTTAATGATGTGGAAGATTCATCTCAACGCCCAAAATAACCCATTATCTCACTGGCAATAGACACATTTTGGAGCCCCGACACTCTGTCATGTTGTCACCCTGTCTATTGATACTCTGGCTTCTCCCAGGATGCAAAGTGCAGCTGGGTAATGTCTCTTCTGTTGCTAAATAAGAGCATTGGTGGAAATTAGACATTGTTAAGGAACAGCAGGAGGAGGATGTGAAGAATGAGAGGGCATCACATTTGATTAACTTTGAATTGCCTTCTTGGAGAGCCACACCAGGAACAAGAGGCCATGCCACGCTTAATCGGTGGAAAAGATTGCAGGTTACCAGGAGTCCTTTCTCCCCACTGTAAAATTATAACAGTGACGTCAGCAAATGTTCTCTCACTGCAAGAGTGAGTCAAAGTGCAAATACACACAATGTCCATAAAGATGAGCGCAACTCAGATCAATCTGATATTTAGAGACAAGAGGAAGTCCACAAGGGAGAGTCACTAAGTCTGTTGTCTCATCACTGCAAAGCCAGACCAAAAACCATTCTGGACCCTTTTTATTGGTCTCTAAAGGGAAGTGTTGCAACCTAAAAGTGTTCAAAGTCTGAAAGTCAGCTTTGGATTTTCACTTTTTAAATTATCAAAACATGAAGGCTTTCTTTGATACCAGACAAAATTAAATACACCACAAGAGCTGTGTAAACACCAATGTGTCATTAGCAAAGAGTCTACATAGAAGAGCCAAAACATTATGACCACCCCTGACATCTGTCTTTTAGGCTGTTGGTTCTTCATGTGCCTCATTTAACCTCAGAAGAGCTGAGCAGGGCTGGACTGAAACAATAATTCAAACTGGGACTCCATTTTTCAGTCTTCTTTTTCAGTTTAGTTACTATTTACCTTGGGCTAGTTAGGGAGGGTAGTTCTGGCTCCTATGGTCCATGGTTGGCTCCGACTCTCTCCATTCCTTTTATTCTTTTTGGCCTCCAGACTCTAGTTTTATTGCATTTTCAAATAAGCTATTATTCATCTACCTGAACTTGTTTATGCCATCCAAGTCATTGTGGCTGTAACTCTCAGCACGAAATAGGAAAAAAAAATATTTTCAACCATTGTAGCAGCTGCATATTATTGCAGGTAAACATGGAGGCTACAAAAACCCCATGTAGGCTAGAATCATATTATAGGTACATTTATATTAACCTGCTCAAATTGTGGCCTTAAAAATAAGTATTGGAAACACATGGATTTAAAAAAAAAAAAAATCAAGATTTTAGATAATCCAATATTCTTTTGCAAAATGCATAGAAACATGGTGGCACACAAAAGGGGGGCGAGCCGCTGCTGCAATCTGCCGTGGGCGTCTCTCTCTGCTAACTGCTAATGTTAGCTGTTCCAACGGCTGGTGAAGAAAAATCAGGCTGAACATTAGATCAGCTCCACGTTAGCTCAGCTGTCCATGACATTAGCTGTTCTGACGCCTGGTGTAGAAGTGTCTACGGCTGCAGCACAAGCGTACACCAAATATGCCCCTCACTGTCCTTGGCCCTCTATGGGGCTTCGGCTCCCGGGCAACTGCAGAGTTGCCCTAATGGTTAATCTGGCCTAGCAGGGAGCAGCAGGCTGCTGGAAATCTGTTATCACGTTCAATTTGTGAGAGGGGAAAACTCAGATTTATTATCACATATCATCGTTCAATAGAAACGCTGAACATTTGCAGCATTTCCAGAACACAGCTTCTATTTTGCACCAAACTGCACTGGAAACCTAGTTAATAACTTAATAAAACATTAGCTGAAGGACAGTACCAGCCCTCTCGCTCCCCTCCTGTCTGGTAAACAAATTCACATGACTGCTGATTGATGGCTGTTATCAAAGGCCAACGCGACGTAGAGTGATCAGACGAGCTGCCGCGACTCATTCCTGCTTCCATATATCATCGCTGGTCAAGTGGACTGTTCACCCTCATCCCAACAGGAACTGCCTCAGAGCTTCCGATGAGCTGTCTGCCTCTGCCTCAAAAGGCGCCCTGTGGTATCTGGACCAAGACTTTAGCTGCAGAGCCTTCAGGTCCTGAAGCTGTGAGGTGGATCTGAGCCTTAGCACGTCCTCCAAGAACCTCTCCGTTTGACAAGACCAAAGACTTTTGTTTGTTCATTAAACCTGAACTTGACATTTACTTATGTCGCAGCTAAAACTGGATAATTGTGTTGTCTTTTATGAGTTGAGTTCAATGTATTTTTTTTTATGTCATCCCATCTCATTTTACAAGCCCCTCTGTAAATAAAGATTATTATTTTATGAGTTTTAGATGGTGAAATATTTTTTGAGGTTAATAGCAGACTAAAAAAATCCAATTTTCTACACATATCCATGATTATTTTTATTTCAACATTACAATGCACATTACTATTTAAAGCTTCCTGATTTAAAGCAAATCCCTATGCATCAGTGTAACTCTACACACATTAGCATCAATGCAGCACAGCAGATGGAGCAAGGAGGATGTGCACTGTGCATCGGTAGTTGTGTGCAGTAAGGCAGCAACACTGGTTCATAGGGCAAAGTGAAGCAGCGTGACTTGTGGAACACAGGTCTCTTATACATAATGCATCAGTCCTGCTGCCTCTTGAAAACAGTGGACTGTCACTCCTGGTTAAACCTAGCCCGAAACCATATTACACTCAGCCCCACTCAGCCCTCGCCCCGGCCCGTCTGCACATTAACACGTCTGTTTTCATCACCACGCTGTGCCACTTGGCCTCTGCGCAGGACAGTGTGGGAGTAGAGCTGCGTTTAATGTGTTAGGACAAGAGTACAGAATGACATGGCTCATCACGGACACAAAGGCAAAGCAGCAGCTGTAGAACTGAGTTTGTCCATAGTGTCCACACAGCAGGTTGCAGCGTTTTGGAGCGGATTTAAAAACTTAGTTAGGAACTTAGTTAATCATTAACCAATTATCACATAGTCATATCTCTAATGCATTCTCAATGCAGTGAAATGACGTCCACTGTGCAGAAAGAGACGGGGGAATGTCGAACCTTTATCACACTGTTCATTTTTAAGACTGTCCCAGCACAGCAGCCCTCCACCAGCACCTGTTGACAATGGAGGATACAATCAGGCATAACATATATTCAAGACTGAATGTTTTACATAGATGTATTTCAAAGATAGCAATTTGTCGCTCAAGTATCTCATAGCAAACCTCTGAAAACACATTCCCTGTTCTACAAATTCACACAAGTGGCTAAAAGTTTACAATAATTCCAGGTACTTCAGATTTTGCAGTATGAGCTTTGGCATTAATGATGCTGATGATAAAAAAACAGCCTCATTCCCATTAGTGGGAGAAGCTCTGCTAACCCCTTGGCTACTTTAATTGGATGAGGCCAGTACCTAAAAAGGAGATAAGGCATTTTGAGAGCACTGTAAAGCTGCGACACAGGCCCTAAACACAACGACGCATTTACAGTATGACAGTGAATATTACCTGCAGGTAACATCTGGACTGACGGAGGTAACATCTGCCTTTGAGCAAACACTGGATAGGCAAATATTTCTCCACTGTGTAAGTTCAGCACTCGTCAAGGAAACCCAAGTCTCATTCATCAGAATAAAATATAATGGTTAATAATCGACTGACCCTGCAGTCAAGAACACATCTCTTTCATCTTGGTGCCTGTAACAAAATATAAGAGCTGGCTGTTACAGGGGATGGATGGATTAATACCCCTCTGCAGTCAAAGTGTGTCACGCTTCCAATTACTTGGACTGCTATTAAAACCAGGCTCAAAACACACAAAAAGATACCTGCAAACTGCTACTGAAATGGCCTCCTCATCTTTAAGTATAAAGTAACATGATGCTTATTGTATTTTTCAGTCAGATTTAATCAGCGTTTGGTAGCAGGGACTAACTGGCTGGTACCAATACAAGGAGTTCTTTGTTTTTGTGTAGTAGTCCAGCCGCTTTATTCTAATCTGTTTAAAGTCTATGAATTATTTTCTGATCTGTGCCAGTTAGACTATTACAGTTTTCATGTGTCAGGATGGCTGCAATGCTTTAATAATCCACGTCCAGACTTAAACATCACTCAGATGTGGTCAGGGGGTGAACACAGGAGATCAAACAGGAAAAACAGGATCAGCAACAAACAGACAATCAAAATGCTGAGGACACAAGGGAAACATGTTGCCAAACAGAAAACGATCAGATGAACTGACACAGAGTGGGAGCGCAGAGACACAAATACACACCAGGTGGGCGAGGGTGATTGAACACGCGAGGGTGGGGCAGACAATCAAGTGAAACAGGGCAAAGGCAGGAAGTAAAATGACATGAGGCACACAAAGAAAGTTAAAATGAAACAGGAAATAATCCCCAAAAAAACACTCACTGTGTGTGTGTGTGTGTGTGTGTGTGTGTGTGTGCGCGCGCGCGCGCATGTAAATCATTTCTCATTGACACAAATAACTAAAGTAACAATAACTTCACCTTATCTTATGATGAGTTAAATGTCCACACAGATTTAGCCTTACATAAGTACTGAGACTACAATAGTGGAAATACATATTGGCCTTAAACCACTGTAACAACTGCTTATTAATGATTTTCTTCACAACACAGATACTTTTATTTATCCCTGGAGGGCAATTAAAATGTCAGCCAGCTCAGGTAAAAAGACAAATATGACGAATCACTTCAACAACAACAATAACAATAAAATAATAACAGTAACGACAATGCCAACAACAATAATAACAAAATTCATTAATAAAAGTTCATTAAAGGTGATGGACTATCTCGCAGAGAGAGCTCTAAAGTCTTATGTCTCTAGGAACAAACCTCCTGAGTCTCTCTGTCCTACAGCCTCTCCTCTGCTCCTCCAGGATTAAATGAAGAGGATGTTCCACACAGTGTAGTTTGGCCTCCACCTTCCTCTGTGCACCTCCACACCGCAGCATCCAGCCAGTCTAAACTCACCCCGATGACAGCGCCAGCCCTCTCCACCAGCCTGTCAAGCTGCCTCGCTCCTTGTACTTCGCAGTGCCCCCCCCAGCAGACTGCAGCATAAAGCAGGACACTGTCCACCACAGACTGATAGAACATCTGCAGCATCTTTCTGCAGATGTTGAAGGACCTGAGCTGACTCTGCCCCTTTCTTTAGAGTGTGTCTGTGTTCAGGGACCAGTCCAACTTGTTGTCCAGGTGCACACCTAGATATTTGTAGTTTGGCACCATGTTGATGTCCACCCGACAAATGTTGACTAGCTGAAGAGGGGGCTTGGACCTTCAGAAATCTACTACCATTTCCTTTGTCTTTGAGCTGTTCAGTAGGAGGCAGTTTTTGTGACTCTAGTCACTGAAGGCTTTTGTCATCCCTATCCTCCTCTTCATGTCCATTCCTGATACATGCCACAATATCAGTATCATCAGAGTATTTCTGATGCATTTCTTTTCATTTTCTATTTCTCAGAATTGTACTTAAAGTCTGTTGTGTACAATGTGAACAGCAATGAAGCCAAAACAGTCCCTTGTGGAGCCCCTGTGCTGCTCATTACTGTCTCAGAGACATAGTTCCCCATTCTGATGAACCAGGAAACAAAAGAGGGGTTGTGTTGAATACATGGACACATACAGTACTGTACAAAAGTCCTGGGCCACCCTTAGATTTGTTGTTTTACCAATGCCATAATGACCATATATGATTATTTCTCAGTCTCTCTATTAGAATACAACCATACAATATAGGAAATGTGTAGCAGGATTAAAAAACAAAATAGAAAAAACAGCTTCTATAGGCTAAAGTGTCAAGTATTCAGTGTGACCTTCCCTTATACTTGAACAACAGCAGGAACCTGGCTCTTAAACCTAAATGGAATGGAGCCATAATTAATGTCTTTGCTAACACCTGTATTTGTATTTGACTATTTCATGTCAACATGATGCTGTGAAAAAGGTCCATTACACCAGGTTTGTGAAAGACATGCTTAAGCCTTACAGACACATGTTGTATGAGGTTAACTCACTGGAAGCTCTTTATATGTATCAGACCAACTTTCAATCACATCAATTCATCTAAAATGACAAAGATCACAGAATCTGACAAGAAATCATAATTTAGCATCAGCAAGGCCACTGTCAAAGTGAAATCAGTAAACAAACTGGATTTTGAAGATGAAAAAGACATTTGAGGTCAACATACATGTTGTGTACATATTTCCTGTATTTTCTGTTTGTATCTTAATAAAGAGACTGAAAAAAATAAATATGGATGGTCAATAAGATTTTATCTAAAGGTGGCTTTTGCACAGTACTGTACATGCATTTAAACTGACCCATACAAACTGACCCATATATATATATATATATATGGGTCAGTTTAAATGCATGTACAGTACTGTACAGTACTAGATAAAATCTTATTGACCATCCATATTTATTTTATTTTTATTTTATCCATATTTTTTATTTTTTATATTTATATATATATATTTTTATTTATATATATATATATATATATATATATATATATACATATGTTACATACATATATATCCACCCCAAAGCCTGTCAAAATACAGTATGTTGATATTTCCATAGAGGGTCACAGAGACCACTTTCCCAGAAAGAGAAGGTAAATATGTTTAATAGAAATGGAAAATAAAAATAAAATCATATACACACGTTGTTTTAATAAACTTATATATACGTTTGCAACATGTTACTATGCCATATTACAAATTCATCACAGAAATATTTTTAATATATGCACACATACAAATCTTACTACGAGTATGTCATATATGTTATAAAAGTTGTCACTCCACGGATCCCAGAGGCTCCTTTGCAGTACCTGCGAGCGGGTTTGACCTGGGAGTGAGAAGGGGTTGAACATGTACAGTTAATTATCGGGATCCTTATACAAGGCTGGATTACCAAGCAGACAGCTGCCCCCTGGCCACAGGCTAACTCTGTGGCATTTATCCACACACACGTGCCGTTTAATGTTTCAGTTGAAATTATGCTTACACGTGGTATATTCCTGAGAAAAAAAAAAAAAAATCTATGCAATCAAATCACAGACTGAGGTGGGGGTAACTGAATATCCAAGTCCATGGCTCATTTAGCAGCGTCCTCTAGTGTGTTGAACAGGTCCTGGTGTTGGAATGTAAAATCTTTATCTGGATCCGTAAGTGTTAGAGTAAATGTACTCTGAGGTACAGTCTCTCTGCAGTACGTGTCTACTGCATCCACTAAATGGTTGTTAAGTATTATGCAGTAGCTTATATACAGTGTAGATGTGATGTTGGGCCTGTTTTTTTTTTACTGTGTACTGTGATTTGTCTTCTCTTTTCCATATGAGAGCTGTTGCAGAACTTGACTGACGTGCTTTTTTTGTGCCGGGTGCCATTTGTTACCCAACATTTATTCACCAAAAATGTGTAACCTCCACAAATCTACCCCCACTATGAGCAAGTGTCAAAATGGTTCCTTCTGTGAGGAGGCAAAGTCGACTTCACACATCCTCCCCCTTTCGCGTTTTATTTTGAACATCTGTCGAGGTGGCACAGATTTTGGTTGTTGCACATAAGCCCCGTCCTCCTGGTTTGTGCGTTTTGGAAGCAGGAATGACATTCTGTCATTGGTTGGTGAAGTCCTCATCCTGTCTGCCAGGCTGTCACTGTGAGCAGTCAAGCGCTTATTCATGAAATGAAATTACTCCCTGACAATGGCACTGCTTTGCTTTTGAAGCAGCCTGTCTTTTCTGAACTGTAAATCCCCTGGCTAGCACCTCTTCCCCGGGTGCCCCTCCCAGCTCTTTGCCCCCGCTAACTGCAGAAGTGCGATTGCAAAGAGCAAGCCTTTCTTACCTCCACACAAAGAAACAGGATTTGTCATAAACATTTTCATACTCTTACAAAAACCCTGAAGGGGATAAAGCAAACACTGATTTGATGATAGTTCCCATTTTCCCCCTGAATGCATTCATTGGGAGAGCTAGGTGACTTTAAGTTCTATTCCAGGCTGATTTCCATTGCAAAAGAGAAGTCAAAAGTGATTTCCAGCAGAGGGATGTTGGAGACTGGACTGTGATTGGCTGACAGGCCCAGAGTGTCAGCAGAGTGGAAGTAAGCCTCATGAATAGCTTCAATGAAGTTATAGCCGCTCTTTGGAAAGATTTATTATAAGGAAGAGGAAGGAAGGTATTAAGCTATACTGGCATTTGAGCGTCAATAGTCATAATGAAGAAAAATGCCACAATAACATGACTTGATTAGTGAGAGGGAGGGACTAGCAGTCTGTTCAGGTCCTCCCTTTTCTTGATCTTTTTTGTCCTTTTCATCGCTTTAATCCTCCTCTTCTGCTTGTCTCTGTTTTAGATCACTGTAAATAACACTTTCTGATGAGCAATTTAAAGACTGATGATGATTTTAGTATATTTCATCAACAAATCATGACATAATGTTTGATTTATACCATTTTAATAAAGGGCTGTGACGAAGATGAGCACTTAAGTGTGTATGAGTGAGACTATGACGGTGTGTGTGACTGCTGCAGGGGCACATTATGACATTACATTATTCATTAAATTCACATTTTATTAATAGTATTATTATGGCATTGATATTGTATAAAGATTGACGTTTTCTACTTTTATGATTTTTTTGTTAAAACTGCACTTTAGGCTGTTTGCCAGTACATTTACATTTACTCACTGTGCAGACGCTTTTATCCAAAGTGCCTTAGAAGTGAGGGACAGCAGTACAGCTTCAGTGTAGTTGAGGGCCTTGGTGTAAGTATTAAGTACATCTATTAAATGCTACTCTATTATAAATAAGAACAGGAGGTCACATAAGAAACTGCAACTACAGTCCAGAGCCAGGTGTTTAACAACGCTGAGGCTAGAAATGGGTTAGGGTTAGATGGATTAGAGGATCCCACATTGACACTGTCTCATAGTTTATTACCATATGGAATTACCATAGAAGAGATTTTTTGGCATGGTGGTGAAGGGGTTAGCACTATTTCCTCACAGCAAGAAGCTTGAGGGTTTGAACCCCAGGCCTGGGGACTTACTATGTGGAGTTTGCATGTTCTCCCTGTCCCTTTGCGTCCTCCCACAGTCACAAAGACAGGCAGGTTCAGGCTAAATGGTGACTCTAAAATACCCATAGGTGTGAGTGTAAATGTGAATGGCTGTTTGTCTCTGTATGTTGACTCTGTGTCAGCTGGGACTGGCTCCAGCAACCAGGGTGGACGATTGATATGTTTAGTTGAAATGTGTTATGAACATATTTAAATACATAGATATGAATACATATATATAGAGAGAGCGAGAGAGAGAGAGAGAGAGAGAGAGAGAGAGAGAGAGAGAGATCAGCAGCTGCTATTGTCATGTTTTGGTGTAGTAAACATCTGAATCATACAATGTGATGGTGGTTTGTGTGTTTGCTTGTTTGTAAAAGTCACCACACACACTGCTGTAACACCAGTAAAAGGGAGATTGTCAGTCACTGTTAAGTTGCTCCTTAATAAATTTTTATTGATGCTTCTAATTTGATTCAAATCTGTTTTAAAGCATCTCCATATGCCTTAATATGTCAGTGGCCATATGGCATCCATCATTAAGTTAATACATGTGTGAAAACATGCAGACAACAAAGCCTGTTTGCTCAGACGTTTATTGCTGCAGTATATTTGTCACTCTAACACTGTGTGTGTTCAGAGCCACTCAGACGACATCAGTGTGGACCTGCTGGAGTGAAGCTCCCCGCTGTATAGTTAGCATCTGCCCCTCGATGAGTGTAATGTTGCTGCAGTGAACAGGTAGAGTCACCGGCCTTTAACTGCCGCTGCCTCCGCTGAGTGCTTCCCCTTACTGAATCCCAGCGGCAGTGTAAAAGCTTTGACTCATGTGTCTGTGCAGCCTATTGCTTTGAAAAATGATCAAAGCGGTGCAAGCTAGTGAGGGCCATGAAACAGACAGCAAGCCAAACATCAATTTGTATGAATCAAGCAGCCAATTCTCCCGGGGTCAGGAAAGTTGTCCTCTTTGTGCTTCAAAGGGGGAACTAATGAAGCCAGAAGTCACTGCTTTGTGAGACAGAGTTGGTGTGAGGTCAATTATTGTGACCTAAAGCCCACAGTAAACCAATTAGACATTAGTGCCAGGCTGTCAGACTGCTAATGAGGGCTGCATTCAACCACACACAAGGAGTTCAAATATGAAGTTCAAGCTGCGTTGTTGTTGTTGTTGTAGCTGAGTCATTGTCATGGTTTTCAGCAGGATTGTGACTGACAACAGTCCAGTAAATTATTTTGTAAACTGACTCATATTTCATATTGTCTCTCATTCATGGAGACTCTTCACTAGCCACAGCTACCTAGTCAGGAACACCTTAACTAATTCAATAATTCGTTTATTAGGACATTTATCAAAGAAAATAATGAGCAAACTGTTTTCTCAGCCAATAACATAGCTTGTCAAACTATGGAGGTTTGTAGAATGGTGGACCCAAATGTAAACAATAATAGTGAATTCTTTTTATGAAACAAGACTTACCTAATGGTCTATTTTCCTCTAAATGGACCATCATTTAAAAAATGAACATCATGTTGTATTGAAGACTTGAAACTAGAGACTGAGACCATAAACTCATTAGGAAAACATTTACTGAGCTAATAAATCAAGGGAGAAGTAGGGACATTTTCCCATAGACTTCAATACAATCTGACTTCTTTAACAACCAGTGGAGTCGCCCCCTGATGGTCATTAGAGAGAATGAAGGTTTAAGGCTCTTCAGCTTTGGCTTCACTTTACAGCCTTGTCTAGTCAAAGTCTATGGGTCCAACCTAATCCCACCATTACATGAATAAATTCCTTTCCTGGCATCACGATATTCAGATACACAATTGCTAAGGCACTGTGAGAATGAATGCAAATTAATTCAAAATATATTCAGAACATCGTTCCAGAAGGGACAAGTTGAGAAGTAAAATACATTTTTTTTAAATAAAATCATAAGATGTACATGTCAGTCAGCCAAATGATATCAAATCTGCTGCTGTAGTTCAAACACATTGTTCACCTCTCTGCGATAGTCCTGGTGTCAGACTGGTCCTCAGATACAAAAGCCTGTGTAAACAAGTGTCAGGACCAGCTCAGTGAGGCGACCATTTCTTTGCTCATCACGTGGCACTGCAGAGCTTTGTAGCTGTAGCAGTGGGGGTCACTTTGTGTTTCTGTTTTGGTGGTTTTGATTGTGATCAATAATGGCCTAATTCAGCTCTGCAGGCTCCTGCTTTTACAAAAATTCAACATGCAGTTGGACGCTTCTCTCATTGGTTTAAAACTTGTAGGACCAATTAACAATAATAATGAATGATGGTGATTGTGATGCACAATGCTGCTATATTAAAGAAGATAAGAATGGGGGGATTTAACTGTAACTTCCTATTGTTGGAGCACTCTAGTGCAGATGAAAAAAAACATTGAAAGCAGAAGTGCTTTTCTACTTTGACAAGAAAAAACAGCATTTAATACAAATGACTCAGACATGAAAATGGTCAAATTTAAAGCTATTGATTACTGGCACAAAATATTAGTTCTCAGGGACAGTAAATAATAAATCTTGCAGCTTCTGTCTTCTGCTGAAGACAAAAGCCTCACAGTTACACAACAGTTCACAAATAACAGCCGATTCCAGCCACTGTTGGCTGCAGAGAGAGTGTTTTTGATTTATTGAAAGAAGTGCAGAACAACAGTTTTTGGATTTGGGCAGAGTTGCCAAGCTGTTAATGGATTTTGGTTGAGTACTCAACAGAAAATAGTTGATCAAAATTATAATGCACATGGTTCCTCTCCTGTCACTCAGCCAAATGAGTCAGCCCGAGCTGCTCGCTGCAGCTCTGAGCCCACATTTCATGAAGGATTAAAAAACTGTTCATGTCTCTTTAGAGTTGATTTTATGTCCGGTATTTCAATTGTATCACCACAAACATCACATGGTTATGGTGGGACTAAAGTAATCATGCCACCTGCTCACCTTTCAATCAAGCCCTCGCGCGCACGCAAACACACACACTCTGCTGCTGTGCTCCAGTACCAGCCTGCAGTGGCTGCTTGAAGCAGCACCCATCACGTCCCGCTGCTGACCTGCTCTTACCCGACAAGTCCCTGTGTTTGGCACCTGTGCACTGCAGCACACCACACAGTCCGGCTGTGAAAGCACCATGGCTTCTCACAGCAGGCTATCATCCAGCCTAATTACCAGGCAGCCAGCTATAAGTCAACAGCGGCTGGGAATAGCCATTCAAGTCCACAAGACAGAGAGTCCCCACCTACCCCCTGAGCAAACGCTGCCATCCATTTTAATAAAGATGTCTCCTCTGGCCCCCGAGAAAAGATGATAGAAAGAAGGGGCTGATAAGGAGAGGTGATCTGAAACCTGGGTGGAGAGAAAGACCAACATGAGCTGATGTGGCGGCGTCAATGTGTGCACAACTTAGCTTTGGGAGACCGACACAAAAATGGCACAATACCAACAATGTATAACCAGTTGTGTATATTGTGGTCAACAGCTTCCTCTAGCATATTATCATGCCAATACAGCTGAAGCTGATGGGAATATTGCTAGTTTGGCAGGTAGTTGGTCATAAACCAAAGTGCTAAACGAACCTATGATAGAAATTGTAAATTCTGCTGGTGGCGTGTCAGACGGCCATGATGTCACCCACTGGTTTGTGAACTGACATTTTGAAGCCTCCAGTTTGTCATTTGTCCGTCGGCC
Source organism: Rachycentron canadum (assembly GCA_038496675.1). Classification (NCBI taxonomy): domain Eukaryota; kingdom Metazoa; phylum Chordata; class Actinopteri; order Carangiformes; family Rachycentridae; genus Rachycentron; species Rachycentron canadum. The sequence continues at coordinate 15,444,796 of CM076653.1, forward strand.
ATCTTTGTTTTTTGGAACCAGAGGAAACCACATTTGGAGGAGAAGGTGAACACATACCCTCTATTTTTAAGTACAGTGATGCTTTTAGGTCTGTGCACTGTGACTGTAGAGGACACGTGATGTGAATGTTGTGTCCTTACACACACTGATTTCAAATCTCAGGAACACACACATCACTTAACAGCACGACCCCCACTCCTTCAAACTGGGCCAAATGAGTCCCAGGTAAATAATTAAAGCTGAATTAGCTGCAAATACATTCTGCATCAAATGTTTTTTGACCAGATTTTAGCTTCTATTAAAGTCAACAATATGTGTACACTGTTTGTCTTCCAGTACAATAACCACTTGAAGTGACACAGTAACTTTTATGTTCAAGCACTCACAGCACTTGGTAATACATTCAGTACTGAGTTGATTTAAAGAAGCTACTTTAAGTTCTGCTATGGCTACGTAGCCAATGTTAGCATTAGCGTTAACAGATGTGTACTTACTGGTCAAGAACAAATGTGTTACTCACCAAGACCTGTCTGTAGTGGTGGAAAACAATACCAACCTATTGCTTTCTTATACCAAAGTGAGCCTGCTAACCGGCTTGGCCAGACCATTCTGAGAGTGACTCGCTGCAGTGCTGCTCAGACGGCCCACTATAACCTTTTGTATTGTAAAGAATTGGAGGCGACTGGGGTTGAGTTTCTGCCCTAGGTGAAGGAGTTTCAAGTTTCTTGGGGTCTTGTTTATAAGTGAGGGTAAGATGGAGTAAGAGACTGACAGACAGATCGGTGCAGCATCAGCAGCGAGGAGGACCATTGTAGTGAAGAGGGAGCTGAGCCAAAAGACAGAGGCCTCAGTTTAGCAGTCAATCCGTGTTCCAACCCTCACATATGGTCATGAGCTTTGGGTAGCAACCAAAACAATGAGAATTGCATAGATACGTAGACCCAAGTAGCTGAGATGGGTTTCCTTCGCTGGGTTACTGGGCGCAACCTTAAAGAGAGAGTGAGGAGCTTGACTACTACTCATAGTAGAGTTCAGAGTAGAGCTCCTTCACATCAAACGGAAACCCTTGAGGTGGTAAAGGCATCTTATTTGGATGTCTCCTGGGCACCTTCTTTTGGAGATTTTTAGGAACGCTTTTTGGGTTTGGAAAAACACCTCAGGAGCTAGAAAGCATTGCTGGAGAGAGAGGGATGTCTGAAATTCCCTGCTTAGCTTGCTGCTGCTGAAAATGGATGGATGTAAACGCAATGATGGCTGAAGTGACCAACTTGGCAAGTCACCATAACTCTCTGCCCAGCAAAAAAACTATTCCCAACACCAGAGAAAACTTACAAACACAGAATTAATTATTAATACAGAACAGGTTCAGAGTAACCGCAGACAGTCACTGTCTTTTCACCAAAGCCACCATCCTCCTCTAACCCTTAGAAAATGTGCTTGTGTTGCACTGACTGTGGATGCAAACCCCAGTATCTAATGTTACAGCAGTGCAAGTATGTCTGCCATCTACCTCAGCCATATCCCTGTGAATCATGTTAAAAATTGTTTCCATCAAACAAAATCTGCTGATCTCTGTGGTTCTCTACAGTCTTTAGGATATAGCAATGTCAGTCAATGTTATTGCTGCTGAGGTACAGGGTTTCAGTCCTGGCCAAACTAGTGGACTGACTGATCAACATCCTTGCTCCCTGCCAATGATAAAGGTCTCTTCTTCCAGGAAGACCTGGTCAAGAGGCAACAAAAGGGATTGAATGGTCCCCAGCATTTTTATATATCAAAGGGAACTGCAGCAGATTTCCAGTTACTGGGTATGATGTTGGATCTTAAACTGAGAAGTTTATAGGCTCAGCAGCAATATGCGCAGCAAGTTCCAAACAGCAAGGCTGTAAAGCTGAGAGTGAATATGAACAGTTGAGCAGGGCAACATGGAACAGGTTCAGATGTCATGCTGCATGTAGAAAATAAAATCTACACAATTTGTCCAACATTAAAAAAATGTTCGTTTTGGTTAAGAAAACAATTTTACTATAATGAATCCTGACAAGCCCAACAACTGAGTCATCCTTCCACCCATTATCTGTGTCTTATCCGTACATGGTTGCAGGCGGCTGCAGCCGATCCCAGCTCACATTGGGTGAGGGTGGGGGTACATCCTGGACTGGTCATCAGTCTGTCTGTCCAATTGAATCAAATGAGATAAAATGACTGTTGAAGGTGTCTGCAAGATTCATTCTACCCCCGAGTTCCCTTTGATTTACTTTTAGTAAAGTTATTTGACTTACTTCCAGAAGTTGACAGGGTTATTCTAATTTTCATTCATCATGTTAAGACATAGTCACATTTTGAGTTTTTTACTAATTTGGTGCCTTTATTTCCTAATGCTCTGTATTTGATCCAATCTACAGGGTTATTCGTTTTCTTTGCTTTGTGCCAGACAGGATCTCTTTGTCTAATAGAGGTTGACATTTTCATTAAGCCAGGGTTGTCTTTTACTACTTATTCTGAATCTTCTAAAAAGGATGTGTTGATTACTTACAGACAAGAAAGTGAGTTTCAAATAATCCCAAAATAGAGCAATGTCAGTTGTGCCAATAGCCTGCGTCACAATTATATAGATCATGCAGAAAGAACACAATAATATTGGATATTGGAGGATATTTTAATTATAGTGGGTTCAAACAGCTTGGTTTGTTAATGAACTGAGTGAAATTTAATTTAGATTTGACATAAATTGCAATCCCTCCTTTTTTAGCATGATCAGTTCTGAAGACATTATCTCACTCAATATTAATCATGTCATTCATAATTGACCTTTTTTTATTCATATCTTGGAGAACATCGCGATGAGTCAGCTCATAATTGTAGACATAATTTGTAGATTTTGGGGCAATGTAAAGATTATTATCGAACATTATCACAATTGATTTTCCTTCCATTAACATGCGCTGTGCTCCAACATGCGCCGGACCACAGAGGCGCTGACAACACACAGCAAGGTAAAGGCGTTGACAGTTGACAACATGGCCGGGTTACACTATACCCCTGTCTGTCTTACTTTGTGTCTCCTACCTGTTGTATGAGTGTGAGTGTGTGTCTCAGCAGAGGCATGACGCAGCTGTGGTTGCCTGGTTCACCTGATTCTCATTATGCATCATTATCAACCCAGTATAAGAGCTCCAGCTCTCCTCTCAGTTCTTTCCAGATCGTTCTACTTTCCCACGCTCCAGGACACGAAACGCTGTTATTTTCTCGGAGAACCACCTGAACAAACAACGCCGCTCACCTGCTCCACACCAGCCATATTCCTCCTCGCTCCTCCTGCACCCACCACAATCCTTTGCCTCTCCTTATTCCCCCCCTGAACTCACTTCATCTACAAAATGATACAGTTTTTCTTTAAAGAACTTCGACTCTAACTCAAGCTGGTTGTTCTCTATCTGAATCTGCACTGGGGTTCAAACAGTATTAAGCCAAACTGTAACAGTTTGGAGCTGAACTCTCTAAAGAAGTCTCCTCTGCTCGCTTTGTCCACTTTAAAATCCAGATGTATGATGAAGAAAAAGTTTCATCAAGATACAGTTAGAAACTCTTGTGTATGGTAAGAATGTGGCATAAAACAGGATAAAAAGCCAGTTTATAACCCTTTCCATTTTTTCTCTTCCTATCTGTTTTGCACACAGCAACACTGTCATTTTTATTCATCTTTTTAGTTTCTAGACTTGTGTTTAATCAACACCAGCATTCAGAGCCTCAAACCCCAAAGGCTGAGAACAAACTTCCCCAGAGCAGGGTCTGTCTGTGGACCACAAAGTATGGAACCAACTTTAGGTTCTTCCCACTGAAGTACAGTTAAAGTTCCTGTGGTCTTTTAAGTGTCAAGGTTTAAGGGGGTACTAAGGGGTCAGTGCAGACTCTCAGACAGGGTAGGCTTGGTTTGAGGATTTATGAAACAAAGGAAACATATCTTAAGTCCTGAAGCAAGGTATCAGGGAAGCAAAGAAGCACAAGGATAACAGGAACTCAAGGAATCACAAGAAGAGTGAGCATAACAAGCAAACAGAGAATCTGGACAGACAAGAATGAAACTGGAGCTAAAGGGATGAATTGACAAAGAAACTGGGAGCACAGCAGGTCTGAGTCTGTTCACTCCAGTGTGAACCTGATCATCAGCCCATAGTCACCAAAATGAAAATCAGATCCATTTCTCCAAAGTCACATATCCTTCATTTTTCAGTCAGACTGTCAGATTTGTCTGTGTGTGTTGTGTGCGTCTCTGGCTGGGTGTGGCTGACCTACTTTCTCCTTTGTGCCATTCACCTGCACACACTCTCACTCTGCTGCTCACTGTTTTGGAGCCTGTTTAATCTGGATCTGATCTACAGATCGGCCACAATTCAGCTGCTCTGCTTCAGCCACATTCAGCCTAGAAGTCTTTGGTCCTGTTCCTCACCAGTCCTGCTCCCGCTCCAGTCCGACTTCACCACTCACCTGCCATCGATCCAGCTCCACTCACCTCTCCAGTCGTCGACCTGCCACCAAATCACTCAGCACCTCGGTCCTCAACTCCATCACCTCTTCTCAATCCCAGCACCAGTCTGGAACCTGGGCTTCTTCTGGGCAACCACCCACACAAATCCGATAAGAGACTTTGCTTTGTGCAAACTGCCCTGAACTCTCTGCCAACCCCCTCAGACTCTGCCCCTGCTTCTGACTGAACTCCCACCAGCCACCATGACCCCTGTCTCCAGTCAGCCCCACCAATGCCCACAACCAAGTCTGAAGAGTCCTTTCAGGGTTGACCATGACATTAATGGTTTCTGGGAATTTGCATTTAAATGATGACAATGTTGGGTGCCTTTCTTTGTATGTTGTGCAATGAATGGGCATTTGAAGTCGAGCTCCAGAGACAATCTTTGGCGATACTGTTCTCAACCCCCCCCCCATCTTGAAAAGTGGATTCACTATGGAGGATGTTCAGTTTCCCACATGAATGACACATTGAAGACACACACTATAGAAAAGGTCCTCTGTACTCAAGCAACACATAGACTACAGTTTGTTTATCCTGACGGCTGATGGGGAGGAGACAGGCAACAGATTAATGACGTTTGGTATCACAGTGAATGTTGAAAATGCTTTAATAATCTCTGTGTCATGTTTAATGAGATTTTTTCTGCCTCCAGCAGATATGTGATGCAGCCGTCATAGGCCTTTCTGGGATGCTGACAGCCAATCCTGACACATGAGTACAGTCATCTGACCAAAGGGCTTAAGCTGTGCACACACTCGCTGCGAATCATCAGTGGCTTGAATCATTCCCAACAGACAGCTCACCATCCTCTGCTGGGGTCTCTCTTTGCTGGTATTCTCGGTTTGAAACGTACAGTCATGGAGGAAAGTGGACGTCCCCGTGCTGAGCACTCAGTCAGGGCTGGATGAATCAGTTCTTAATTAAAGTTGTACTAATTAAGAGTGTGCTCAAAAGGAGCACGGCTTTGATAGCATTAAAGTAATCACAGTAGAGCTAACAGAATGATGTTGTACAGCAGCTGAATGCTGATAACATCTCAAACTATCCACAGCAGAGTTTTTTTTTTCCTCTCTCTAATCTAATTCTGGTAAAACGGTTACAGAGCAACAGTTGTATGTAAAGCTTTGACAGTGCTGCTCAAATGTGTTTTAGAGGTGTAAAACATTTCCAAATGAAATGTTTGAACTGTATTTACATTTGTAACTGGCCACCAAGGAACTGTATAAGGAGCTAATGGTGGGTTCATCTCATAGACTGTACATTAAGTGGACTGAAGGCAATGCTGAAGAGCCTTAAACCTTCATTCTAAGTCAGATTGTATTGAAGTCTATGTGAAAATGTCCCTACTTCTCCCTTGATTTATTAGCTCATTAACGTTTTCCTAATGAGTTTATGGTCTCAGTGTCTAGTTTCAAGTCTTGTTGAAAATAGACCATAATGCATTAGGACGTGGCTACCCCACGATTAACAGACTGTACCAAAAACGGCGACCTGCTAGAGAAAGCACCGAGCAGGTCAGATCCACCCCCCCACTCCTCCTCAGCTCCACCTATGGGTTCTTGTTTAAAAAAAAACTTAGATTGCGACAGAATTAAATTACAAACTGGAGGCTTCAAAGTGGAAGCAGCAGTTCAAACCAACGGACGATGTCGCAGTGGGTTGACACTTGGTTCTTCTGCATCGTCTGCCCTAAAACTTTGATTCAGAGCAAAATATCTCCGAAACAACCTGGGCACCATGACCTCTGACAGCACCATGGTATTTGTGGTATCAAGGGGGAAGATTCCTGTGGAGAAAAAAAAAAAAATTGCTCATCAAGACCTCCATGTGACTAACCCTTTCAATAAAACAAGTTTCTCTAAAACCTCTTCTGGATATTCATTGTCTTGTCTTCAGAGGATGTACCTTGCATCCACTGACTCCACCAGACCAAAATGTCAAGATCAGAATCTGATTGTGATGCTCCTCAACAAATGAACCTACAGTTTGAACGCTCAATGACCCTTATCTTTTTTTTTTTTTCTTGTGCCAGCTTTTGGGCAAAGGGTCTACTTTGTAAACGTGATTTGACATTGTGATGTAATTAGTCCTTGTGCTCCCTCTTGTCTTTGTCAGCTCATCTGTTTTGGCTCCTGTGAAACCCTGTTGTACCAGTTGTTCTCCAGTGAATTTCCCATTCACAGTGCTCCTGTGTTTCTGAACACACAGTTTTTTTTTTTTTTGTAAGTTTGCTTTTGTTATTAAATAACTTTCACACTTATGCCAGGTTGTAAACATGTTTATTTCTGCTGTAAAGGCCGACTCACTGTTGGAGCCAGTGGTTGAGTGTGTGAAATGCCTCTTTGATGTACAATAATGTAATAGGCGGTATATCCCACAGCTGACTGAGATCAGAAAAACCCTGTGAGCCCAGTTTGTTTGGTGAAATATTTAATCAACTGCAAAAGAACTATTGTGTGTGAGAGACTGTTCTTAGGTTTTTACGAAGACCAATTTTACACGGCTATTTGGTGTTTCACAAACAGTTCACATGGCACAGCATGATGAACGTGTCACGCTGTCAGGAGTATAAATGGTCACAACTAAAAGCAGTTTCCACACTGACTATGAGCCATCGGCTCCATGAATCCAAAAAAAGGGGAGAACAAACGTCAATATCAAATTTCAAACCGAGCTCCACTTTGAACCAGGAAGTTCAGTTCAGCTGCAGTTTCACAACTCAAAAAGTTCCTTGAGTGAAATGTCTTGCACAATTATGGCCCAGGTTTAATCAAAGGGACTTGCATAATGTATGGCGTAATTCATTTCTAGAAGCAAACAAAACAATGGAGAACAAAGACAAACAGGCAGACCAAACAAAGTAGGATATTCATTATTTTTGTGTGATTCAATTACAAAAGGGGACGTCTGTGCGATTGCAGTCTAACAAATTACCTCCCATAGCATAATAAATGCCAGACATAAATCATTTGTCATATTTCATTATGGCACGAACCAAGAGTGGATATGCTCTGATTTCCATGTTTTCTCCTGATTATCATTCCCACAGTTTGTGCAGATGCTGCTGTGGTGGAGCGTTTTGTGTTGTGTGCTATTTGCAGATGCATGGTTGTGCAGTTTTATTGAATCATATGCAACATTATTCAGAATATTCATTCTTTATATATACTGTACTCTGTTACCTGAATTTGTAATTTATGTAATTTTCCTCAGCCTGCCTACCTCCTCTGCAGTAATTCCTTCACTACTTAAAATTATTTCTGACAGTTTCCAAAAAAAAAGATTATATTGTATCTTGAAAGTAAAAGGTTTATTTTGTAGTTTGTTTTCTTTTCTTTCTAGTGCAAAATTCATATTTGCCACTGCCACTGCTGTGCATTAGAGCAAACAGGGCTGTTTCTCTGCCACTTACAACATAAGACTATCTTAGCTGCAGCATAGCACAGCTGTAGCTACACCAGGACTCATAGCAACATGTTAACCTGGACTTGGGTGCTCTGTTAAAGCCCAGGCTCAGCCAAATCCATGCAGGTAAAAGTGAGCATGCACTCTGACTGTGGGTAAAGTGAAGCCAACACTGATAAGCCTTAAACCTTCATTCTCTCTAATGACCATCAGGGGGCGACTCCACTGGTTGTTAAAGAAGTCAGATTGTATTGAAGTCTATGGGAAAATGTCCCTACTTCTCCCTTGATTTATTAGCTCAGTAAATGTTTTCCTAATGAGTTTATGGTCTCAGTCTCTAGTTTCAAGTCTTCAATACAACATGATGTTCATTTTTTAAATGATGGTCCATTTAGAGGAAAATAGACCAGAAAGCAGGGGATGAGTTAGAGTATTGGGCCTGGCAGCAATATGCCCCCATAAGCTCAATAACTGATCAAATTCCCTATAATTAAATCTAAAGGGAAGTCTTTGTTCTTCCATTGCAATGTTGTGAACCTAAACATATTTGTCTAGTAAATGAATGATCTGACTTTACATTATATATGTTTAAGTTAGTAGGTAATTAAACATTGCTAAATTTTAAAATCACAAACTACAACAACATTTAAAACATGTTGTCAAGCATTTTTTTTGACATTTCACAGAGCACATTAACAAACTTTATCAACAACAACAAACAAAGTTCAATCTCACAATATCTCAGAAAGAAAAAACAAATCAAACATGAAATGTGATGACATTTCACAAAACAAATTAAACAAAACAGACAATACAGTAACATTTTAGAATGCAGATCAACTGGCTAGGACAGAATGACATTTCAGTTGACAAATCAACAGAGAAAAGAGAACAGTTCATACTGGAAAAGTTAGATCATTCTTACTTTTCATCCAGACTGAACGCGTATGACGTAACTCAAGAGGAAGTATGGCCCATTGAAGGCTGCTGAATATTTACAGGTTTTTACAAATAGTCACTTGTATGGATGAATTTGTGAAAACAAAACCCACATTTTGAACCTCTCACCGACTTAATTCTTCTCATGCGGGTTGTTTTTCATAAACTGTCCCTTGAAAAAGTACTCCTGCATGTTTGGTCACATTTTTACTCAAAGCAGAACTGGAGATATGGATGACATGAGCTCAAACCGAGCCTGAATGCAAGCAGCTGCTACCTGAAGGGTATGTTTGCGTCCAGCGTTCGAAGAAGTAATTGAAAAAACAAAATAACAACAGTCGACAACAGACATGCTACTCTTGAAGCTAATATTTCAACACGGCGCAAGATGATTATAATAATACTGAGAATTAGACTGTGATTAGTTACATTCTTCTGGAGGATTTGAGTGTCGCACAACACATTCAATCATCCGCGTAAAAATAGATCTTTGAGGCTTGGTGACATACGGATGTCTTACAGGTTGGTAGTAACCTGCTGCTGCTGCTGCTGCTGGTGAGCGAATTGTTAACTTGTTGGGTTGAGGCTGGTGTGAATGTGAATGGTTGTTTGTCCCTACATGTCGACCCTGTGATAAGACTGGCCAACCTATCCAGGCTGGACAATGGCAGCTGGGATTGGCTCCAGCTGCCAAGTTGGTGAGACATGTCGGTCTGAACCATTGCCCCTCCTGCAGCCACGACAGTCAATATTAAATATATATAATAATAATAATAATAATATAAAGAGCAAGTTATCTTGAGTTTGTGTTTGGTGCAACCAGGCCTTTTCTTGGTATTCCCATGGTGTAATTATGTTGTACATTCCCAGCTCTTGCCAAAATGTACCTCGTGCCATTAAAACAGTCTATTATGGGACTGCTCATAATTACATCCCAATTTCGACTGCCTTATTTTGTACAACGCACAATAATTAATGTCCCAATCACCCTTTCTGGAACAAATTATATTACTTCATTTTGAATCACTGTCACATTTGCATACCGATTACAGGGAAAGAATACTTGCGAGTAAAATTTCTAATGAAGGTAATTACGTTTATTTTGCAACGGGTTAATCACAGGTCTGTAACGATATACAGTAAGTATATACAGCAGATATACTGACTTATCACAGCATGGAAAACACAGGTGTTAAGAAAATAAAGGACTTCATTCTCTTAAGAGTTTTAGAGTCCTGGGACATAAAGGAGCTTAAATCAATACATAAGAACAGTTCGCACAAGAAAACTGCTATTTATCATGTCTACCTCATTAGCAGCAATAAATCCCAAACCTTCAATATGTCAGTTTCACTTACATAAGTACACCACATCAATCATACAGAGTAAACCAGCTGCTTTTCAAAGACTCACTGCCAATGAGCAACGAGCTGGAGGTAAGGAAGCCCTGAAAGGCAAGTGTTAAAACCCAGCTAGCTCTATTGGGAAAGGGGAAGCAACATATACCAGATATTTTTGGAATTGTAAGTTACATGTACAGAGTACATGTACATGATGTAAACAATGACATATTCCAGTAGACATTTGTGTCAACTGGCTAAAAACTGGTTTTGGCATAAAACTAGGAAGAACTAAGATGGGAAAAAAAAATGCAAGAGGCTGCCAGCATAGAATATAACAAATGAGGCACTGAACACTGAAAATTAAATAAATTAAACACAAAAGCCCAAAACACAGGAAGCAGCACCACTGATCCCAGTGTGGCTAACAGTTATAGTACAGTAATAGAGTTCCCAGGATCATATTTGTTTCCCATCTGTTTTAGTTTTCACTAATATAATGAAAGTAAACATTACACAAACTAGTTTTCTGGAAAAAAGTGAAAAAAAAAAAATATTATCAAAACTTTAGCCCTCAACTAAAAATGCCAGATGCAACACAAAAGATAAAAATACATCACCACATCACAACAATGAATTATTAATATCTGAACTTATTTTGCCCCCTTCTTTCCTTCACCATCTTCTTTATGTAGTGGGTCTAAATGTGTGTCGTTATGCAGAAAGGAAGAACATGCAAGCAGTTATGAAGAAAAAAGAAAAACATTCACAGGGTTTCTCTTGCGCACACCTTCCCAGCACCTCAGTACCACCATAACCGCTCCATGCTGGCAACACACAGGTGACACGCAGTCTTTGAGACACAGTAGCATGACTGGCTACGCTACAACCCCTCACACATAAACTTCCAACACACTTTGCTCCACTGCCGCACTTCCTTCCTTGTTACTATGTTAACAATCACATGTGTTCATGAATAACTTACAGTCACTAACAGCTGACATGCAGGGAGCTCTGCTTTGTTTAAATTGTACTTGTATAGTGGTGGAATCATGTCTGATTATATGTTGGTATCCCATGTTAAAAAAAGGTATGGCAGTGAGCATAGACTGTAAGCTGAAGAGCCTTAAACCTTCCTTCTCTCTAATGACCATCAGGGGGCGACTCCACTGGTTGTTAAAGAAGTCAGATTGTATTGAAGTCTATGGGAAAATGTCCCTACTTCTCCCTTGATTTATTAGCTCAGTAAATGTTTTCCTAATGAGTTTATGGTCTCAGTCTCTAGTTTCAAGTCTTCAATACAACATGATGTTCATTTTTTAAATGATGGTCCATTTAGAGGAAAATAGACCAGAAAGCAGGGGATGAATTAGGGGGCGTGGCTGCTGTGTGATTGACAGACTGTACCACCCAATCAGGAGAGAGTACAGAGCAGGTCAGCTCCACCCCTCACTCCTCCTCAGCTCCACCTTCTCCTCCTAATATCTTCTGGTTTAAAAAACCAAGATGGCGACAGCCAAATTACAAACTGGAGGCTTCAAAGCAGCAGCTCACAGACCGATGGGTGACGCCACAGTGGGTTAACTCCTGGAGTGAGACGGTGCTCATACAGCGCTGCATGCTGTCGTCAGTGCTGAAACATTTGAACATCTGGTAACCTGTTTTTTCCTTATTCTTCAGAACAAGCTTGTCATAGCGGCTTCACCGTATGTTTTATTAAACAGTGTTGAATTTTAGACTCGCTATCAGACGGGCCCCCTGAGACTGCTCTGTCCCCTCTGTGCTGAGAGTCCAGCTCTGCTCCTTCATTCACAGCTGTATATCTTTCACCAGCAGCAGTTCCACAGGTCAAACAGAAGCAGGTTAACTTGAAATCAAATGACAACAAACCGAAAGCAACGGACCAAAAATAAATAACGTGGAGGGCAAGCGACCTCATCTGCGAATGGAAAAAACCTTTCAGTAATTAGTGAGGCTCTCCTTTCCACAGAGCACATATTACTGCTGGGTTGTCTTTTTGCAGCTGTATATCCTATTAATCCCACTTACAGAGCTGAGAAACAAATTATTTGCTCACCCACCGTTTTCTTTCTTTCTTCAAAGGATCCTTCTCTCAGCACAGAGATTTGCAGGATGCTGACTGCGACGGGGAAGCAGGAGGAAATCACTGACGGCATCCGAGAACAACGCAGGAAGAAATCTATGTACATTTAAAACAACTTCATTCAACATTACAAGCAATGCAGATCTCTGTTGCTTATGGGAATGTTATTGTTGTTATTGCAGCACTCTTCTTTCACAGTGTAGCATACCTCGACCAAATAACATTATTGTTGTTTTGCAAAAATATACATTTAATCCCTCCGCTGTATAATGGCCTGGGGAGTGCTGGTATTGTAGAGAGCCTCTACCAGACAGACAGAGCCAACAATCCTGTAGAGCGTCCACAGTCTTCTTCTTCTTCCCCAATGATACGCTCATCTCACTCTTCCATGTACTTTCATGTGGGATTGAGCTGTAAGGTTTCATGAATGATTGAAGAATACTTCGAAACAAAACGAGTGACAGTCTGGATTTTAGAGGAGCTCGCTCCACTGAGACCTGTATTCTGTATGGAACTAAAAACAGTTTAATGTGTAGGATTGTTTGTCCTCAGTGGAGGTCTGAACTGCTGAGTGTCTTTCTACTTATTTGTTACTGAACATCTCTCCGTGGAACTGTTCTCTTTGATTTTGTGATAGGGGAGAATGAGGCTGGTCAGACCTTTTTAACTTTGATTTTAATCCTTGATGTGGAACCGTCAAATACGTTGCGTGCACTTGTGTCAACCGTGCCCACCATGGGGTTGGTGGTCCCTGTGTTATCTTAATGGAAAAATGGAGGCATCATATCAAAGTGTATTTAAAGGCAACAAGCTAATACATGTCCTGTGTTGAGATAACAAACACCGGAAATCAAGTGCATATTTAAGATGAGAGGTGTATTAGTGTATTATTACAGTATTAAGTATCATCAGTAATATAAACTGACTGTAAGTGTATTGATACACAGCGGAAAATAATTTCACTAGCATCGCTTTTATGATGTAACAATTAGATTAGATGTGAAGTCACACGCTCACAACAGATTTGATTTTACATACGGCCTCATCAAGACTTGATGTAGAGGATGAATGCATCTGTTGCCAGTTTATGTTCACCACTCCAGAGCACTCTTCAAAAAAAGCTCCACAGCAATTAGCACTAAGCTGCAAAGACAGAAATACAACATCAATACAACAGCACAAATGTTGTCGATGTCAGATGAATCAGTCCCACAGTGGGGCTATAAGAACACAACAGTGAAACAAGGACACACAACACTCCCTCTAGTTCCATGAAATCTCAAGTGCTTCTAGGATAGACTGCTCTGACACACAGTTACACAAATGTTGTCACACCCTTCGTGGGCCTTTCATTGTTTCAATGTTTCAAACATGATTCCCTAAAGTACAACCGAAACCCCGGAAGAACCACGACAGACGACATCTCTCCTTCTTTTATTGAACAGATAAGCAGGTCAAGCATCTCTGATGTGCTTGAGCGTGACTGTGAATTTCATGACTCAGACTTAATGACAGACGCTGTCGGTCTGTGGAAGTGACTGAACAGTCATCGCGGTGGAGAGTGAAAGGCTTCACAAAAGGAAGCTGAGGAAAATGAGCACTTGTTTTATTCTTTGACATTGCAGAGCGGCCGAAAGTAAATAACTGCATTTCAATGATTTATATGGAACTTAATGATTGATTTACTGCATTTTTATGCTTTATCTCTATTTAATTATATATTCCAATGGCCCAGTATACACGCTGAGTGGAACTATCATCCATAAAATGGCTCAACTTTTTAAATTGAGTCAAGCAGTCTGTTTGAAGGAAACAACAGTCGCCCATCAGCTCACTGCAGGAACTCCAGCCACCGCTCTGCTATTAGTGTCTGCAACACCAAATTTACGTCTGTGAAGTTGTAACAATAAAATGCGAATGAGGGTAAGAAGACCCGGGGATGTAAATTGTCTGAAGCAGTAAACCTCATTCTGAAGTTCTTGAAATTAACAACCCGATCCCGTCTCTTTCTCTCTCCCTCTCTCTCTTCCTCATAACAAAACTCCTCAGACAGATCTATTTTGTCTCTTCTATTCGGACAGAATGGGGGGGGGGGGATCAGAGGCAGCACGAAATGTGTGCAGAATCAATGGGAGGAAGAGGAGATGGATGCAATATTAACACAAAGTGATGGGGAAAAGGGAGAACGACATAACAACACTGCCCGATGATATCAGAAACGTGTGACGTGCGACTAAACAGCGTTAAAGTGTATTCCGGTCATATTCTAACAAAGTGTGTATATACAAAGCCTAATATATCTAACTCCTCTGTGCCACTGAGCTCCAGCGTTGTCCAGGAACTATTAAAAACAGATCAGCGAGCGGGGGCGGACTCATCCCAGGCCACCACTACAAACCATCACACTGCTAATTTTGTTGATGTAACAGGGACCAGACTAGTTTTAAATCTGGTCACTATGTTCAGTCTAGTCTATGTATCCCTCTGCAAACCATCAAGTTCCAGGACATGTGAGCTGTGTCCCACTTCAGCGTCTCATCCTTTGGAGGCTGAATTCGAATGTGTCATAGTATGTTGCATTTTGAAGGCTCCTTCATATGCAGCTGACATATGTGTCCGTTGCCCAACGGGTGGATCCTTCGTGGTCCAACCGATCCCTGTCAATCAGTTCATCCTTGAGTTGAAGTGAATGTTTGTCTGTCCTGGTCTTGACATCTCGACAACATCTTGTGGAAACGTCTTCGTATTTGGCACAAACAGACTGTTGCTAACACGGAGGCTTAAAAAATGTTTCATGTTCAGTGTTTCATTGCAAATAGAATTTTTTTTAAACCAGTTTAACGACCACATTTTACAACAGGACACAATGGGAGCAACATTTGTCCAACTATGTTTTCAACAAACTCAAGTCAGGCGACTGCTGGTCACTGAGTTGTGCAGATGATCATCACACTAATGATCAATAAGTAATGTCACGTTTTCCCATTGATGTATTAACTTAGTAGTAGCAGTTAGTAATATCATCATCAAATAAATATTGAGCTCAACTGCCATAGTTTCACACCAGCATTGCTTACATGTAATTGATGCTTACAACACCACGTGCAGGCACACACTCTGTCCAGCTGACTGTCATTGCAGTTCTGCTTGTGTGTGTCTGTGCCGCACTGGGATTTTAACGGAACAGGAGAGCGATCGAGCGTAGTTCAGTTGCTTAGCTGACTCCATTTCACAGTGAAGGTCTAAAAGACCCTCAGGCCTCCAGGAAATATTCCTGATGGTCTGTCTGCCACTGTCAGTGAGACACACACTCGTCTGCTACGTACTATTGGTCTTATGAGTTTTTGTTCTTTTATTTCATCCTAAACGAAGAACACACCAAAGTCCTGAAGATGAGAAAACTAAATCACTCATTACCTCTCTGACATTTGATGATGACATGATGTTGATCATTTATAGTTACATGAAATGATTTAATAGGCTCTTATAGGTAATGGAATTAGATTTTTTTTTAAATTAAATTACATTGTTTTTATTGACAGGCATATATATTGATATGCAAACAGCTGATTAAATGTTTGAGTGAAAATGAAGTGTCTGCACATGTATGCCCATCCAAAATAATGTTTATGGATATTTCTATCTTTGGGTTTTAGTTAGGCACATTTTCTATGTAGCATCTGACCTCTGCTGCCATTAAGACTCTGTAGCACAGCAAATGTGTATTCTCTTATATATATATAGTCCTATACAAATGATCAAGCTCCTCATGTTGGAAATTACTGGTAAAGAAGTCTGAAAGTCGACCCTGGAAATTATCCAGGTTACTTTCTCTTCCTCTCACTCCATTCTGGCCATTGTTCTCATCACCATTTCTTGTTCTTCACAGAAGTACATCTGCATATTGTTGTAATGTCATTAAATAGGTCCCACTAGCATGGTGGTTAGCCTGACCTGTAGGTGCTAGTTTCTGCAATACAGAATTCCTATAGGGAAACAGCTGATTTAAGGAAGCTTGTGGTTAATTAGAGCTGAATGTAAAATGTATTCCTGTATTGAAACTTGTGTAGTGCTTCTGAATGTTGCTCTGTATGCATTTCTGTTGATTCTTTTGTGGCTGAATGATTGATTATATCATTTGTTCCTTGTGTGAACTTTAACCAAAAGGTGATTTCTGATTAGAGGAAAGAGAGAGGAAGTGGGACAGAGAGAAGGGGAATGACATGCAGCTCGCCAGGAATTGAACCAGGGACTTCCTTCCTTCCTTCCTTCCTTCCTTCCTTCCTTCCTTCCTTCCTTCTTTCCTTCCTTCTGTTCTTCCTTCTTTCGTTCTTTTTGTTTAGCATGCAAACCCTCACCAATCTCAGTATCTCCCCTGTCCTCTGATTCGCTTCTATTAACCCCGAGGTGGGAGAGGAGGAGCAAATAAAACAAGATCTAAAAAGAATCGATAAATGTTTCATCAGATTTAAAAGACGGCGTTAGCCTCAGTTTTATGGGTGCTAGGCTACAGTTTCAGGGTGGCCAAGTCCTTGGGTTTAAAAGAAAGGTTTATGGTGCTGTAAACATAGCCCAATTCTCTTTTCCATTTCAACCACATAAAGTCATGACAGATCAGTAAATCTACACAGGAGAGTGGAGACTCTTTGCCCCTCACTATTTCTCTTCTTCAGGTTTCTCTCCTTTGTTTGCAGTCAAGAGCACGTGAAGGGTAAATGCCAGGATCAGTCTTTGAGTTAATTGTGAATTGCAGCAAAGAGGAGTCATTCTCAGAGGTGACATAACCAGAAATGTGCTGAATACACAAAGTGGACTAGACAATTATTATCAACCTTGAAGGATGTAAAACTGCACCTGGCCAGTTATTAATACTCATGGATATAAATATTTTATTTTATTATTATTATTTTTTTTTTTTGGTGAGTGAAATAATTACACTCTACACAGTTATAATAGTAACCTTGATCCTGAAGTCTGCCTTGAGGTTTAACAAATTTAAAAGGATTAAAGCTCATATGTAACAACATAATCGAAGCCCAGAGATCAGATGATGATGATGTTTTTAAGGGCTTCAATGACAATCCCAGTCAATATTTGAAACATTATTATCACACTACATGTGAGATCACATGTGAGATGGGTAAATGTCTTCAACATGAAAATGTTGAGGTACTTTTGGCTGCATTATCCTGTGTTTTATAAGATATATATCAATGGAGCTGTTGCAGTTTATTCTGTGAGGACCATACATTTCTGTACCAATGATTAAGCCAATAATTATCAAGTTATTCCACTTTGAACCTAAACTGTTACCTGCTGGCGACACTAAATGCAAAGGAAGGAGATCAACAAATGCGTTCGGGGACTAATGTTAGTGTCTGTCTTTGCTTCTATCTCAGCATCTGTGTGACACCACTGCACAAAGAGACTCAGATGAATTTATAAGTGCTTGAGACAACACTCATAAACAAAAGAAGCCCCCTCTCCCTGGTTCCCCCTGGACCACATAAGTAGCAGAGTCTAGAGTTAAATTTAGGTCAGCACTTTATTAAATGTAACAGATGCCTTGGTCGGTCCACCCCGGGGTTAGGGAATTGCATTTGCGGTCTGCTCTGACAGAATGGCAGACAGTTATGATAAGAGAGCGGCAGGGTGGAATCCATTTAACCTCAAACCACTGCAGCGGGAAGCCAGCCAGGCCAATGTTATCCTCCACAGGCAGGCTGCGGAAGAAAAGGCCAGGACAGCGCTAACAGGTGGTGGAGGAGACATTTCCCCGACCATGGCAACCGACTGCTCTACAGTGATGCTTTGGGCTCAATGCTAACATTAGCATGCTAATACGCTCACACGTGCTTGCCATGTACAGAATAACAAACGTGAATGGGGAGTTTCATTAGTTTTGCATGTATCTGATCCTAAACCACAGCATCCTGTACTGTTGACCGAGTGATGGCACGAGATGAAAGGTCAGGTTTCAATACCAGATAGGCTTCTGTTCAGGTATTGTCTATGTGAAATACTGTTATCTTGAGCCATAGTACCACTCATCTTATTTCAAATAATGTAATGAATATTTATTTACTGCTTATTAAATCAACTCCAATAAAAGTGCTTTAACTTTAGTTATTTTGTTGATTTTCTTCATCTAATTTTAAAACTCGTGTCGTCAGGACATTTACTTCAAAGGGTTTGTGATCTAGAGGTCGCACAAGACCATAACAAACACACACTATTGCTTAGTTAGCTACCGTCGTCATGTCTACTGCAGCTGGTCACTAAGGAAAACAGACATCAATGGAATGAGAACAGACACATGGAGGAGAAAAAAAAGCAGTTCTGAGTCAAGCTGCAGACCTTTAGCAGCTCGTAGGTCTCTCCATCTCAGTAAAGCCAGGCCAGTATTAGCTCCGTGGACCAACTGGGAGAGAAATTCAGCCTAGAACTGATCCACTGGGAAGGGCCACAAGGGCAGTCTCTTTACATAGAAAATTGTTTCTGAAACCTTGAAGAAATCTTATCTTTAGAAAAGGTCAAATTACGATTAACAATTGCATTGATAAAAGGGAGTTTTTTTTTTAAAGCACACATACAAACACAAAGATGATTCATCAACAGAATGATGTCAATGATGTTCTATTATTGTCAGTATTTTAAGTCTGTAGTAGCAAATCTGTGTATCTTTCTCTTTGTGATTTCCAGGATGTACTGAATATAGAGACGGTTTTGTCAAACAGAGCTATCTTTTTTTCCTGTAAGATATTTGTCGTGATTAATCTCTGCCTGCCTCCAGGATGTCCTGCCGCTAGGTATTCATGTGACCAGCTGGAACCACCAGATGTGTCAATGGATTCCTACACTGAGCGATTGACTGCGGCTCGGATTCATAAGCTGCGTGATTGACTGCTGTTGGCACAATAGCTGCCAGCGGCGCAAGTGGTGGCTGACAAACGACAGAGTTGAGTTGGCGGCAAGGGAAATTACCTCGGCTCTCCGCGAAGCCACCCGGCAATCATCCCACATCCCCGTGTCTTTCTCGCTGCCTTTTTACTGCCACACTCAATCACTGCCAAACAGATAATACAGACAAAACTCCAGCAGAGGGGTTTGTGTGGAAATGTGCATACGAGATATATATTACACCCATCAGTTGTGGTGCTACACAGCCTGAGACATTTCACATTTGCACTACAGACAAAATAGCCTCCCTCGTGTATATATGTAGGACAATCAAGACACCTAGATGATTATGAACATCTGTAAGCTACCCACCATAACAAGCAGTACGTCATTAAATATAACAAAATTAATGTGACAGCGGGAAATGAAGAAAAAAATGATCATGAATTACCATTCTCTGCTTTCTCTCTCAAATTTAATTGTCTTGAGGAAACCTAATCACTGAGTGCTGACTACTAAAGTCAATTTGTATTATGTTTTAATTGACTGTACAGCAGTCAGGTGGCACCCATTATGAAGAGTGGGAGAGGAAAATACCACATTATGCTACATTAAAGTCAGTTAATTGGAAAAGTCCTCTGTGAGGGCCTGCACTCCTTCACTGCCACTGCTCTGTCTCTGTAATTATTTTCATACACTGGCTTCTGCAAAGTCACTGTTAATAAATGTTTGCCGCGCCAGGGCTGCGATGACTGGGGATGCAGGAGTCTTCTCTGAGAGACAGCTCAACCTTACATGGAACCTCACTGAGCCTGATTAATGGCTGTTTGTTGCGACTCAACAAAGTCTGAGGAGGTTTCACTGCGTCATCCTGCTTCTACAGGTCTGGGTGTAACTACAGAAGAGCTGCCAGATAGAATTACAGTGGTGTTTAATTTAGTCTGACGTTATTACATTGACCATTTCCAATCAAAGCGTGAAGATGAATTAGCACAAGACTGCTGTTTTAGCTCGCTTATAACCTCAACCTTCCTAATTAGGAAGTCATTATTTTTCAACAATGAGAAAAAAATTGTTCATAATTGCTGGAAAAAGAAACATTTGCTCATCAAGTGATTAGTCAAAGCTCTGCTGGTGACCTGGACCAAGTGTATTTTCTTTGAACAACTCCATCTCAATGCAACTATTCTAGAAGTGAATTATAACCGGTATTGTTATCATGGCCCAGTGGGTGAGGACCGCCTTTCACAGAAAAATGTTTAATTACAATTACTGTGGGTGTGTTCTGGAGGGGACTTGGAGGAATTGGTGCCTGGATTGTTTCAAATGTGGCTACACATAGTGGATGGCCCTGAGACTTCAGATCACTGCTGCCATGGGAAATGCCCTCCCACACGCTTGGAGATTAGATTTCAAATATTTTTCCAAAAACTTTTATTTTGAATTCTGAATTGGAAACAAAATGTGCTGCGAGTGTCCTTATAGTTTAGAATTCCTCACACATTTGTGTTTCAATTTGGCATTTCATTGGTTTTTCTAATTGAAGAAGTCAACTTTCAAATTAGTCGAGAGTTAAGAGTTGACTTCTTTTCCGGTTAAATTAATCATGTTTTGGTTTCCAGGGATGGGTATATGAGGGAAACAAATATAATACAATGACTCTGACAGCTTTGAAAATGCAGTGAGGACATCTCTCAGAGAGCAAAGTGCAAAAAGGTTAAATGAGTCAGGTTTTTCAATTACAAAAATGTGCTTGAGCAGATATTTGATGTTAATATTTTGAAAAATATTTTGGCTATTACAGTGTTATTGTAGGAACAGATATTTAAAACTTTGCCCAGAAGATTTCAATTTACGTTAATGAAAACCCATGCACAGTTTTATATTTTTCAAACTGTTCTAGCCCCAGTTGGCTTCCATATGTTACTGTATGGCAGGAATAAATGCACGCCAGAGGCTAAAAATAACGCATTTTATTTCTCTGAGAAAGTGAATAGTCACCAATTGCATCCTGATACAAGACAGTAATATACTTTGCAAAAAATGGTTCATTATAATGCTGGTCAATAATGAACAAACAATTCTGATCTAATTTTATGTACCAGGTTTTAATTGATACGACTTCCTTCTGGAAGTATGCTTGCATGCTACCTAACTATCTAAGTTACTTTTTGTTACTTTTGTTACATATGAGCTTTAATCCTTTTAAATTTTTTTTTTCTTTTTTTGCCTTTATTGTGCTTTATTGTGCTTTCCCACAACATCTATAGTCATCAGTTGTACTCTGCCCTGTCAATTTCGGAACTGTGGATTTATTACAGGAAGAGAGGACAGCATATTTAGAAGAAGAAACTAAATCTCAAGCTAGCTACAGACATGGCAATGTTTCATTGACACAACACTGATAACGGAGTATGAGGCACCATGCATCGCATAGTTTGAGTTCAATTATCATTTTGGATAAATTCATTCAGTTCAAGTTCATGCAAAAAAACTTCTTAGCAGGTGTCTCTGAAAACAAGCATTGAGGAACCATCAGGTGGGTCGATGCCCTCAGCCTCAGGAGGTGCTATAGGAACTACACCTTGTAGCCATGTCAGTTACAGTTACACAGCTACTTTTATCATTTATCATGCTCAAGCGCTTCTTCCCAGTTGACCCTTGTGCCACAGTGGTTTGAGACCTGTTTCCATGACTCATGGTGGCATCCCTCAGGCCAATGGTGAAACCTATAGTTCTGCTGTGCCATGTTTACTTTCAGAGTGGATTAAACGTGTGCTTCCCAAGATCCTGGACCGGTCATCCCGAACTGCGTTTTTTCAGCAGGTTCTAAGGTTCTAAAAATTCTGGGTTCAGGTCTTTTATGCACAAAAGGAGGAAGCAGCTCAATTGGCCAAGATTAGAGCCCTGAGCAGTGTGTTTCACCAGCGCGTTTCAAGCTCAAGAAAGCCGAGCAAAGTCACTTCAGCCAGTTTAATTCTGTTTAAAGAAGGAATGAGATGAATCACACACTTGTTTCATCATCACAAAGCCTGCAGCATTTCAATAAGTGTGCACTCGAAATCTCTGTGACTGGATGGGTCCTGTACGTACACTCTGTATCCACCCCATGTGTATTTCTGTGTGAGTAGAAGATTTTGGCAGGCAAGCATAACTGATTGCCAGAAGTCATGCACACACCAAACACACACTTACTGCGCTGCAAACCAAGGTTCTCTTCTGCACCACGGCCTGTTGATACCATTGGATTTCATTTTATGGGAAGGATGAGGACAGCGGACAGTGGCCTTCCCTCTAATAGTCTAATAATAATCATTATAATTGGGTTTGGGTTTACAAGGAGTGCCACTATAATTCAGATCGTTTCAGATGGGCAGAAATAATAGATAGGGAACAGGCTCCCTCCACCCTGTTCTGGAGCTGTAGGTTACAGACTTTATAATCACCACTTTCATGACCATGACCATTAATGCTACCAAACGGCATCCACTCTTTACTTGAATTACATTATCATATAAAAAGAATATTGCTTGTCCATTCAGAGCACAAACATCTACTGAGTCCTATAGTCCTTGTTAACAAGTATTTGTATAACAAGTGTTTTGAGGATGATTTGTTGTACAGTGGGAGTGCAGACTAGAACAGCCCTCAGTGATTTCAATCAGATCCCATGTAGCTGGTGGACTCTTCCAGATCTGTACTTTCTCACTAGCTTACCCATCTTCAAATCACCGCATGATCAGACTTCAATTTCAAATATATAGATGGATCATTCTAAATACCATTTAGTCCTCGTAGATAAAATATAACATGGGGAATAAGGGTAAAATGTATAGTACTAGTCAAGTAAAAACCAAGTTGAGCTGCAGTATCATTGCCTTTCCCTTTCTCTGGTTTTTCCCCTTCACTCATTGTTGAGTATTTGTCTTCAGCCTGCTGCATGTTGTGTGTAGGCTGGGCGTGGTCTACTCCTACGCCTGCTGATCATCATCACTGATTGCCTCCTCCTCCTTGACCTGATTCATACTTGGCCTTTCTCTCCAGTATTCAGCTGTTCATTGTTGAACCCTCTGTGGTAACGTAGAGGCTGATTCAGGTTCAGTTAGAAACTCTTGATGCCTACCTGTTGGATCTCCGCTCGTCCTGATTTCTTTCTGCTCTCGTCCAGATCCTCTGTCGTTCCTGGTTCCTGCTCTAATCCTGCACTCAACTCAGTCTCCGGGCTCTTGGTCCTGGTTCCTCGTGGATATCACAGATACTCACCTGTTCCTGGCTCTGGTACTCTCCTGGTTCCATTCCTGTATCACCCCGCTCTGTTTCTGTCTGCTAGCCCCCTACTCTGAAGCTATTTACCTATGAACCACTCAACTAAATTCAGAGACTCGATCACCAAGTCACTCTTCTGTTACTACTAGTTTAAGAGACAGTTGACTTTCAAGCCTGCCTCCAGTGCATTGTGGGCTCAGATCTGTAGAATCAAAGACTTACACAGAAATGACTGCAGGATGGATATATCCACCAATCCTTGCAGCTTCAGTTACATAAACATTAAAGCTCATTATATTTTGTGGACACCAAAAGTCTCCAAAGGCAGCATATGGAACTTCTCACATGCAGAATGGGGACAGTATGAGTTGCACAGATCCCTGTAGCTAATGACTACAAATTTCAAGAAACAATTAATTAACCAAAGGGAATAAAGTATACATATAGAAAACGGTAACACAACAAAATCAGCTTGACAAAGATGACAATACACAAAGTCCCTCCTTCCTACGGGAGCTCGACAGTACCAGTGAGGATCCTCTGAATTGTGCCATAGGGATGATTTCTTTAGTAGTAGTTCCAGTGGAGATGAATTACCCATAGTAAAGGGGACAACATTTCCAGAAAGCTGTTAAATATAATATTCTTCCAGGTTATAAATATCATGTACAAAATGACATTCATCTCCACTGTATTAAGCAGGAGAGGTATCACTGCAGTGATTCCTCGTGGCATTTAGACTGTATTCCCCCTGTATTCCCATTCAAGTGAACTGGAAGGTGGTGAACAAAGCCTGGTCTGATGGATGAGATAGCAGTTGGTAGAGTCAAAATCCAAAAAACAGGACCCTAGGAGGACCCTACCTACCTATCAAGTTTGCGTGTCAATATACAGTACATAGGCAAGGCAAGGCAAGGCAAGGCAATTTTATTTGTATAGCCCATTTTAACAGTTTGTCTCAAAGGGCTTTACATAGCATCATAACAACATCCTCTGCCCTTAGACCCTCACATCGACTGAGGAAAAACTCAAAACAAAAAACCCTTTTAACAGGGAAAAAAAAGAGAAACCTCATGGTGAGCAACAGAGGAGGGAAAGGGGGTGATGCAGGGGGCGGTTGGTGGAGAGAGAGACATACATGCATGCATTTGCACTATGTCTTTACATGTGTGTACTGTAACTGTGTACTAAGGGGAATACCGTCCTCTTTTGTTTGTTTCTTTAGTGATTTGCTTTATTGATTATAAATAGATTTTTCACCTCCATGTCTCGGCGTCTCCAGCTGAGCCTGCTGCATGTTTGGGGAAGCGGTGACTATTAGTCCTTTGAGCCGTGCACTCTTCATATTCTGCAATGTGATTGTGCGTTTCAAGTAATTAAACACATGGTTAACGGTGTTAACCTTTGTTCCCTGGAATTAATTTACTTCTGTGTTTGCATTTGACTTTTGTTCACTGTCTTGTTAAATGAAGTCAAAATGTACCGACCAACGGATAAAGCATTGTGAACAGGGAGACGCTGCTCAGGTTGAATTTGATGTTAGTTGGATGGGGATGAGTCATGTGACATTTTTTTTAGGGCACAGCTTAACTTATATACCAACAAAAAATATGTAGTAATTTGTTCAAGCATAATACATAATCATTCCACTACACTGTGTTGTTCACCCCCAGAGAGTGTGTGACTGTGGTCCCTTTAATTGTGTGTGCGTGCGTGTGTGTAAAAGATGTGTTCTGGGGGCCTGTTAAATGAAATGAACGCTGCCCTTGTGTGCGTCTGTGTAGTGTCCCATGGTTTCCATTAAAGGCCCTGATGAGGAGCTTTGTAAAGCCACACTGTCGGTCCACAACAAGATGCATTTTTAACGAGCTGCCCTGTGTTTGAATGTGCCGCAGAAAATGTTACTGTCACTTCCAATCCTGCTTTATCATGTCGCACACTCCCACTGCACCTCACACACAAACTGTGCCAACCAGACTCTTTAATTATGGAGCCAGGTCAGTGTTTTCATGGAGAGTGTGTGCCTGTTGTGTAGGTGCGCACCTCTGTTACGTGTGTTTTTAGCGTGTCTTTGAGATGATGTGATGTTCATGATTCTTTCCATCGGCGTAGTGGTAAATTAGAAAAATGGGAACCAGACCTCAAGTCGGGGGTCATATGAAGGCCAGCCAGTTCTGTCTTTTGCTAACTGAGTCTTATAACGAGGACAGTTTCTGCCACAGCAGCTCGTTTTATAAGTAAGTTACAAAATTAGATTGAAAATAAAATCAATGTGACTGGTCCAATGCATGTTAAGCTTTTCAACTGTCATTTTACGCCTATATATAGTCAGCTGAAACTGCACACTTTACATACAAAGTCTGTTAGGTGGATGTTCATCGTTTTCATGCTGTCAAACAGGTGGCTGGTTTCCATTTGAAGACAGTAATGAAGAACGAATTAGAGAGTGATAATTAAATATTAATAGTATAATTGTACAATATTAAAGGTTCTGTCAACAATCACCACTGCCACCTGGGGCTGTACTAGACATATCAGGCCATAGCAAATGCTTCAGCCACAACTCCAACCTCCAAGGCCACGTCAGCTTTGTATTTAAGGATGAGAAAGGCAAAAGGTTTTTAACATCCCACTTTCTCAGACTGGTCATCGAAGCTGAAATCAAATACACCCACATTACAACACACACAGTGGGGGTGTGAGTTTGTTCTTTGCTCAGGAGACCACTATGTCTTTCCATAGACAATAGTCGTTTGCCGATGTTTTATCACTTACAGAGCCTTTAACGTCATGAAAGTGTCAAACTGAGCCTTAAAATCAGCCGTCGGGACCCAAGCCCCGCCCACCTGGACCCACCTTCCAACTTGCAGGTTTGTTCAGGTGTTTACCTGAAATCTGCTATTTAAAAAAAAAAAAAATGATTCTTTATTTGATTAACTCAGAAAACTCTAAGCCAATCAGGAGATAGAGCATCTCACAGGCCGCTGAACCTGTAGGATTGTGATTCTATAACTTTACATGCTCACATGAAGATGGAGCCCACTCCAAAATTTGATAAAACCTTGGCCTTTCCACCAATCACCACAATGTCCAGGGGAACCCACGCAGCCACAGGGAGAACATGCAAACTGTGAACCTTCTTGCTGTGAGGCGACAGTGACAACCACTGCAATACGGTGCCAAAATAATGTCATGTAATGTGAAAATTGTCAAACTAACACAGCAACAGTCGTGCCATCCCATGATAAATCATAGACATAAAAGGCACCTGCTCCTGTTGGTGTAAAAACCAATCAGATTCATTAAGCTGTGAAGGCCAGTGTCATTAGCGCACAGCAGTTAGGGCTCATGCCCACTTCCTTTTCACTTGATGCAGTCTGCACTAATGTTGGGCAACATTAAATCAATATGCAATGGATCGTAATGGCTTGAATCTATTAACAAGACAAGGAAAAAAAAACGACTCCCCTCTTGTACTCCCCTCAGCTCAATGTAGAAACGGCGTGCAACCCTCCCTCGAAACACAACACAGGATGCTCCAAGCTTGATTAACCAAGTATTAAATGGAAATTATTTGAGCTAATGGTCCATCAGCAGCAGCTAGACACACTGCTTACTCTCCTCGCCTCGCACTCTCGATTCTTCTGCACTGTGATGGACAGGGGAACACAGTCCAATTAAAACAGGGAACAGACAAGGGGAGGGAAGATAAAAAGTTTACTATATTAAACATCTATTTCCTTAAGACCACCTCTTTCAATAAAGACTTTATTGGATTTAATTTAACAGTAATTTCATGGACAAAAAGAGAGAAAGAAATCACGTTGAAGCGAGACATCTGAAGAGAGAGGCTGATTAAAGGAGATCGGACCACCTAATTACATCTTTTCCTGATTCTGTAATTTAAATGGTTTCGAACTCTGCAGATAGTCGTGTGTTTGGCTTTTGAATTACATTCATTTTAAAAACTACAACTGATAAAATAAATAACAATGGAAATAATGACACGACAGCGTTGAGTCACATGAGGCTGCATGTGAGTCAGCAGTGTTTGTCAACTGAACTCGAGTGGGAGAAGAAGTATTTGATTTAGCAGCATCCGTTTCCCATGTTCTCCTCTCGTAGTTAGAACTTTTATCATGTCTGCATTTATCCTCTTTACTTTCCAATGAGTCAGCGTTACCAACCCCAGCTGGGTTATGTTGCTTCCCTTTTTTCAATTATGTCAGTGGTCACCCCCCCCGTGGATATAGCTGGACAAGCTATCTAGCTGTGTGTGTGTGTGTGTGTGTGTGTGTGTGTGTGTCTGTGTGTGTCTTTATATGGTTGTGGCCATTGCGAGGACATTTTGTGTGGACATTCAGTCTTCACAACTTCAGAGCTTTTTGAGGGTTAAGATTTGATTTCAGGATCAGGAGTTAAATTCAGGTTTAGGTAAGTAAGGATTAGTCCTCACGGATTACTTAGGACAAGAATGTGTGTGTTTGTGTACGTGGCAGATGTGGGAATGGTAAGTGTGAGAGCCTTAGGACATATTCAGTTGTGTATGTGGTTTTTAGTACACTATGTGAAATAGGGTGCATGGTAATTCTAGATAATGTCCTTCATGACCCCTCATACCTCAAACTCAGACAAAACATTTACTGCATATATTAAACAAACATCACCATCATCCTCGTGTAAAAGTGAACATTTTAAGGAAAAAGAGGCTCCTCATAAACAAAAGCTACGTTTTTTTTTAATGTTTTAAATGCTGAACACAGGATTGTGCTTTATGATGATGTGAAGAACAAACTCTACTTGAATCATAATGAAAATGTATAATAACTGAATGAATGGCTGAAATATAGAAGTTTTCATACTGTCTTGTCAAGAATTTGCATTTAAAGTTGGGTGGATTTAACATTTAAATTCATTGGGATTTATTGGTTTGTTGTATTGTGTCATGAAATAATACACAACACTAAAAAAAAAAAAAACCCAATACAAACAACATATATCTAACAGCCTGAGTGAAAGCAGAATGAAAGAGCTCATAAAACTGTGCTTTTTATTTCTCAGTGTTTATTCCCTGGTTCCTAGGATCAATCTTTTCTTTGCAGTGATAAATTTAGAACAAATTCTCCATCAAGTTCTATAACTGGCATCCATTCAATCCTGCTTCATGAAACTGAGCTTGTCTTCCTCCTCGCCGTCGTCACGCTCTCTCGCACTCTCACACCTGCTCAGATATCCACAGGGGCACAATGCTCAGCACAGATAAACAAAGAGATGCAAAAAAAAAAAATCAAACCATTTCCATCATAAATGTTTTCGGAGAAATGTGCTGCTGTTATTCCAAATGCAGGTTTGTCCAGACACAGGGTCCCGTTACAACTGACTGCTGTGATAGAACAGTAAAATTAGAAAAGTGGGAATTTGTCAGAAATATTTGGAAAATTAACATACGTTGTATGCTACAGTTATTTAGTCCAACATGTTATTTTACAATTATCAAGCTAATTGTAAACATGACACGCTATCTTTTAAATGGCCTGTATTATTTTAAATCATTTGCACTATATTATGCTGCTTTATTTTCTTAATTTTCAATTTTAATAATTTCTCTCATGTACTTTACATTTGAATGGGTCATTTTTCAGAACCTGTGACCACAGTGGTGGTGCCCTTGAGCCTCTCATGGCCAGTATGTATTAATATGTATATCCTGACAAAGTTATGTCACTTGTCTCTGAGAGCAAGTGAATCTTTTTTTTTTTCACCCATTTTCACAGAAAGGAAAAGACACAAAGAAAAATGATCCAAGCAGAAATAATCTCAAATGATTCTCAGGGGTTGATTTAACAGATTAAATAAAGTTTGAAAAATAATCTTGTTTAGAGAAAAAAAATAATTTGTCCTTCAGGGGTGAGATCCTATATCCAAATGTGCATTAACAGATGTCTTTGTTAACTATGTGGAGGTGTGTCAGGTTGACAAATTCACAGTGACATGGTACAGTACTATCATTTTATAAATAATTTTACATATATTTTACATTTTCAAAATAATTATCCAAGCTGCTGAGAAATCGAAATTTAAAAAAAAACTCATAGTGGCACTAGAAGTGTTGTCGAGGGATCATCAGCGTCTGTCGCACTCATCCTCTGGGAACCATGAATGTACATACAGAATTCTATTCCTGTTTCCCTGTAGATTTTTTAAGTATTTCGAAGTATGGAAGCCGAGAAAGGCCATACTCACAAACATTTTTTGTTATCTGGAGATAACAGAGGTTTTTGAGGACAGGGTTTCCCACTCATCACCTTGTCCACAGTTCCATAAGTATAATAGTATGAGTATACTTCTTATCATATACTATCAAAGATGTATGTTGTTGTGAACAAAACTCCTTTTACTCCAATAATATCTCTGAAAATATCTCTTTATCTTGAAAAGAAAACTCTCTTTTTCTCCGATATCTCGTTATCTTGAGAAAACAAAATTCCTTTTTCTCTGATAGTATCTCTTTATCTCGCGAAAACAAAACTTGTTTTCCTCTGATAATATCTCATTATCTTGAGAAAAAAAAAAATCCTTTCCTCTGTCAATCTCTATGAAAGCTGCGTATGATTGTGATTTGTGCTGTGACTTCTTTGTAGAGCTCTGTGCAGCGCACTGATTCACTCAGTCCTCCCTTATTTCGCTATCTGGAAATAATTTGTTTTCCTCAAAAAATATCTCATGAAAACAAAAAATCAATGGATAAGTGGAAACTTGGTGCTTTCAGTGACGCTTCCAAACTTTCTGAACATTCACAATCAGTAATTAACCATGGTGGTAATGTCATGTATATGACAATATGTGATAGATTTTTCATGGGCTTTACAAATACAGTGCTGCTTGAAAGTCTGTGAACCCTCCAGACATGGTCACTGTTATTGTAAAAAACATTAAAATAACCTTATTACACATACATCCAAATCCAAGACAAAAAGAGATATATTTTCATTATTTAATTCAACAAAGGTGGTTTATTTCACAAAGACTGAAAATTTAACGTGCAAAAGTATGTGAACCCTTGTATTAGAGTATGAATCCTCTTTCTCTGAAGCCATTCCTTTGTAGTTTTGCTGGAATGCTTTGGGTCAATGCTTCTTGTAGAGTTGTGACAGAGTTGCTGTCATGTTGAAGGCCCTCCCTTTGTAAATGATTTGTCTTACAGTGGATGGATGGAGCTGGAATCTTTTGGAGATGGTCTTATAGCCCTCCCCAGACTGATGGGCTGTCACTACCCTCTTCTTCATGTCCTCAGATGTCTCCTTTGCTCTGGGCATTGTTGATTTGTATGGGACCACAGTGGTTTGGTTGGTTTCCTCTCTCTTTTAATTAGTTCAGGCCAAACCCTCTCCCAGGGACGTCTCATTTCATTGGTCTGTTTAAATGATTAATTCAGCACCAAATGTGTTTCACCTGAGTCTGTTACCTGCTTGACTGGGGGTTCACTTACTTTTGCACATACACTAATTCCATGTTTCATGTAGCTTTTGGGGCGACTTAAACAAGTCCCACTAAGCAAGTACATGTGATTGATAAACATATACCTGACATTTCATACATAAAAACTGCTGATGATAAAATAAGAAAATCATGGTAAAACAACAGAAACATCTAAACTGCTCAAGGGCGTCGCGTATTTTCAAGCTGTATGTGTGTTGCAGTCAAAGCCTAGATACCTGCTGCTAACCCCCTTGGTGCACAGCATGGGTCTCTTTTGTCTGCGAGGCATCTCTATTCAAAACCGATCATGTGTGACAGCAAATGAAATGACAGCATGAAAAACTGCCTGGATTCATTTCTGGATCTGGATGCAACGGACACATGTACGTTTACATGCGTCTACCTCCTTCCACTCGTCTTAGAACACTCTGATCCCCCCCTGAGTTTGGTATATTTAGACATGGTATTTGAACAGTTGAACACAGGATTTCATGTCATCACACCTGCTTTTCTCTCTGATAAGGACAAAGACTTGGACTAGAGGGTTGCAGACTCAGCAGACTCAGACTCCTCCTCCTCCTCCTCACTTGATTGTTACCCCGTTAGTTTTTTCCTTGTGTGGATCATATCCTATGTTGTCTTCTACTTCTGACACTTCTTCCTCTAATAGGCTACATACTCACTGTCACTGTCTCCTTCTGCCTCTCCCTGCTCGCCGATGTAATGATCCAAGATCTGATGATGAGCCTCATGCAGAGTCAGTCGTTTAGTCACTGGAGCGCCACAGAATGAAATGCAGGCAATGCCCCAAGGAACCTTTATATACCTGAGCTGCAAGAAAACCCCCCTCTCTATGATGGAGACAATATTGGGATTCTTTAAAAAAAATCTTCCCATAATGTATAGATGTATAAAAAATATACATAGGTGTGTATGTGTGTTTGTGACAACCCCTCGTGACAACCGACAACCCTAACCCTAAGGTTCTGAGACACGTGAATTCACTTTGTGCTGATTGCTCAATAAATGGATGGATTTCAGTTCTCTCTCTCTCTCTCTCTATTTTCCCAGCAAACACAATTTCTGTTGTTGTGTTTTGGGGGTTTTGTTTGGGTGTAGTTGTGTTTTTGAGGTTCTGTTAGCTGTAGTTTTCATACTACCCCTTACATATATTACACTCTCACACATTCCTGCACTCACTACACCAGTGACACAGCTGAGCTACATATCCCACAGTGAAGGTGTATTATTCACTAATTGTTGCTATCTGTTGTTATTGTGACTATTATTCCAGTACCGAGAGTTTGTCTGTAGTTTGGTGTCTGGACACGTGGCAGTTGAGGTTGTGCCAGCTTCGCCTGTGGAAGGGGTCAATATCATTCTCAGGAATGGCCCAGCAGGAGATAAAAGTTTGGGCTGATGCTCTGCCACCTAATGTGGTCACCCAGGTTCCTGTACCACTGCCTTTAAAGTCAGACTCTGAACCTGAGGCAGAATTGTTCTCAGCTTGAGCTGTAACTTGGAAGGGATGAGGCTGCTCGGAGGGCAAAGGCTGTGAAAAAAGTTCTAGTGACACCTGTGTCTCTGAAGTCTATTCTCATAGTGAGGAAGGGAAGTCTTTTTTAGCTGGTGTCTCCTGCGGGGCACATGGAAAGTGTGTCTCATGGGTATTTTGAGGAGAAGGAGACAGTTTTGTCAGAAAACAAATTGCTCAAATTGTGGTGCTCCATTGCTGCTACATTTAGAGATGAAAGCCTCCTGTGATGATGTAGCTGGTCATATGAGTGTTCAAAAGGCATACAATCACATCTTGTGTCATTTCTTTTGGCTCAGGTTGGAAAGGAAACTATATGATTTCATAGAAACTTACCACAAATTGCTTTCATCAGGCCCTAGAGCCCTTATTGCAGGTCTACTGCGCTGAGCTTGATCTCTTCCAGGAGGAGGGCTTGCCTTGGTTATAACAGAGGTAGTCCAGGTGAGCTTCAGATCTAATGGTTTGGTTTTCGGGCACTCAGTGTGGAAACCATTGTCAGTTTTGCAAAGTGGTCTCCAGCAAGCTGAGCCACCAAAGAACTGGATTGACAATATGAATGGTTTTAGGCCTTACTTTATATGGGGACGGCAAATGGTAAAATACAGGTCGAAAAAAATCAGAGAGGAAAGATAAATGATTGACTGTTTGATTGTAAAGCAAAACAGAGGCAGCTCAGTCCTAGAGATCAGGTCAAGCTTCTGCAGATTTTGTTTGTTTTCCTCATCCATTTACAACAACAGCTGAAGAGGCTCATTTGATCTGAATGCTGAAAGAAAATCTGTGTTTTGTGATCTAAATTTGTTGAAGCTTTATTGTGTGTGTGTGTGTGTGTGTGTGTGTGTGTGTGTGTGTGTGTGTGTGTGTGTGTGTGTGTGTGTGTGTGTGTGTGTGTGTCTCGGGTAGTACAAATGAACCCACCTAGGTGACATCTATTGGTTTGTGAACTGCCATTTGGAAGCCTTGAGTCCCACCATCTTGGTTTTTTTTAGCCCGAGGTGATGGAAGGGCTGAGCTAGCGATAATCAAAGGTTAGGTCTAACACGATGCACAGGCCTGTACTAACTCTGAGAAAGTTGAATTTAGGGCAGCTGAGTTCTGAGAACTGAAGAAGCCCTTTGGAAGAAGGTGAAACGCCTGCAAGAATCCCTACATTCAACTTTCTCAGAGAGCTAGGACCTGAACGACTGAGAACCTTCACAGAAGTCTGTATTAAAGCCACCTGACTGCACCAGACTCCTGGCCTGCTCAGTGAAAAGTCATAATTCAACATCAACCTTATGGCAAACTGTTAAGTTAGTGTTGTTGTAGCTGCAGTTACTGTGTGTAAGTCTATATTAAGAACTTAGTGGGTGACAGCAGGTTGTCACTGTTGTTATTTAACGGTAGCAAGTTATTAGCTGTAACCATAGACACGTGTATAAAAGCTGCCATGAAGTCCCCTTCAGGTCACAATTCATTAACCACAACAGAACAATACAGTTTTATGGTAAACGTTTAGCTTCCGGACGTACTGTTCATTTGTCTTTTTTCTCTATCGCCTACAACATTAAGTATGTCTCACTATTTCAGTGTTTTTCCATCCACTCATAGTGTTGAGTAATGAAGAAGGACATGCACCACCTCCACCTGCAGCGTCCACACATGAAGACCATCTTCTCTGGCATCACCCAGAGGTGCAGATGGAAGGCTGGTGCCAAACACAAGGCTCACAAGTTTGTGAACAATGTTCGAGCTACATATGTTCATTGTTTAAGACGCGTACTTCATCCTCTCATAGGGTTTGACAATCCCCAGATATTTTTTACACATGGAAGTTCATTTCAACAACTGGAGAATTTATACTTTAGACAATTTATTTTTGCTGAGTCCATTAAAGCCAAACTTTAGCAGCAGTGAAATGATACAGTTGCATCCGCGTGGATTATTTTAGCCTGACTGTAGCTGTACCTAATAATTTAAAACATTAAAGTTCATAGTTTATTTTGTTTGTAGGTCTCGGTTATTATAGTTAATATCAGTGTGCTGTTCCAAGAGCAGAGAGAGGTTGTTACTGGGACAAATTTACATTCAGATACTGTGTCACTTTGCCTTTTTGTCCCTTTCATAGCGACCTCAGTAAACCCAGAAACTGTGCACATGAACAAACTTCACAACAGCTTCTTACCCTAAGCTGTGAGCCCTGCTACATATAAACTGTCTCACACGGAAGGTCTCATGATGAATAACAGCTCCTGGACTTTTTGCACCTTACCTCCATTACTTATGAACTGCTGCAACAGCTATGCATTACAGCGAGCCTCCAGAAAGTTGCACTATGCTCATTTTAATTGTAAAGGCGGCTTTTATTCCATAACCCAGGCTCTGGCCTTTACTCATGGAGTACAGGTGACGGCACCAAGCGCTGTGAACTATATATTATTATGATTTTTATATTGCCATTTCTCATGTACTGTAATGTATATTTCCTCTTTCTATAATTCAAACTTAACTTGTGACAGTTAAATTCATCACAGCTGCATTTTTTTATTCTGAACTTTGGTTAAATTAGTTACCCAAAACATCCATTCATTACATTCTTTAAAGACCTGTTGTGTTGACAAATTATGCAATTCTTGAAATTCACACAGTTTCTAATGCGCAATAAAGGTCCTTGTGTAAGTTTGTGGATGTCTCTATGAAGTATATCTGGTATGAATTTTAACAAGAGCAACACGCTGAGTGTTGTAGTCATACAACACACTGATGGAGGTTTTTCCGGAATTTTTAATAAATTATAAGGCTATTTCTATGTTTACTTCAATTAACAACATAAATAATAGAAATCTTTAGTAAATGTTGCTGTCCCTGAACATTGACAATGAAGGATTAAAAATGAATTTCTGCTTTTGTACTCGTGTTTACTTTAATCACTTTAAATGACATTGAAAACACAAATTCACTGAATTGTCCTGTTTGATTCATTATAAGGAAAATGGTCAATTTGTAAAAAACAGACAAGCGTGTTCTGTGGTTTATGAAAAATTACAAAACATTTTCAATTACAATAATTGCATTTATGAATATTAATGTACGTTAGCTGCGCTGCACTGACATTTTAACAAGTCTCCATCAAGTGAAATTTCGCAACAAGAATCTAGATATTTAAGATGCCACAAGCTGCTCTGTTTCTCTAATCAACCAAAGACCATATCATAATTATGGTGAAAACATATTAAAACAAGCTAACAAACAGCAAAGCAGTTGCCTAATCCACCAACAAATAAAAAGAAATAACTGAACAATAACAACTGAATCAGAACAATGTGCAGGACTCACAGGAGTTCACCACTTCATTTGAGAAGGACCAACATAGGGAATTCAGCCAATCACGCCATGATGACTCAAGGTTGAATGGGAGTCTGTTGGAGCCAGAGACTTTTTTGGAGCCGGCCCCTAGTGGCCCTTAGTGGTATTGCACTTTAAAGCACTTCCTCACTGGCTTCACTTTTCAGACTCAGAGTCTACATCTATTTTTATTTCCAACTCTGAGATTGATGTTTGCCCCTTAGTTTTATACACTTTGCTCTCTGTAGCCTGTGATCCCTTGTGTTGAATTATAGTATTGGAGTATTTGATCTATACAATCTCTAAAGCTGCTGATGTAACTAGCTGGGCAGGCACAAGTTAAATTCTACTCCGGCTATGCTTGCTCACCCTGTGAATGACGTCACAGGGGCTATGTACAGTCTATGATTAGTCCAGTAAGAAATGCAGTTCATACTATAACACAGAGTCCCATTGGAAGTGCATCCTGGAGGTCAGCATATCTGGGGAACACTTCAGCTTTCATTTAAGCTCTGGCTGCAAAACCTGTGGCTCAGCTTTGGCTTCCACGGCCCAGGGGAACAGTCAGTTGAAAATAATGGTTTACATTTAGCTTTAAGCAGGGTAACACACTTCCTGATAAGATACTCCTCAGACAAAGCTCAGTGAAAGGACTTTTCCACTGCTCTGTTTGTCTCAGTGCTGGCACAGTATGAAGGTGGCAGTGAAATCAGTGTTGGAGGGAAGGCTGGAGATTTTAACGCACCCCGATCAAAGAGGATGAGACTTCCCATTGAATTCCCTACAGCTTTGAACTTTCTGATTGAGACTGATGAGTATAGAACATTTAAGACAGAGCGAGAGGGGAACAGGGACCAAAGCTCCTTCTTTATGAAGAGCTGTACATCTCTTCAGGAGGAACTTCTGATTTTGCTAATGCAGTTACATAACACATCAGTATGTCAGCAGCGTAGAGCCCCAGCACAATTAGCCCTCCTGTGGAATCACCCACCATGGTGCTAATGTTTCACACTGTCATCTGACTGTCTGACTGCTATTTTTAATTAAAAATAAAAGCCAATCAACTCAGAGCTTGTGTGGCTTCCCTTTGCATGTGACAGACTACAAGGTGATGATGGGAGACTCTTTTTTGGGATCTTGAAGGTCTGCCTGTGCCTGTTTCACAGAGATAGCGGTAAAGTCCAGAAACCCATCTCACTGCTATCTGTGCCTAAGACGCACACATACACTCACACACACACGGACAAACAGACAAACACACACAATGACGGGTTGTTTGAGGCGGCATTTACACACGGAGGGCAGCCTGCCCTGGACACACTGTGAGATCGGGCGGGTCACAGGGAATAAAAAATGAACGGGGGCGAAGGAAAATTGAAAACTGAAAGAAATGGTGGGGGGAAGCATGAAGGCAGAGTCATGTGTGTGTGTGTGTGTGTGTGTGTGATGTGTGATAAGAGGAATTGTTCTGTAAAGGCTGTTGAATTGACCTGTGTGAGGGCAGAGCAAGGTCTGAAGTGAAGGTTTTAGAATAGAGAAAGCCAAAGGGATTGAGGTTGAGCAGAAGTCTCACGAATAAAGAAAACCTAGAGTCGGGGAAGTGCAATATGTCGGGGGAGGGAGGGATATTATAAAGTGGAGAGGTAGCATGAGAAATAAAATGGCAGTGGATAAAAGCAGAGAAGAGTGCCGTCATGATGAAGCATGTCTTGTGGATTGATTAAAGAAGCTGCAGTTGACATGGTTGACAGCACTCAATTATTAGAGAAGAAAATGACTTGGTATTTTCAAAATATCGGAGCTCAGTATTGTAAAGAAAGTTTCCAAAATCTACAGGAATAGTGACCCGAGGAACAAATGCGGCGCTATATTCACTACAGTCTATCTGCATTTTAAAGCCCCCAGAGGTGTACTTTTAGTCTTCAATGTTCATCTGTGAAAAAGGTTGCTAATGACTTCCTCCAATTAAAAAATAAAGTTTTTAACCTGGTTGACATGTCTGTATGAAGCTTTTATGTAACACAAAAAACAGAGACATGATGAGTGAAATAACCAGTCACCACCATGACTGAGTGTTTTGACTTTCAATTGCAGTGAATGACAGTCTCATAAAAACTAAGGAACCAATCCTGTCACTTGTGGGGACAAGGGTGGGACTAAATAAACCTCAATCCTTGTCAGTACAGAGTTAGCATTAGCACAGCCACTGACACTGTGTCAGCCACTGCCTGTTACAAGCTAACAAACAACATGAACAAATAAAAGATGCTAACTTAACAGCTCTGATACGTCTGCTAATCTCTGATTCTGGTCTCAACAGACTCCTGATCTGAGTCTCTGATGTTTCCACCTCTAATCATTTTGAATCTATCACCTGACGCAAACAGGTGGTGGGCGGGTCTAAGACCTGATCCAGGTCTGTCACTCAGGAAGTCACAGTTTTACACTTTACTTATGTGGGAAAACCGTGTTGAATAAAATATTAATGGGATCTTGACCACTGTCATCAGACCCTGATTCTTAGCACATCGAAAGTCATAGCGCTGAACACTACAGGGTGTGGTGCAAATATGACACTGGAGAACACTTGTTTTTTTCAAGTTGTGGTTTATGAAGACAGAGAATCGAAGATAACCAGGTAACTGACTCAGCATGTCATATTGACGTTTGATTGTACACTCCAGTCAGTCTACATTTTCATCTTGATGACTGTTTTGATTCAGGAATTTGTTGTTTCCTCACAAGTAACTTAGTAACTGAGAAGTAACTGATATTTTTGTTGTCAGGCCTGCACTTGACACGTGGGTGAGTGTTTCTGAACAATCCTTTGTCTTTGTACACTACAATCAAGTATCTGCAAGTGTTTTTTTTTTTTTTTGTTTGTTTGTTTTCCTGCAAAATGGCAGGAATTTCATCAGCAGGCATTTTTATGCGGTAAGAGAGAGCAACGGTGCTTGAGCGAGCTAGAGAGTGAATGAAGAGTGTTAGGAACCATCTTAGGGTTGTCTATTTTCCCTGTCTCATTCCCTTCCCTGTTGTTCTGTGTTTGTCCCCGATTTATCCTCCTGAGTCTGTCCATGTGTGTCTCCGGCTGGGCGTGGCTGACCTACTTCCTCTCTCCCGCAAACTCACCATCACACCTGATGATCATCCCGCTGTTTCCACGGGCCACCACCTGCTACTCAAAAACCTGGTCCTCCGCTCCAGTCCTGACCAGCGTGTGGTTTCACTCCCTGTGGCAAACGCTCCGGCCGAATCTGGACTCCACTTTGCTTCGTTCACTTTGTGTCTTTGCTCTCTGCCCTTACCTGCTGTTTCCTGCGCTCAGTTCAACCTGTTCCTCACCTACTCAGCTCCAACCATGTTGCCATCTGCCAGTTTCCAGTCCTCCACCTCAATCTCTGGTCCTGGATCATTCCGTTCTACCACCGCCAGCTGCTCAACTGCCCAACACTGGATTCACCCCAAATCCACACCCCTCCCACTTCCACGATACCTTTCGCTGTGCAAATAAACTGGTTAAACTTGATCCCTGAGTGTCCGTGTATGTTTTGTGGGTCCGGTCATGTCTGTTACAAACCCCAACAAAGAAAGGGAGTAAGAACAAAGAAGGGAGGGAGATAATTAAAACATTGTTTTCTAATTGTTTGTTGTAAAGTACAAATACACACAGACAGAGCGGAGCAGAAAGACTTGTCCAGGTTGTTCCATGGACAGCTGCGATTGGCTCCAGCC
>CM076653.1:15484738-15522994 GCA_038496675.1 Rachycentron canadum
CCCCATGACCCTATAGGGATAAGCAGTATGGAGAATGGATGGATGGAAGAAAACAGGCTGTGTCAGTAAAGACACGGCTACATACCTGCATAGTTTTCCCTTAATAGTCACATGAGAAACTGTTATTATGTGAGTGTGGACAATAGAACAGTTGATTCACACTGAATAAATATTGTGAATCTTGTATTAGGATATAACAGTTGCAGCAGTTTCTCACTTAAATAAAATGAAAATGTAATTTACAATGAATAATGAAGCTTTCACGTCTTACTGTAAAAAAAAATAAATAAAGAGAAAAGTCTCCATAGGTTCAATGAAGAATTAATAAGCAGATTAAAAAGGAAGCCTGACTCTTTCATTATAACTGTCACCAAAACCTCACACTAAGCAGCTGCTTGTGTTTTTGCTTGCTGAAATGTTTCCTATAGTCAGACACCACAGCTACATGGTGTCACATCATTGACCCCTTGGCTGCAGGAATGACTGAAAAAAAGAGGATTGTGTGGTAGACCTACATACATATACACAAACCCCCGCACAGCAGTGTTTTATCTGAGTCCACTGTGTGCAAAATCAATCAGATAGGGGATGAAGAAATTCCATCACGCTCTGAGCTATGAAGTGTTGATGTGAAGTTAAAATACTGTGAGGCAATGAGGCCATGCCGTGGAGCTCTGTCCTCCGGGGCTAAGCTTTGGCTCGCTTCAAGAGCTATCATGTTGTGCCCGATGAAGGAGAAATAATGCCTTTACTTCCACTTCCTGTTCTGGCAGCGTCTTGCAGAGCTGTCTGTCTCCTCTTCCCAGTCCTGCAGCCATCCCCATTCCCCTGCCGGAGGCCGGTCAGGGGGGCTAAAAGCCTCTTCACATGAGGAGATAATACCCCCTCTAATTGGCTATCGCGCTGGGAATGAGCCTCTCCGCTCCCCCTGTTGTCTCCTGTTGACTGTTCCTTGGCCAGCTCCCACAGATTATTATAGATGACAGATGCCGCCATCTTATGGGACATGGCAGGATTATCTTATTGTGGCAGGCGGAGCGTGGAGAGGCTGTTGGAAAAATGGTTTGAAACAGAGCAGAACAAACAAAGAAGCAGCCCTGCACCGAGAATCATGCAAGCTTATATAGTGTATGCTGGGCAAATACACACACCGAATGTTAATAAAGTTCATTATAACAAAGCAATAAGAGCCAGTTTCACCTGAATCAGCATCATTTCCAACAAACTGCAAAGATGAACAAATGTAATGTCTGGAGTATTTGGCCAGGACAGATCCATCCACACCACTTATCTGTGCAGGGTCGTGGGGGATGGGAGCCAGTCCCAGCTGACATTGGGCGAGCGCAGGGTTCACCCCGGACAGGTTCCCTGTTTATTGCCAGGCGAACATATGGAGACAAACAACATTCACACTCATATTCACAACTGCAGGCAATTTAGAGTCACCAGTTGACCTAACATGCATGTGTTTGGACTGTGGGAGAGCCAGAGGACCTGGAGGGAAGACATGCAGGGAGAACATGTAAACTCCACACAGAGAACAAAAGCCTGAAAACCTCCTTACTGTGAGGTGACAGCGCTAACCACTGCACCAGCGTGCCGCCCATAGATGTTCCTTGTTAATATTTATACAGAGTAAATACAAAAGGAATAGCCAGAAGCTGTATCGTACCCTCTCTATCTGTGGAGGTGTCTTGCCATGACTTTTGGTCTAAAGTGCACAAACAGCACATTGCACGCTCAGAGCTAACAACCCTCTGCTCCAGTTGCAGGCATCATCGCTCGCTCTCTCGTACGCAGATGATAAATCAGCGTCGTTTACTCGCTGCATAACTGATCGGAGCAGAAGAAGCGGAGCCGACAGCCGCTGTGCAGCTCACTTTGACTTTGGCTAACAACCAGTCAATGAGGCCAGGACTATCTTCAAATGTGCAAAGGCTGCTTTCCTCTCCGCTTGACCAGCTCCAGTCTGTGTCACCAGGACGCAGTCACATCCACAAAAATGACATAAAGAAAAGACACAGCAGCTTGAAGGTAAGCTAGCTTGCCAAGGCAATACCCTGCTGTCACCGCAAGAGGGCAGTGGATGATATTAATGGGCAACAGATCCTTCCTGAGGGCTGTTCTGAGATCAGTTGTAAGGAGCATATCGCT
Source organism: Rachycentron canadum (assembly GCA_038496675.1). Lineage (NCBI taxonomy): Eukaryota > Metazoa > Chordata > Actinopteri > Carangiformes > Rachycentridae > Rachycentron > Rachycentron canadum. The sequence goes on from CM076653.1 coordinate 15,486,893, forward strand.
TCACTTCAGTATCACCCTAATTGATGCCTATTTTTGGCTTTAGCCAAGCAAGCACTGCTTGTCTTGCCACATAACCTAATGTGAATCTGCAACCCTCTCACTAAGGACCTGTGTATATTCAGAGAAAGGAAAGAACAAGGAGAAGCAAAAACTTGTCACCACTACAATTAAACACTATCATTAAAAAATAAAAGCGAAAGGAAGATGAGGCGTTCCAGTGTGTCAAACATACACAGAAATAAAAGAGAAGAACTTTTTTTTTTTTTTTTAAAAACTGCTTGACTTATGCAGTCATAATAATCTCATCTCTGTTTAAAATGCATCTACCACTATATTTTGATATTGTTATATGATATATGTTCTTCATTCAGGTTCTCGCCTTCAAATGAGGCCTGAACTTCATCCATTCACATTAAGTTTGTCTTCTCAGACAATCATTGTGTAATTTTATTTGTATATCAGGGTGTATGAGGGTCTTACATTAAGAGGCTGGGTGTGTTGCATCTAGAACTGAGTAAGAAGAATAAGTAAATCGTACTATGCACTTTTTGATGCTCACATCAAGCTCTTCATACTGCACTGAAGCTGCACTGATGTCCCCCATTGTAAGTCACTTTGAATAAAAGCATATGTGTTACATTCCCTGTTAAAAAAGTAAAAAATAAATAAAATAATAACAAAAGAAAAAGTTGTTTTTATTATCAGATGCAAAAACTACATTAGAAAACTAGCAGTGAACCACTGGGAACTAAACATAAAAATAAGTTTAAGGATCACTATTTTGGTTGGTGACAACACTAAATCTATACACAGAAAACACCGGGAGCACAGTCACAGCTCCTCGGCTGCCAAGGGTAAAGAAATACATTGACATGAATGAATGTATAGGTCAAATAGAATTTCTGACCACACTCATAAAGCTTTCTGATACAAAGAACCGCTCCTGGGGTCGAGATCTGAGGAAATTCTTGGACTTATGACTTCTCCTGATAACTTCCTTTCAGTTAAAACCAGTTATTCACAAAGCATCTTAGACCTGCAGAGAGCTCCTCAGGTGAAGGGCTGTTAAGAAGCTTAGAGCTTCTGCAGCAGAGGAGAAAAGAGGAGAAAGACAGAGACAGCAGAAATATTCTGAATGACAGTGATGAAACGCCGCAGATTAGATCATGCAGGGATAATGTTTGTCCTTGATCTAATTAGAGATGGAGTCACATCTCCCACCCCAATGCAATAACACTGTGATGCCTGAAATGACAGTGATCGCTGCGCAAAGACATTCGGCGGATGGGAAAATGCAACAGTGTCGCGGATGTTGTCGATCCGTTGCAACACAACTAGTCAGAGCGCGTCAAGTTCATGCAATGAACATAAATGATGTGATACACACACCAACATCAACATAAAATTGAAAATGTAGGCTAGCATAGAACCGTGATGCGTGGGAATAGAATTCACAGAGCATGTGAGTCAAGTCAAGTCTGTTTTATTTATATAGCTCCTCATCACAATGGAGTTATCTCAAGGAACTTTTCAAATAGAGCAGGTCGAGCCTGTCTCTTTATGATAATATTTACATAGAGCAGTGTTTCTCTGCAAAACAGCAGGTCATCAGTTACACTAAAGAACAACAGCAATTAAACACAACACAATTACATCACAGTGTTTGAAATTTAACATTGAAAACAACACGTAGAGCAACACGACTCAGTCGCTCTGTGCTCACTCTGACAGTTTGAGAAACTCCACATCAAACAGGAGATTTGAACTCGTTTACTTCGCCATCACACTTTGAGAAAGACACAGACAGAGACCCAACAATTCCCACCAAGAGCAAGCACCTGGTGCCTTGAGAGCGACAGATGTGTCGGAGTATGCTTTGAAATAGCTCCTGCAAAAAGCCTGCACCATGCACCAGGATGTACATCGCAACAATGATCTGTGTTATCAGTTAAAATAGACTGCGCTGAATGAATGTAACATAGATCTGACCACAAGACGAATCTATGGATAGATGCAATTCCAAAGGGTTCAGATAGATAGATAGATAGATAGATAGATAGATAGATAGATAGATAGAGTTAATTAAAAGCTGAATCCCCCAGTGTGTGACATCACTCCAACATCTCAAATGCCCCCATTGTAAGCTATGCTCCTCTAATATCCTCCATGTTCCCATCCATCAGGTCCCCTGATCACAGACACACACACACAGACACACACACACACACACACACACACACACACACACACACACACACACACACACACACACACTTCATCCTGACTGATCCATTTCAGTCCTGACTGGCTGATTGAACCCACAAAAGGTCAAAGACTGACCTTTACCTCAACGTTCAGGTACCACAAATCTCCAACGGACGGCTCAGCGCGCGATTGTGCGTGTGTGTGTGTCCAGGTTTGAGTGTGTGATCCAGCAGTTCAGCAGAATGAAGCTGGCAGGCTCATTATCATAGGCCTCCTCTAAAACAGATATGGGAGGGATCTATTGGACTGAAATGATGGGACCTGAGTGGGCTTCTAATGGCTGTGGCGTTTGCCAGCCTGCCCCTGTAAGTGGATTTCTACTGCGATCTGCTGTTTGTTTATTGGAGTGCCTGTTGTTCTGGATGCACTCCATAGAGGATACAAATTGCATTATTCACGGCAGGCAGGCTGGTAATGGCAAGGATGAATGATGGCCCCTATTTCGCTCCTGACAGAGAAGGTCGAGAGAGGAGCTCTATACAATTACACACAAGTTTGTGTTCGATCAGCGGATAGTTACGGGTGAACTGCTCACACACGCTGAAGGCGAAAGGGATTGGAGTTTAGGAAAAGGAGGGCTCTGAGTTTGACTCTCTTGGAGGGATTTCAGGGTATGAAGTGCAGCGTTACTAAATTAATTTGCCATTGCCAAATTATATTCTGAAGTTAGATCTCGGGGGGATATGTGCTATTTCTCTGAGCCTGGCCATTGATTTTTCTTGCTAAGTCAATTTAGATTCTGCAAACAACAAGCTAACATAGCAAATTGATGTAAAAGGCATGATCTACAGTGTTTCTTTCTCTCAGTTTTTTCTTGCTCTTCATTCTTCTTCTTGACAGAGAACAAAGTAGACTGTTGGAGAGATAATGTTCAAACTGTTTTGATTTGGGTTCGACCTGCGCTTCGGCTCACCAACACAATCGGCCAATAACCACCAGTTATTAAATATCAGATCGCATTCATTCAGAGCCGTCCACTTTTGGCGTGATGGATGCTCTTCCTCAATCATACCTACTGCACGTGAAGAGGGAAAGCGCAAGGCAACGTTTTCCTTGTTTTCATTGGATTGATCATTTGCGAGGTTAACCTTTACAGCTCTGACAGAGCTCCACGTGAGAGCGTGTTTTCACTGGTGTCAGAATGAAATATGGGACAGCGTGTTTAAGATTGTGCTTGTAAAAGACAAGCAGATTCAGACACATGTTCAACAGCAACACACACGCAGCAGAAAGAAATGAGCTGCGTGAGAGAAGTAGTGCAGGTTGTCCACGTAACAAAACAGAAGAGTGAAAAGCGTTTCCTGTTAGGAGTCGTCGTAGTCTTGTCTATTTTTCTTGTGTTTCTCCTGTGTTCTTTCCCCATCCACTGGTTGTAAAAAGCAAAACTAGGTCAGTTATGCCCTGGTGGAATGTCACCCATTGGTTTGCGCACTGTGGTTTTAAAGCCTCCAGTCTGTAATTTGTCCATCGATCATCTTGGTTTTTTGAAACCAGCAAAAAAACATATTTGGAGGAGAAGGTGGAGCTGAGGAGGAGTGAGGGGTGGAGCTGACCTGCTCTGTACTTTATACTGATTGGGTGGTACAGTCTGTCAATCACACAGTAGCCACGCCCCAATCCATCCCCTGCTTTGTGGTCTATTTTCCTCTAAATGTGACCATCATAGACACATAGACTTCAATACAGTCTGGCTTCTTTTTACAACCATTGGGCTTCACTTCTCAGCCACAGAACGAACATCCACTTTTATGTACAGTCTATGTTTCTGCTGCATTAAAGTTTCTAAAGTCTGAGTTTAGGCAATGGCCAACGAAGTGAGCAGGAGTGAATTGTATAAGATATCGGCAGATACCTGGAAGAAAACAATAAAGACAATGACTTAGAAGATTCAGACACTGACTTCAACTGCTAAGCTCCTAACTAACTAATCAAGGCTCAGTGTGAAACATGTGGGAGTAATAGGAAGAGGGGGATAAAGTCTCACCACTGCCTACAGTTAAAGATTCATCTGATGCTGTGCTGTCACTAGAACCTTTATTTCTCAGCCTCTGAACCAGACACAGACATGAAATAGAACCATTTGGCTTTTATCATAATCATTCTCCTTATCCAAATGTTCAGCAACATTTAAAAAAAATTCAATAAATACTAACCAAAGTTAAACTATACAATACTATATATTACAAATGTGCTTGTTTCAACACCCATACACTATCAAGGCAAAGTCAGTGATGAGACTGAGGATACATTTCCCCAGAGCTGCTGCTCATTCAGTCCGGTCTGAATTTAATTTTGGCCTTCTTGTCATATTCGGCCCAAAGTGAAGTTTGAACAAAGGGTGCGATGGAAACAATACACCTAGTAAAAAATGTGCCACATTACGTCTAATTGGAGAAGATACTCAACATGTCACATCCAGCTGAACTGTGTTTAGTGTTTCCATGTACAAGGTACATTATGCCATTAGTGCTTGTTTATTTCTTATCAGGATGAATCTGGCTGTTCATTATTGATGCATGAAGCATGTAAACCTAAATGTCAGGGTCAGTGTAAACAGCTGCAGTCAGTACCTGTCTGTTTAATGCGTCATGAATGATGGCAAAGACATTATTTTTCATAACATAGATATGAAATATGCAGTCTTTGTATATTCATTAGATTAGATTAAATCGCGATTAATATCAACAGAAATATGAATTAACATAGCTGTATTCTTTCTGAGGGGCTCTTCCATTGAAACATAACAGATCAGTTGTGCTTCCAAGTACACAGTCAGTTTTTACTCTCCCCCATGTTAGTGTCTATTAAAGCAGTTTTCAAACTTTCTTGGCTCAAATGATGTGAAAAATCAGCCAGGCATTTTGTGGGAGCCATATGTCAATAAAACTTTGTGGATATCCTAAAATTCTACAGGACACCTGGCCTTGTGTCGTGGGCCATAAATGACAAGCTATAAAAAGTACTGGTCAATTAAAATGTTTGTCCAGCAGTGGTGCTGAGGCAGTTGGAGGAAGAAGTCCTGCGGGGCTGCTGCGTAGCTCCTTCTCACTTCATTTTCACATCCCTCACAAGGACCGAGGTCAGAATCCATGTCACAAATGTAAAGAGAGCAATGAATGCATTTGATCTACAAGTCAACATTTACGTCAGCATCACGTTGTTGTGAGGGTCAAGCACATTTTGACAAAGTAGGTGATCTGACCAAGAAGAATCTTGGTCAGATCATCTACTGATCTCCATCTACCCCTGTTAGACAAGCGCCAACCAGTGCCAATGCAGCTATTTGCCTCCCCTTTATGTGTAAAGTAAGGTTGTTTAATGTTAAATCATTTAAATAAGTCATGTGGAGGAGCTTTTCTCAAAGTGTGGTCTGCCGACCACTGTCGGTAAATGAGTTAAAACCATCTTTAATGTGGAGTTTCGCAAAATGTCAGAGTGAGCAGAGCGACTGAGTCGTGTCGTGTTGTTTTCAGTATTAGATCAACTCATATGTACATTCAAACACTGTGATATAATTGTGTTGTGTTTAATTGTTGTTGTTCTTCAGTGTTTTGTGACACAGTCTCCTCACGTAGCTTCATAAGTTGAAAGTTTATGTTTTACCAAATACATAAAAAATGATCAGCTTCAGTGGAAACCGACACAACAGATGCAACAGGAAGTGTTGAGTTTTACTATAAAGTCACGACTCAGTGCATAATTATTTTGAGGTCTGGGTTCGATTCCCATTCGTCTGGATTCTTTGTGGCTTTTCTAATCCTGTCTTGTCACTGATCTACCATAAAAAAAGAAACAATTTCAGGATATTTTTTCATGCAAGTTCATCACTGCACTGAAGTGGTATTTTACTGGCTGACTGAACCTTTGACTGAAAAAGTTTGAGACACACTGTTTACTAGCAGGGACCACACCAGCAACATGGTACATTTGAACGATTTATTGGAAAACACTGATGGGGGATGTTCTTTGATTCTTCATCTTTCAGGTGCAGTGTGTGGACGCTTCGTGGGGAATCTGCTGTGGCACTGAGGCAATGGTGAACCCCCTGAGAAAGAGAAGGAAAGGAAACCCAGAAATCGGGTGATGTTTGTGCCAAAGCAGAAGAAAGTCTGTCAAGACGTTACTGAGATATCGCCTTCATGAAAATGGGATGGACTTAAGATATCACACATCACATTTTGTGAGGTCATAGTAAGCGTGACCTTTCACATTTGACCACCAAAATCTGACCGATTCACCAAGGTGTGCCGAATTTGAAGAAATTCACTTGCGCTATATTCCTTTCACATGGCCAAAAACACGCTGACATACGTTTGACCACCCAATTCCTATGAGTTCATCATTGAGTCCAGATTTGAAGAAATTCCTTCAAGTTGTTACTGAAATATCACATTCACCAGAATGGAACAATTGGACAGACGACCTGAAAACATAATTGCTCCAGCCCCAACTGTCTGGTTACAGACAAATTGGCACTGAATGCAAAAAAAAATATATATATATATATAGAGCATAATCAATGTCCAAAATATAGCACCGCTTCAATGTAGCTAAACTACTAATCTGCATTATAAGGTTAATGAAGTTATTAGAGTTAATGAGTACAAAGCATCTTCAAAAACGGCAGAGGCGTTTACACATGTTTGAAAAGGCCACTCTCGTGGGTGGGATGAATATCCTGCTGTTACAGCCTTCTGCTGGCTGCATCACTGCCTCGATGAACTCTCTCGTGTGTACACATTGAATCGTACACGTGGGGATAATTTGAACGGTCTTTTCTCGAAGGCATTCATGGTGTTGCACTTGGCTGAGGACATGAAAAGGGACAGAAGTAGTTGGGTACATCCCACTTCCCTTATCTGATCGCTCCTTGACCATTCTTTGACCCGGAAATCACAAAGGATGGTCTAATTCCCTTATTTCTACTCTGAGGAGTGAAGATAAATGAGCATGGAGAGATCTCTGCAGAGACATGAACAGGGATACACAAGCGTGGTCTTTGTGGAAGCTTTTACTGGACCGACACGCCTTTTTATAGGAAATGCTGCAGCTGACTGGCATCACATCACCCCAATGTTACACCGTGGACGGACAGATGATACAGTACTGACCAACTTTCATTTTCTGACTCCCTATCAAGTAACCACATCACTGTGTGTCCCAAGATCAAACCTGAACCAGAACGTTCATTAGAAAAACCAGTTACTTCCCCCTTTGTTCTTTGGAATTATCATGTATAATATTATATTATAATTGACTTTCTACTTTTACTTTCATTGATGTAGAGAGTCTAGTGCTAGTTTATTGATCAGCAGTTGTTCTGTCACTCAAACAGGTTTGTAACTGTATTTCCTGCTCAGCTCAGTTTGTAGACTTTATACTTTGTACATGTAACTAGTAATCACACATTAAGTGTGTTTTATGCATTTTACAAGATCATGGTGTTTAGTCGACTTGACCAGGGGAGTCGCAAAGAGGTACATCCTTCCTTCAGCAAAGATCTGGATCGTTGGTAGGAGATAAAAGGTTTAGCTTGACCTCCCATTTTTCTTCTTTAAGTTTCAACTTTTACAGTGTTAACACAACTTGAGAACTGAACAGCTAACACATCCTTTTCTCTTACCTTCCCTCTTATGTTTCACTTTACAAAAAGTTTTTGTGAAGGTATCTCATGGACAGAGAGAAGCCATAATGATTGGCTGAGAAGCATCATGTGTTACTGTAAAGGCTAGAAAAGCTGCACCAGTTAACATAATAAGTTATCAGTTATATGCCTGGGCTTGGGCCTGGGCAGGACTTTGGCTTTAAACTGTGTTTGTCATAAAATCTGTCAAATCAGCAGTTTGGTTAAGTTTGGTTTCCTGGAAGATTTACCACTTTTTGAAATGAGGCTTCATGTCTTTACGTGTTGTTCTCCATCTTCACTCATTATCAAGAAGTCTGACACTTTTGTGAGAGAACCTGGCTTGATAAATCTCGATCATGTCTCAGTACTGCCCAAGCGTGTTCACTGCTGTACCGTGTTTACCTGCGGGTACCAGCACCTGCACCCCCACATCAAACAAGAAATCAGTACAGAATGTGAAAGCCCTTAGCTGTGTCAGCCCCACTGTTGGAGGTTGGATGTAGCAGGCGGGGGAACATTATCGTTCTACAGAAATGTATTGATTTATGGAGTTCATAATCCGCCATGGCACAGAGGGGGGAGATGTAGCTCATTCCAGCTTTCTGAGACTTACACTTTAATGAAGTCATTTATCTCTGATCTAAGGCTCTCCTATCACGCCATCCATCCATCCACACACACACACATACCAAGCAGCCTCTTGTCCTCTGATTAGCAGGATGAGTCAGGACAACCGCAATATTAAGAGCATAGCTGACCCAATGCTTTTTGATATCTGCCATTTAAGTTTTCCTCCTCCAAGTCACTTTAAATTCGTAATAAGAGCATGCAGCCCATCCTGTCACCCATTTGCTTACGCATTTCGCATTCCCAACATGATTAACCACAGGACGTGTGTGTTTTTAACTTTCTAACAGATAGGAATGGATAGCACAAGTTTATTGTTACACAATTTATCTATTATCATTCGCCATTAGAGGCAATAAATCTATCTCACACAAAAGAGATTCCACCATGAAGTCAAATGCTCTTGTTCACACAGGGCTGGGTGAGGATACAGCGTGAACAGGGCACAGCGCTTTATTTATCTGTGTTACCTCATCTTTTTACCATTTTCTTCATTACACACTTTGTGCTCTATCTGGTGCCCCAGGTAGTCCCAGTCCAAGAAGCTTTTGTGCGATAAAGAAAAGGATGAATTTGGTAAATCGCACCCACATATCTTGTAAACCTCTGGCACCCACTGTATCCTGCAAATAATGAATAATGCATGCTATTCTGAGCTCCCCATCTTGTTCGCATATGACCTATAGCCAAAATGATTATGCAGATTTAAGGAAATAAATAAATAATCAAACGTTATAAATGGTAACCCGGGGCATGGAAGACTACTGTGCATTCTGTCTGTGGGGGACAGAATGAAGGCAGTGTTTCCTCCTGTTATTTAGCTTTTTTTTCCTTAGTGGAAGTGATTGGCCTGAATTAACACGCTAATGTGGTGGCTGTTGTTGGCACAGCCATTTAAAATGTAATTATTTTCAGCCTAGCGGACCGGCGAAGGCAGCTGAGGCCTGCAGCTCACGGATTAGCTTGCCTCAATAAAAGCTTCGGATGCAGTCCTGCAGTTCCAGCCCGTGGCAGAGAGCGGAAAACGCACACACTCTGTATATGCATGGCTTAACATCCTAGTCTGCCATTGCAGCTACAGTTGGCTTTGTTTATTCTGGACTATAGGCCGACACAATTACATTCTTGTTAGGTTCAAATTGCCCAAATGCAAGCACACCAGCCTTGTAAACAAACGTCACCTGACTGAAAAAATGATTTGACAATTATTGGACAGGACAGTTATCTGATGTTCATACCACGAAGCTTTATTAATCAACAGTTTTCACAATAACAATTGCTCAAATGGATGGACTCTACTTATCACACTTGTTTGCAGCTGCAGCAGGCAGCTGTTTGTCAGATAGAGTTAGGACTGAATGTCTAGCAGTTGGAAAGCCAGGTGATAAAAGTTATATAATATAGGTTGAACAGGTCACAATAAACGAACTTCAAACTCATGATAATGTTTCTCCGTGTTTTCTGAATATGTAATTTGATACAACGATAATACGCCTGAGCTTCTGAGTTTGCCCCCAAGTGGGAAAAATGACCTCTTAGCTTTAAATGGGGAAATGTATGTCTCTGCCATTGAACCTGGTTTCTCAACAAGAGTGAGTGGTGGTGATTGACAAGAGCTGCAAGGATCACTGTCTTCACAATACAAGAGGTTATAATACGGCATCTGAGCAGTGCTTTGTCCTCAAGGCAGACTGGAAGATACACAGAGTCAGTATCAGAAAGTGAGGAAACTGACCTTAGCGAGCTGGTTAGCATGCTAACTTCAGCAGAAGAAACAAATCAAAACAAGTTACTTTCCACCTCTGGAAGTTTGATGCTGAACTTGCAGCATTTCTTCTAGACTGGAAAGTGAAGCGCTGTTAATGCTTTACAAGTGCACGAATAATGTACAGGGGCTCAAATCTGTCATTGACTGAATCTTGATGACGGAAACGTGGAGGCCATCTGTCACTTTGTCAGATTGGAGGAGGCATACCATTTGAGCACAGACTGCATCAGGGAGGTAACTAATTTCCCCTCTTGCTATCTGGGTGCTGACAGCAGCCTTGAAGGCTGTCTATGGCCACCGCACAGGGGAGAGCAGCCATGCCTTTGGTGCAGGAGGGGGACATGCTGTGGGATTTCCTCCAGGTACTGTTCAAGCAGGGTTGGAGAAACCCCATGTTCAGCAAGCCGACTTCCGGCGTGAGAAATATTCCCTGAACTGCCTGAAAAGATGCTGGCGATTCCAGTCGTGTCACCAGTGCCATGGGAACAAAATCGTCTCTCCGAGGAAAAGACGCAGAGGACACCTAACGGCTCTGCAGCGGTCTGCTGCAATCTGCACCCCGTTTAAATCCACTGACTTCAGGCTGCGACGGCTCAATTAAGTTCAGTTTATTTTCCTGTCAATAGTTCATTCATAATTGTATCGTAGTTGTGGAAATCTGAAATTCATATTTGCCTGTATAGAAACCACAGCCACAGTGTGTCACCTGCTTCACATGATGATAACATGACACATGATGTACAGCCGTGTCCCTGTTTACCGTCTCCATGCTCTTAAAACACAGAATCCAAGTTGTTTCTAAAAATGTCATCTTATTAAATAGGCTCTGTCTCGTCATTAAAGGTGATAATTCAAATAATAGCTTATGACCAGATTTTCACAACCTGTCAAAATAAGATGACAATAGAAAGTCTAATGTAACATCAACATCAAAATCACGTCAACTTAGCATTACTCAGCATTTTATCACCTTTAAGCATGTTGTTTTGGTTTCAAGTAATACAACAATTTTTTTCCTCATTGCTCTCATCAACATTGTTTACAAGTTTTTGTTGTTTTTTTATCTAAAAAATTTGGAGCCACCATCTCCCCCCGCCCACTCTCACTTCCTCTTTTGTGCGAAGGCTCTGCCACATTAAGTGCTGTTTCAAACTAATTGCCCTTTAGCAGGAGTGGATTGTGAAGCCCTCCAACTCTGCATCTGCATCCAAGCAGGTTTACAAAGCAATGCAATTAGTTCCATGTGCCTATTTCCAAAGGACACGTAATAATAGGCAACCTTCAGATGGATTTTAGGGGTTGGAGGTTAGCAAACCAGGGTTATAATCTGATAAAGAAAAAACTGTTCGGCCACGAAGAAATTAAGACACACTAGAGTGAGTTTTTATTTATTCAATGAATAATTTTCCTTCCACAGGCTCACTATGTCATCAATGAAAAGAATGTCGTGTCATTTTTCTACACACCTACGCATTTGTCAATGTTGCATATAAAATTGTTTGAAAAAAAAAAAAAATTTATTAGATATCATTCAAATTAAAATATCCTTTCTAAAACATTTTGAATAACATTACATTTGCTGCAAGGGGCGAAATCCTGCTGGTGTATTTATACCCGCCCCTCCCTTAATGAAGAGACCCTCCACAGACGCATGTGACTCAAGGTTACACTGGGGAGTGGGTGTAGGTGTTGGATGTGAATTGCACATACGATAACCTCTGTCATCCTGCACATTTCAGTAAATGTATGTTTATATTTGCACAGCTTTTGTTTTCAATACTGAAGGAGTTAGTTTTCACATTCAGACCTGACCTTCAATTGAACGGACAAACAAATCATACATTACAGATGAAACAGGCAGCTTTATGCTCAAGTCTTTTGCCGAGGGATAGAAATCTAGTTAAAGTAGAAAGTGAAAACACTCCCACAACAGTTCAGTCTTGTGACCTTTCTGAAGACAGACAGTCTTGAGCGAGGTCAGAAGACCAAAACTTTGACAAATAATTATACAGAGTCTTTGTCTGTGTGTGTGGGAGTACTTCTACCTGAATAACCCACAAGCCTGACACCCAGCACCACAGCCTGAGAAGCGTTCTTTTAGTTTTTTTTTTTTTTTTTTTTTTGCATAGGAGAGTGTGCACATCCAAATAACCGGTGGGTCACGTGCTGGATGAGAGGGCTCAAAACTGCACACTGAAAGGTTCTGAAGCCTCAAAAACAAAGGCAAATGAGTGCATTTTATCAGCTGATTGTTTTCATGTTCCCTTAGCTATATGAGTCTCATAATACCTGTACAGTACCCACATGGCCTTCTCTGATGTCTCCGTGTTGCAAATAAATGGTAATCCCTGGTATCACAGCTATTCAGTAGACTGGTAAAGCTTTGTTTTTCACAGGGCAGCAGTCTACAAAGGTATGGGCCTTCCTTGCCGCTGTAGACCATGAAGGCTGAGCTGAAATGAGTAGGTTTGTCCTACAGAGGATTTTCGCTTAGCGTCACCAGCTGTTCCCATCCGTAATGTTGCGTTGCAGAGTGCAGCTCCAAGGTTTTAAGGCCTCTGGTTGTAACAGTTATGCTGCTAAAACCCAATACTTACATTTAAAAGTGTAATCCTCAAGCTCTAGAGTCAAGACTGGTAGTAGTGCCAATCTTGACACAACTGGGGGCTGCATTTATCAGAAAGAAATGTCCAAACCTCCAAACTGCAACCGTTGCTTTATAAAGACCTGTGCAAAATGTAATGTATGTTAACCATCCAATACCATTGTGATAGTTTCATTTATAATTATCTAGTCCTACATTGGTGCTCAGTTTTCTGTTAATTGAGATGAACAAAGATGCGCAGTGAATACTGCTTGCGTATGGTTTCATACATCGGAAGTTTTAGTTGAACATCCTTAGGTCTTGGATCATTGAGAAGGAAATTTTACAGAAATTATTCTGACTCTCTTCTATGATAAATTTAGTTCCAGTCCCTCCCACTTCTCTGTCCACCTGTGTTAAATTCAGCTGATTGGAAATGTGGAAAGAGATTCAGTTCTCCAGTGGGACATTGAAGAGAGCACGCGTGAAAAGCAAAGGTAATGCTATAATAACCTACCCATTGATAAATACCAATTGATATCAATCAATATAAATATTGATAAGTATCATAGGGTTTTCCTTTTTTTCTTTTGCCAGACAAGGACTCTCACTAGTTCCCTATCTCACCCAGAAAACCGCTCTGAGCTTCAGAGAACGAGTCCTGTGAGGGGTTGAAGAGGTTTTTTTTTGTGCTGTGCAGCATAAAAACATGGTTGGTGGAGTGCAACCGTCTCAACAAATAGACCAGAGCAAGTGGCAAAGTGGATGTCACTGCTCAACCACCTTTAAAACATTCATGTACGTGAAGCCGCCCCAGGTGTGATCTCCCTGAAAGAGTCAAGGCTAGGACCTGGTTACCAATGTTTTTAACATTACAGTCATGAATGGAAAATTATTATTAACACTTCATATCCTTTCATAAAATCAACATCACAAAACAAGATCTGTGTTGCCAAATTGTTGTTATGGGCTGGTATTTTATCCCATGTTTTTGCAATTTTACACCAGGGTCAATTACACTCACAAAGCATAAAACTACCGAACAACCAGCCACCAACACCAGACTTAAATCCTGCATTTGGCACCAAAGAAGAAAAAAATGAGGGATTGTTTTCCTGTTTTTATGGATTAGGGTGAACTGTCAATTAATGTTAATGTCTATTGTATTGCTAGAGGTTCAACCTGTGTACATTATTGTGTTTCCAAAATCGAAAGACAGACGAAGAAGACTTCTCAAGAAGTGGTTTAATTTTAGGAGAGAGGGAGGTTTAGGAGTTCTACATGCCCTCTTTTAATTTCTGTAGAACACATTTTTGCCCATTCCCTGATCAAACTGCATGTTTTGTTTTTTTTTAACAAATGGGGCAGGACGAGATAAGTGCCAGAAAAGTAAAGGAAAACAAAATGGCCAAAAGTATTGGTGGGATTTGCTTTGCCAGAAATGATGGCAAAAACACTGAAGCAAGTAAAATAATTTCAGTAGACAAGAATAAATACTAAAAATTGGTTTTGAAAAAAATTGAAGTTGTCATGAAGGAGGAAATTGGCTACAGAGATGAAAACAGTTGGGGGACTGACTCACTGTTGGAGCCAGACTCTAGTGGTCTGTAGAGGAACTGCAGGGTTTAGCTCTGTAGCAGTGATGGCTTCATGTTTCTGCCCTGGAGGCTGCCGCTAGTTTGTTAGATTTTTTTTTGGCCAAGGTTTATATCCTGTAAATCTTGGATTCTGTCTCTTAATGAAGCCAGTCGTTGGCCATCTTATTGCTTTTCAAAAAGCTTTGCACTAAACTGTTGGTGTAAGGGCTCCAACATTGAGATAAATTGCTCCAAACAGCTGCTTTGCAGAAAATTTGCAGAAAACAAACTAACAAAAAGCCCTTTGTTAAAGAGCTCACTGGCTGCTGAGCAGCTTGGCCCGGAGACAAAGCTGCTGGACTGAGGTGCTGCTTTGTGTATCTTAACCAGCCAGGTAATCACTGTTCAAACTCTGCAAACATGGTCTCTCAGACCATTTGCTCTGTTGAGGATTTGAAGCAGAGCTGGACTGTGTTACCCAGGAAACAGTAGCGATTCTAATCACGTATGGGTGGAGAAGTTATCACACACTGAGTAAGTCTGTATGACTTCATTTGTTTATAAAGCATTGTGGTTAACATAACACTTTTTTTTTTACCCAAATTACAGGTGTATAAAGTTAAATGAGTTTAAACTGGATGTTTGTGAGCTGTGGGTCTTATGGACTTTTCAACACTCCAGAAAATATTCTTTCCTGGAATCAACAGAAATGATTAACCAGCAGAAAACATTACGTGAAAGTTGAATTCCATAGCTCCAGAAATGCTTGATAAGGTCAAACTACCCAGGACCACTTCATCAGAATTTAAAAAAAGGTCACGTTAATTCACAAAATCGTTTTGTTCATCGTCAACTCACAAAAAAGTTTAAAGGAGGCTGAGACTAAAATTCCATCAAAGACCTTGTCCTTTCAGTAGGTTTCAGTAAGAGCTAAAATAGAAGGATAAATTTTGCCCTAGCTGATCTTTCAGAGCCAGGTGGACAGGCAGCAGCAGTGAACCTAGGGTGGCTGGATATCCGGTGTGCAGGTACTAAGGTCCAGGCTTTTAGACAACGCTGAGTGCTGGGGCAGGCAGAGAGGAACCTGAAGCACAGGCAAACATGTTAGTCAGGATCCAAAAAACAGCCGGGACAAAACGCACACAGAGATAACTTTGTTACCACAAAAGTGAACTGACAACGTGCCCAGGAGCGGAGTCAAGAGCCAGGATATATTCACTGCAGCAGTTTGTTGAGAAAACAAGGTGATCAGGCACTGGGAACCAGGAAACCACCCCCAGCACATCCACACACACACACACACACACACACATTAAAGTTAAAATAAACCACACAGCCTCTGAGCTCACAGAGACATGGCTGTAGTTTAGCTGTCCATGAAATCATGAAATTCTGAGATTAAACAGCAGCAACAAATATTTACCAAATTTCATCTTCCAGAAGGAATTTTATCAAATATCTAAAAGAGTTGCCACTGATGTCAAATTTCTAAACAGACGTTATTTGTATAAACTGACACATGTTCAGAATCACAATGGTCGCTGTTACAGCTCTGAGTCTGGTTCACAATTTCTGCCATTGTTTCCATTTTGCAAGATGCATTCTGGGATACGTAGCTGGACAGACGCATCCTCGAAGAAACGGGAAGAGAGACAACGTTTCTGCATATTTGATGTGTACTTGGCTGGATGTGGACTTTTAATTGGATCAGTGCTCGTGGTGTGACTGATGTTTCAGAAGAACGCAGACTGAGAAATGGCAACAAATGCAGACAAACTGGGGTCAAACAGGAAACACCAGGGAAGGGAAAACTATGCAAACACAAGGCAATGAGATGAAGGCAGAGCAGAACCATAACAGTTTATTTACAGTGCATTTATCCAGGACCACCAGCACCTTTCAAAAACCTTAGCCAAAGCGCTTTTGTTGCCTATGCCACAGTCAGTAGAAGTGAATCCCAGTCCTGGTCTCAGCCACTTTCTGACAGCTCCACTCGTAATGTAGTGCTAATGGAAATGTTGCCTCTGAGCACGATCCAACCAGCAATTACAGTTCTTACGGAACGTATCAGCCACTGCTCTTTAGTTGTGGTAAAATGTGACTTCTTGGAGACAGGGTGGGCAGAGAGCACGATGGGGTTTGCAGTAATGTGTGAGAAATGTGTGGATGCAATTAGGAATAACATATTAAATAATAACTGTGAGACAGAGGACACCAGCATCTCCACCTGACTGTAAATACTCAAAATGCTGTATCACAAACAATCTGACAAAGATGTTGAATGCAGGCATTAAAACTGCTAAAGGCAACTTTTCCCTTTCACAAGAAATATGTTTTAGAATTAAGATTAAGATTAAAATTTGCTTGTGGAAAAACAAAATTAACTCTTAACAGAAGCAGGAAAATTAATTAAAAGCTCAATACTCAAGGATTTCTATTTTCCATTACAGTCTATGTCAGTCAGAGAAAGTTACCTCTGGTTATACATCTGCTGCTTCTGCATGGTGAAAGGCTGAACTGCATACTGACTCCTCAGCATCGCTCCCATGAGAAGCCCCCTCTGACCCAGCTTTGAAGGACAGCCTGTTCTGGCCAACACAGAAGGATCTCTGGACACTTTAAGTGACCGGCTCAGCACGGCGCCTCTCGCAGTTTGGCAAATAGCACAACAAGAGTCTGCGAGGCTATTAATGTCCGAAGATATGACAGGAACAGCTCTCATTTGCATCCAGCGTTGAGAAAACACACTCGCTATGAGGGAAATTAAACTGCAAACCGTGTGTGTGAGAGCAGGAGGGACTTCTTAGTCCATCATGGATGGAAGAGTATCAAATTCTATCTGAGATAAGAAGCTGCTGGTTCTCCAATCTCCAGATGAGCTCAAGAAAGGAAATGTATACTCCCAAGCAGCAGAAAGTAATATCCTGTCCAGAGGTGCACCACATCAAGAGATGACATTCAAAATCACTTTCTTTCCTTTCCCCAACTGATACCAGGATTCCCTTTATTACCATGTCGTCAAATTCTATTTTTTTCTCTTTTTCATTTGCCTTCAGATGATTCTCTGTGACTCAACAGGATTTTCATTATGAGTAAAATGAGGCTGCTTTTATGAAGGAGGTGCACATTGTAAAAAAGAGGGATTAGTCAATCGATTCTTGTGCTGTGGCCAGGTGGTCACAGCTAAAACTGCACGCTACGTTAGATATATCATTTAATTATGTTATTAAACAGGCGAGGCCCAAAGCTGGGTAGAGCTAATGGTGGACCGCTGTAGCTTGATTGTTGACCTGCTAGCTAGCCTGGCTAAACACTGACAGGTAGCTCAGGGAGTTCAGTGTATTTTCTCTTGACTGTGAATTGGGAAGAGAATAAGAGGGAAGTAATAAAGCTGACTTAGCTAATGCAAATTTGGTTGCTCATTATCTTAGCTCTGGATTTGTCAAAGTCTTTCATCTACTCAATGGATGCAAGGGGATCAGGTAAAGATGTTTACTTGATGTTCGTAGTAGGAGTGAATTAGACATGCTTGGGTGTTAGAGGTGTTAGGAGAGGAGGTGATCTCAGATATGAGGGGGACAGCCCTGCTCAGACCAGAGCAGACCAGACAGTGAATGCTTTGCATAGAGAACAAGTATCAACCCACTGGTTTGTGAGGCCTCCAGTTTCTACAATGGATGTCGGCCATCTTGGTTTTTGGAAACGAGAGGAACCTGGTTGACCTGCGCTATGCTCTATCTATCCTGATTGTCAGGCATGTTGATTGTGTTGTTTCATCCCCTGCTTTATGGTCTATTTTCCTCTAAATGGACCATCATTTAAAAAATGAACATCATGTTGTATTGAAGACTTGAAACTAGAGACTGAGACCATAAACTCATTAGAAAACATTTACTGAGCTAATAAATCAAGGGAGAAGTAGGGACATTTTCCCATAGACTTCAATACAATCTAGAGGTAGAATGCAGATTTAAGGCTTTTGAGCATTGGCTTTATTTTTTAGCCCCAGAGTCTATGTCCACATTTATATACAATCTATGGGAGGGAGGGAAACCCACCACAAGGTTATTGCAGTGGTCGATGCTAGAGATAAACTCAAGGCAAGAGTTGGGTGGCGTGCTGAGGCCTGAAATGCAGCAATGGTTGCTGCTGCACTAGCGCCAATTGATATCATGGCTTTCTGTTGAGTGGTGTCTCATATCCAGCTCAATCAACAATTTATTGGATCAGGTACTGGATAGTGAGGTCACTATGCCATGTCATTTCCCCCAGTAGTAACTGTCACCATGTTAAATGTGTAGGATCCATATGAAAACATTACATGAGTACAAAAAACAAGATATTAAAGGGGAAGGGAACCAGTCACAAGCCATTACAACAATGACTTACAAGCCACATTCACTCAGCCACTGATGATACATGGAGGCAATTTGGGTTTCAGTATCTTACTGAAGGAAACTTGAACAAGGAGAGTGGATTGCACCAGTAATCAGAATCACAGATTTCCCACTACGTGCACAATTCCTGAGCCAGAGCCCTGAAAAAGGGCTTTATTTGAACATTTTACTGAAGTATTTAGGGCATCTCCATATCACTTCTGCTATTTTAACAGCAGAAAAAATAGTTGTCACTCCTGGTCCATAATTAGAAATAGTTGTACCTCGCCTCTCAATTAATCACAGGAGTGTTTTAGGCATTGCATACAATAAACCAATCAGAGTGCCTTATCCTATTCCCTTTAAAAGGACACTTGCACCTTGGCACATTGCTCTTTCAATAGCGCACCGTTTTAATGCTCACAAGTGAGCCCAGTCCCAATACACACACACACAAACACACACACACACGCAGGTGTTGAATGGGAAGGACTGTGGCACACACTGCTTGTGGTCAGAGTGTATGATACATATGTACAAATTTCTCTCGTGTGTGTCCTTAAGACTGGATTTTTGTTGGTGAATCACAGTTTATAAGTGGTACATAATTCAACAAAGACAAAACGCGCCCTGACAACATGATGAAAGTAGGTAGTAGTATTGGCTGGTAGCTTGACCATCTGAACCTTTTCAGTTTGGGGTCAGGTGGAACAACCCTCATGACATCCTGTGACTGCATTTTAGACCCCTCAGTGGAACCAGCAGTACATGACTGCAGCTGTAGTGGGCAGCTCCCAGTGGCCAACAACGCTGGCTGTAATCTCTCTCCCTGCTCCCCCTCCTCCACCTCCTCCCTTTCCTCCAGTGGCTGTGAAACCCAGCAACAGAGGTTAATGGTATTTTACCTGCAGTCCACACTGAGAGCTGAGAGTGGTGGTAGTAATTGTACACAGTGCTTACACACACTGACACAGCCCCACAATCACACATATACATTTCCACACACAGAGATGCACAGCACCAAAATAAACTACATCCATTAACACTCAAGTCAAGCTTCCTTTTAGCACACACTCACATAGTTTTTTTGTTTTTCTCTCTTTGCCACACACACACACACACACACACACACACACAATCACAGGCTGCCTCCACACACAGACACACTCACACAAGTAATAGACACACTGCTGGATTCCGTGATCACTCCGAGTGTGTATCGATTTGCTGTCGCTCATGGTGGAGATGCGACGTGTAAATTGGCTGCTTGTCACTGCGATGAGGCATTAGCTTGCAGACCGGCAGAAATGTGACCACGGCAGATTATAACACAACAGACACACACACACCAGCCGGGCCACACACAGCCAGAGAAGCCGACTGCATGCCGTCAGCTGAGCAAATTCTTATCATAACATCAATTAGGGACAACCAATGAGATATTAGGAACATTTTACACATGTAACTTGATGCAGGGAATTGGATTTTTGAATCACCCAAGTTAAATGCAGGCAGAAAATGTAGCCAAGTGTTTGGAGGGGATGTGGAGGGGTTACAGTCACGCCACACACTCCTTTAAGAGTCACGCTGTAATTTAGTGTCACACTAATATAAAGTTCTTGGTCTTCAAAGAGACAGATAAAACAAAAAAAAAAAAATACAATTACTGCTTCACTGTTTGTATCTAACAACCAGCCAAGTGACAGGAAATATGGCCACAACCTCTCCTTCCTGAGTTACAGCATTGAATAATGGCCAGGGGTGTTTTTGCATGACCTTTGACCTTTTGGATGGAAAACAAACACTTCATTTTAAAAAAATTGTCATCTGCCTCTAGACTGTATGGGACCTTTAATGTTGAGGGTATCTGGAGCTAATTCAAATTCCGTCTTATATTGCTCTGTAGTTCAAGTTCCGATAATACTAAATCAAAACGTAAATCTTATCTCTTAAAGTCTCTAACAGATAAAACTTCTGATAATAAAATAAACTTAAAGTACAAAGCATCATTAAATGGAAATAAATGTTTTAGTTCTTTTAATCCAGAAAAGCAATGATGATGTTCTGTGTGCTTGTGTCACACACGTGTGTGTGGTTCTTATTCACTCTTGAGAAAACACCACGCCGCCCGTAAATACGTTGCGAAGGTGCAGCACAAAAATGTAACCCAGGAATGAGGGTTGTGAGACAAAATGCGGCCCAATCATCGTTTTATCTTGACTACCTTGTCCTTATAATCATCGGAAGCCAAAATCGCGATCAAAAATAGAATAAGACTTAAAGCTTGGACTAACACTAGCGGCTAGCTGTGTAACAGTTAACGTGGTCTGGTCAGCAGCACAATCGGTACGATTCATCTAAAATAGCAGATCATATGGCAAAGTGAGATTGACCACCTCCACAGACATCGAGGGCTGAAGTCACATCAGTTTGGGAGCAAACTGCAAACTGTGCTCATTAGGTAAAACAAAATCACATTCAACTGAAGCGATATTTCTTCTGTCTTTTTCAGCCTCAGAAAACTCAATGTGACGACTCCAAATTTTCCAACAGTTGAGTTATCTTCTAATTGCCGCTTATTGTCGTCTGCTCTCTCTGGCCCTTTTCCTCTCTGCTGCTGATTTGAAAGGCTGATCGGTGGGAGATAATGAGGGCTAATGGTCTGTCTGTCTGAATGACTGAGTGAATGCGGTAACACAGGACATAAAGCTGTCTGGATGGAGCAGAGATCCAAATGTGTCATTTTAAAGAAAACTGTAATTAATGACTCATCATTTTAGCTACTTAGTGATGAGTCCAGACTCCTAATCAGTCTGTTGGACTCTTTAAGTCAGGTTTCCACTGGTGTGGAGGGTTTGGATACTATGCATCGTGCCAGCCTCATTGGCTGTGACAAGAAAACATTTGCTTTTCTTTTAACGCTCTTTTGACGTTGGCGCCTCAAAGTCGAGTTAAAGTAAGAGTGTGAGAAGTGAGTCAGAAGACAGAGACAAACGCTGACTGCGGTGTCCAGTAGAGAATACTGTATCTTCCACTTTCAGACAAAAACTGCCTATAGTGTCCATCCCACCAGGAGGCAGAACTGGCATCTGGCAGCGTCAACAATTAATGTGTGAGGACAGTGCAGCTCTCCATCAGCCTCCTGTAAGTAGCTGCCATGTGGAGATCTCCTCAGCAGATGTGATAGAAGAATTCATTAGCGTCCCCTGTTCCTCATACTTGTCCCCAGAAAGACATTATCTGCCAAACTGAGCTTTGAGGAGATTCAAAAGGAGAGAATAAAATCCTGTAACCACCTCACAATGTCTGTTCCTGCTTCAAAACACATTCTGGTCCTTTTTTTTCCCCATCAAACAAGCAACACTGTGTTGCTATTATGTTTAACAATTTCACTAATAAGCTGTGACTCATTTGTTGCAGGTCATGACATTCAGCAACACAAAGAGCCCCAATGTTTTCAGAGGTGTAACACTTCAGTTTGTTTTTTCTATATCAGTGCACTCAGACCAGGGCATGGAGAACCCTTTTATCACAGCCGGCTCTAGTTTTGTTCAGAGGCTGAAACATGAAGCCAGCAGTGAGGTGCTAAACCCTTCAGTCCAACAGTGAGTCAGTCCCATAGACTCCCATGTTAAAATGTCCAACAGTAGAAATAAACATGTTTACACCTTTACATGTACAGTTTACATGTTTATAGATTTTTTTTTTTTTATTGCGATATCTAATTTCCTTCTTCATGACAACTGTACAGGGGTTCATTTATTAGAACTCACCTGTTCACACCCGTCTGTGGTTCAGAACTGACCTGTCTGGAAAGCTTTGATCAAACTGGTGCTTTAGCCTGTTGTTTTTTTATTACACTGTAAATACTCCAGTCAAAATCATTTGAGAGACAATTTTGTATTGTTCAGATGTGGATTTTAGCCTTTGAATATGCAAAAGTTTCAGTTAGCAACCAAGTCAGCTCACCTTTTGGTGGTATATACTGATTTCTTGAAGGAATTATTAAACAGGCTTGGATGTGTTTTCTACTGGACGTTAAGGCTGAAGTAAACACACTTCCCAAATGATGCACTCAAACACACCTGACAAACACATTCTGAGGAAAGTGCAGTTGCTTTCCACTGCAGCAGGGTACCACCTGCTCAGTACCAAGACTGTCCATCACCTAGAAACAGCCAATCAAGCAGCTTGGCTCTGACGAGGTGACACCCTGGAGGGTGCAGCAGCAGATGGAGAACAATCCTAAATAAACCACTGAAATGCACTCACATGCTCATCTACAGCAACATACTGTACATTTAGCAGCATGACAACACACCACGGTTCCCCTCTGGCCCATCTGGCCTGTCAATACCAGGCTGAGTGGAGTAGGTGAGGATATACAGTGAGAACGGCAGCATCATGTATGACTGACTCCATGTTATAGAACTGATACTTTAAGACTTGGCGGATCAGAAAAATGAACTGAAATGGTGCTAATCAGATTTGGACCAGGTTCCACAGAGCAGATTTCATGCATCATAAGACTTGTTGTCAGATGGTGTCAGTCATTTGGTCTGTCCGTTCCTTTTCGACATCCAACACTCTGGTCCAGACCAAGAATTATTCAAATCTACTAAAATTCTCTGTCTATTCATCATCCTGTGAGGATTTGGACTCCCTGTGTCTGGCAGATCCATTAGGAAATCAGCCTCTCAAAGCTTGCATTTGAAGTGGCTGTTAACATTTCTTGTTTAAAAGTCAATCAAACAACAGCAATTAAATTCAAAAATGGTGACTACACAGACACACAAACAATCACAAAGAGGTGAAAAAAACACATTGTTCGTTTTATTTTCACATATTGTCCAATCATGACAGAATTTATCACAGCACAACTCACATAGACTTATACTTTATAAGATTATTGCAGTGGCAAGAAAAAATGGTTTTAAACAGAGAGAAACCTCAAACAGAATCTGACTTGTGATGAGTGGCCATCTGCCTCAACCAGTTGGGGTGAGGGGGAGAATGGGAAAGAGAGAGAACATAAGACAATGCAGGTTCCAAATGAAGATGTATATATTATTATTATTGTTATTGTTATATATAGGACTTGATATGAATTGAATTTTCCTCTCTTGACTCTGGACTTGAGAGAGGATGTCTGCTTCCAGGATCCACACTAGAGGATGGTTTCACAGGATGACAGCTGAAGACTCTGCCTCCCAGTCTACTTTTGAATGCTCTGGGAACCACAAGTGGGCCTTCAGCGTAGTATTTAAGATACAATGGTTCCTGACTAGTCAGAGCTTTGTTAGTGAGGAGGTTTATAAATTCTGTTTATATATTATAAATCCACAAAATATCCTCTGATTCTGTGAGGCTGTACACCTCATTTTAAGCCAAACAGACATTGGGTGTATTTTTAAATGTATTTACTATCTGAACTATATCGGCCTTGGATGGAAAAATGACAACAGCATTGGTCTGATAATGGAAAAGACACTTGTGTTGCTATCTGGTGCAAGATAGGGCCCTAAGAAGCAGAATATTCTTGATTTTTCAACGTTACCTACATTAAAAAATAGTTTTATGTGGAAGTTAAAAGACAATCTGATCAAAGACATCTCAAGATTTCTTTCTGTGGTGCAGGAGGGGTGGGCATCTAGAGAAATAACATCATTCAGTAATGTGTTCCTGAAGTGCTCGGTCCAAGAATGGTTATGTCTGACCTTAGAAGCATCAAACTGCTGGTTATCCAGGTCTTACCTTGAAGCAAGTTTTGAATTTAGCCAATTTAGGTTCCATCAGGCTTCACTGACATGACATGTACAATTAATTATCGTCTGCATAACAATGGATGTTTATGGAGTGCTTCTAAATAACATTGTCAGAGGTAGCATGAATGTTGTCAAAATGGACAATGTGGTTTGTGCTGTGAAGGTAGGTTAGGTAGGTTAGATCTAGCTCTAGACTGTCTAGAGCCTTTCAGTGAAGAAGTCTAGAATGAAGTTCCACATGGAGCTGTTGAGTCCAAGCAGGCTGAGCTTTCCAGTGAACTGCTCATGGATGATGGTATTAAATACTCAACTGAAATCAATGAAGAACCAAGAAAGTGATGCATTGTTCCAGGTAGGTCAGAGATAGTGGGGGGCAGTTGGCTCAAAGCGATTATTATCATGGTGGTAATCATGCGGTGCTGCCCTGGGACTGAAGTCTTCTGATGGTGGTGGCCTTTAAGCACTGCAGGATTACAGTTTAACCCAAGCACTACAGGATCTGAGCACTCAAGCTTGTGAATTGTAAAGTTGCTGCCTTGCATGGGTTGACCCTGAACAGTGTTTTCCTCACCCTGGTAGGGAACAGGGAGATTATTCTGCACGGGTGTGGTTTTCCTTACCAGCTATGTTCAAGGCCTCAAACCTGGGGTAGACCTTGCTGACTTTGTCCAGTTGGGATGTGTTTCATCTCCCACTCTGAAAGCAGCAGCCAGCAGTTTGTAAACCATGGCTTTTGGCTGGCACTTGTCTGCTCGTGACTGTCACATCCCCTAAATCCAGTCACTGAAGCAGCACACTCATCAATGTATGAGTGCCAACTGTGGTTCACAACATCCTCGAGGATTATATAACCCACAGAGGTGTCTCCTGACAGAGCACCCCTATGGCATCAGGTGTAACAGACCTTGGTTGTCATGTTTACAGTAAAAGACACATAGACAGTAGATATTCTTTGTTTTCATGCTTACTAGAGAGTGGATGGTCATGGATGATAAAAATAAAAACTGCTACTTCTACATGGGAATCAAACACCACTTTCCTGTGTTATATCCCTGTGCTTTGTTGACCCATCCATCCACCACATCCTCTTCCTGACACAACAAAACCTAACTATGAGGTCATAATAACCTGACGTGGTCATTTTATAGTGGACCTGTCACCACCCTGTTCCAATGCTAAATGTTAATTGGTTGTTGCTGGGTGCAACAACAAGTACCTTAAAGAGATTCAGCTGTGCTTTTGCTATTCATTAATCTTCTGTGCTGTATAATTGTGAAACTATTGAAAAGTGGAATGTTGAACACATGTTGCTGCTTCTTCTCTGTAAATAAAATGACTTCCTTTTGAGTGAAGTAAAAAAGGACCTGAATGTTTCCTCAAAACACGGGCCTTGCATCACAATATGATGTAGTTCTGCTCGACAGTTCATTAATGCTGATGAGGGATCACAGTGAGATCTGAAACAGGTTTAATCTGTGTTTCAGATCTGTTTCAGTCATGCTTTGCATATGGGTTTTCTGTGTAAATCCAGTTGTTCTGTCACCCCTCCAGCTGACTCACCGCTGTCTGCCTTATCAAATCCCGTAAACAGGGGAAGCCATGGATTAGTCCCAGCTAAATACACTAAGCTCATTTGATAATCACAGCTTCTCCCCAATCTCAGCTAATTAACAAAGGATGTGACGAAATTAATCTACATGAATGGCTACGAGTATCCATCAGTGTTATCAGCGTCACATGAATGGATTTTGTTCCTGAATTTCATGTTTTGATTTAATCTAGCGTAATGATATGCAGGTGGTTGAACATCACCACAGGGTGCCCTTGAGACCATTCAAAGATTTTACTGTAGATTTTTCATCGAGTCAAATTAGCATATGTCCATTCCACACATTAGCTGAGTGCACTTTCCATGTTTGCTCTCAATAATGATTTAGTATAGTCAAACATTCACATTATAGACAGATGCCAAAAACATAAAAAATGCCTGATAATGATTGAGATGTCAGATGCGTGGAAAATAAGCCATTACCCTCCATTGGTCTTAACCCTTAAATGGTCTTGTCAGCCATTTAATAGAACACATTTCAAGGGTTAACTGTCTCAACTCACTCGTGCCATCTCTTACACTTGAAGTTTGTCAGACCAACAGTTTTTATTGAACTTTAAGCACTTCAAGTTTGGGGAATAAGCTTTAATGGTGCAAAGGTTAGCCCAAAAACGTTTTAGGTCACCAAAGCCTGTATTGAACAGGTCTTTTCGGGGATTAAGACATTTTTCTTAAATTCTTATAATTTTGCAGCAGCAGTTGAAGTCAGTGAAGCCTTGAAAGTTAATTCAAACAATTCCTTCAAGTTGATAACTTATAAGCCCTCTGTCCATACAAAGGTAGTGTTGGAACTCTTAATACTCTAATGCATTATTAGGACAATGTTGTCCTGCAGTAGGACTGTATACTGCTGACAGAATGGTGAGGAAAAGACAAGTAGCAAAGGAAGCCTACTGCCGCTGGTTGAGTCAAAAGTTTAGTTGAAAGTAGTTTTAAAGAAACATTAGGTGATTCCTTGTTTTTTTTAAATTTCCAATTGTTTATTTGTTCTGTATTTTAATTTCAGAGACAACAAGAAGGTCCATACAGTCTAAAGGTAGATGTTAAAGGTCCATGCGGTCTAAAGGTAGATGTTAAAGGTCCATACGGTCAGAATGTTTGAAAGGTCTCTGTCCACAGAGAAATGTTCACAGCCTGTATTCAGAAACTGAGCCTTAAAACCAGCTGTTTTTTTCTGTTTTCTTGTTTTTTGTGCTCTCCCTTTCCCTGTCTTGCCTGCTTCTCCTCCCCTCCCCCTCTGCTCCTGGTCTGGAGGTACAGCTGATCTCCTGGCTCCTTGATGCACCTGCAGACAATCTACTCATCAGCCTTCAAGTATATTACCACCAGCTCTCCATTCACCAGATTGTTCTGTTAGTGTGATCCTCGTGCCAGAAGCCAACTCCCCATCTGAACCTTTATACAGTCGTCCAGTCAGATTGCCATACACCTGCTTGCACCTGCCCCTGCTGCCTCACTTCACCTTTTGTTACCATTAAACCTTTGAAACCAATTCCCCGAAGCCTGTGTCTGTTTCTGGGTCCAGTCTAAACTCCGACATAACAGAACAATCTGGCCATCATGGACTCAGCGGACTCTGACTCATATTCCAAGGCCCTTGCAAGCCAATAAATTCTGCTCGGCCAGCACAACCAGTATCTCTGCCCACTTGACTCAGTTGACCAAAGGTCACCAGCCCGATCAGACTACTACCGCCGCTGTGGCCGCACCAGCTTCTCCCTGGGCAAATGTAAATCTTTCTTGCTCCAGTACTCTGGTTTTTGGGCACCAGCCCTATACTTTTGCCTCCAACAAATCTAAGATAGCTTATGGGTTGTTGAGAGGTAAGACACTGGACTGGGTCACGGCAGTGTGGGATCAACATTCTCCCTCCCTTAACTCTTACATCTCTTTCTCTGCAGAGTTAAGAAAGGTGTGATGATGGTCATCCTGCGCAGGGAAAGGAGGCAGCCTAGCACCTGATCTCTCTTCTTCAGGGCTCTCAGAGTGTGATTGAATACACTGTGGAGTTTAGGACTCTGGCAGAGGGCTTCGGGTAGAATGATGAGGTCCTTCAAACCGCCTACCTCAAAGGACATAGCAGGGAGGTGATAGTTAGTAGAGAGAGATAGTAGACGAGTTGGCGATAGGGGACGAAACATTCCCTAAGAGCCACTACCTGAACCCCAGACCGTAAATGCTTTGGATGGTAAACTCCTGTTTACATTACCATCTCACTGCCCTGGTCATCTTTGTCATTTCAGGTAGTGACAAATGGAAGACCACCTTCAAAATTCCCCCAGACACCAAAGTGTGTGTCCCCAAAGTGTGTGTGGAAGTGTTGATGGCAAATATTTGGTAATGCCTTTTGGACTCAGCAACACTGTTTTCCAGGCCCTTTTAAATGATGTCCTGTGGTAAATGTAAAACTATTTCATCTTACCTGGATGATATTTTGATATTTTCTCCAATGCTTCCTGGGTTTTGCCAATTTTTACCAGCATTTTATCCAAAACTACAGTAGGGTTGCCGCTCCACTCACTCAACTCACCTCTTCCAACGTCTGCTTTTCCTGGTCCCCTGACTCAGCATTTAAGTCCCTCAAACAACTCTTCACATCAGCTCCTGTTTTGGTTCATCCTGACATGGCCCTTCATTTCATTGTCGAGGTGGACTTAGACTCAAGAGAGGGGGCCGTCCTCTCTCAGCATTCCCCACAGGATCACAAGCTTCACCATTGTGCCTTTTTGTCCAGGCAACTATCTACATCTTAGAGAAATTGTGATGTGGGAGACCATGAGCTGCTGGCAGTGGTGCTGGCTTTAGAGGAGTGGAGACACTGGCTGGAGGGGGCAGCAGTGTCTTTTGTGGTCTGGACGGACCACAAGAACCTGGCCTTTCTCCAGTCAGCCAAGCACCTAAACTCTTGCCAGGCTGGCTTGGCCCTGTTCCTGAGGAGGTGTCACCCTCACCTACTGTCCTGGTTCCTTCAACACTAAACCTGATGGTCTCGCCATATAGACCCAGAGACCATGAGAACCATCCTTCCCCCCTCCCGCTTGGTGGCAGCAGTGACCTGGGAAATCGAGTCACTAGTAAAACACACACAAGCACAGCAGACTCAACCAGATGGTCCTGCTAACCATCTGTTTGTTCTGAACACAGTCAGGTCCCAGGTGTTGCAGTGGGGACACTCCTCACAACTCACCTGTCATCCCGGATACCACCGCACCCTATCTTTCATCAACGTTTCTGGTGGCCCTCCATGTCCCAGGACACTCAGGACTTTGTGTCTGCCTGCTTCATCTGTTCCCGCAACAAGTCCTTCTGCTTCCCTTGCCTGTCCCTCGCTATACTTGGTCCAACATTGCCTTGGATTTTGTCATAGGACTCCCACTTTCAGAAGGCAGCACAGTCATTCTGACCATCATAGACCGTTTTCTAAGGCAGTACACTTTGTCCCTCTCCCCAAGTTGGCCTTAGCCATTTTCAGGCTACATGGAAATCAGCAGGATATTGTTTCTGACCGGGGTCTACAGTTCACATCCCAGGTATATAAAGGTTTCTGTCAAGCCTTGGGTGATTAATCTCTTCTCTGGTTATCATCTGCAGACTAACGGGCAGATGAAGCAAGCCAACCAAGACCTCAAGGCAGCCTTGCATTGTGTCACCATATGCCACCCTGCCTCCTGTAGTACTTACTTTACCACTTACCACCATAGGTATGATCCCCTTCTCTGGGTTTCCATCCCCCCTGTTCCCCTCCCAAAAGAGAATGTTGCGGTTCCCTCAATGCAGGCACACCTGCACAGCTGCCAGCAAGTCTGGAGGGAGGTCCATTCGGCGCTCCTGTGTACAGCGGAACGATCATCATCGCTCCCCCGCTCCTGCCTTCCAGCCTGGACAGAAGGTCTAGCCTCTTCTTGGGACTTATCTCTCCAGGTTGAGTCCCAGTCCAACTGGAGATGGAGAAGGTAACGACTCAAAATGCCCCCATCGTTCAAAGTTCATCCTACTTTCCATCTCTCACTCCTGAAGGCTGTCTCCACTCGTCCGTTATGCCCTCCGGCCAATCCCCCTCCAGCCCACCAGCTCAGGGGTTTCAGTATCTCGTAGACTGCGAGGGGTATGTTCCAGAGAAACACTCCTGGATCCCTCGCAGTCTTAGTCATCAGAGACTTCTAATAGTAACATCCTGGAAAGCCCAGGAGGGCACCTGGTGACACCCGTTGAGCCTCCAGTATATTACCACCAGCTCTCCGTCCATTCTTCGCCAAATTGTTCCTTCAGCCTTATGTGATCATTGTACAAGAAGCCAACTCCCCGCCCTACCTTTATACAGTCGTCCAGTTGGATTGCCAAACACCGGCCTGCTCCTGCCCCTGCTGCCTCACTTCACCTTTTGTTAAACCTTTGAACCTAATTCCCCTGAGTCTGCTTCTGGGTCCAGTTTAAACTCAAATTACAAACATCTAAGCACAAACATTACAGG
Source organism: Rachycentron canadum (assembly GCA_038496675.1). Taxonomy (NCBI): domain Eukaryota; kingdom Metazoa; phylum Chordata; class Actinopteri; order Carangiformes; family Rachycentridae; genus Rachycentron; species Rachycentron canadum. Next base: position 15,517,561 of record CM076653.1, read on the forward strand.
CTTGTTGTGATACATTAAGCTGCACTAAGGCTTTATGACAACATCTTATCACGGCCTTGATAGATTCTAACATTTTCATCATGGGCGACGAATCATTTACATACAGGAAATACTGCTGGATATATACCTCTAATGCATTCATACCAAAGCTACACACCTAGATATTGCCTGTGTTAGAAATGTATGGATTTCATTATTTGAGTCATGCCATTATATTATTAGAATAAGTCATTTGGGAGTTATTTATTTACGAACAAAGGTTAAATGGCTTCTCTTCTACATTTTATATAGAATTTCACTTGTAATAGAGGTAGAAAATAACACTATAAATTATCATTGACTGAATCCCAAATATACACAAATAATCATCGAGAAACAGGAGCTAATAACACTGAGGTAAGAGAAGAGGCAGAGAAAAAGTGTGATCCAGATTTCTGCAGCAGCCCTCAGTGTAACAGAATCCACTTAATTTCAATTGGAGCTGAAAATGATAAACAATCTGAATAATGTTCCTGAAGTGGTCTAATCTCTTTAGGACAGAGAGAGCTGGAGGATGGAGGGCAAGATGGGTGAAGAGGATTGTTAATTTGATCAAAATGGTGGCTCAAGTAGTGGAGGAGTCTGGAGATTCAGCCCACAGGGAGAAATCTCTCCCTCCTACTTTATCCTGTTACATATTACTCTGTCTCCCACTGCTCAGCCTAATATTTAAACTCAATTATTCCTCCCACATTTTCACAAAAAGCCACATCGACTGGGGAGAGTGTTCACACTGTCCCTGGGTGTGTGTACCAGCAGTGCTTTTCGATTGGGGACAATATTAGCCTTTTATTAAATCTCGCCCAGTCAGTGTCCTCCACCTTAGATATGATGGATATGATGTGGTTTGTTTGGTTGTGTGTTTGGTTACATGCTGTATGAAAAATGAACAAGGCTCTGTCTGTACAGGAAGTTCTCCTGAACCAATTGACTGACTAATGGATGGTTTAGTTAGATCTTGGCAAATTGGGAGCCAACTTTGCATCAAACTAACATGGTATGAGGTCAAAGCTCTTATTTCACTATTCAGTCCACATTGCAACTGTCACCAGTGGTCCTGATGTTTGGGTAGTGAATGACAGATTGAGACTTTTTATCCATAGTCTGAACGCCTGTTCCTCCTTAGGGTCACTTGAGGCTGTGTGGGTGTTGCATCAGTTTGTTTCCTGGCGCCTACCCTCTGGAGGTTTTCTAGTCATTTCTGGGACTAGTATCTGGAAAACCTACCTGAAGCCAACATGTATAATCTAATTTTCAAGAAACAGAGACTCAATCTCAGAGTTAATAAATATCCAAGTCTCCTGCTGAATGTCAGAAGGTCTGAATGTCAATTGTAGCCTTTTACATTGTCGACAAAGACCAGTGGAAAAGGGGATTTCCATTGCTAATAAACCCTAAAGGAAAAACAAGATTGTGTTGCACAAAGTAATGCAGAACAAAGAGGAATCAGGAAGATAGATTATCAACTGTGGTAGTTGTTTAGTTGCTGATCTCACAATCTGTTTTTATTGTCTCTTCCACACTGGATAACCTCAGGGTTTGTCTCCAACCTGACTGACCACCTGTCTTTTGATAGCAGAGCAACAAAGCAACAGACATAAAACACGAAGTGTAATAAACTGAAGTTGAGTCGTTTGATAGGACACCAGATTTCAAAGGGAGATGAAAATGTTTTTTTTTTTTGTTTGTTTTTTTTGTTTTGTTTCATCTGGAGGACTAAACCTTTCACAGGCACGTGTTTCATTCGCACATGAAAACACTGTTTGTGACGTTTCATGGTGTTTCATGAGAGGCGCTCTCCCTTCTCATTCTAGAATCTTCCATTTTCCCCGGAGACGTAGAATGCAGACCTTTTGTGACCACAGAGGATTCAGTCACTGTATTTTAACCATCTGTGCTGCACAGTTTTAGCATGAAAGCCAATTACCCAGTCGTCCTCCAACACCAGGCCCACAGAGCAAATTATTATAATTCTGACATTTTCTCGTTCCTTTGTCTCCCACCAATAATCCACTTATCTTCCTCTTCTAACAGATTATATTTTTCAGGATGTTGCCGTTTTTTGTCATCTGACAGTGGCATGAATAATTTAGCAGTCATGAAATTTTTAGCCTCCTCCACCTCCGTGGTAACAAGAAAAGCCACTCTGTGCACAGGATGCAAAGTCACTATTTATTTATGAGGAGATGCCCCACAGCTGAGGAACACAGAGAGACTGGAGCTGGACAGAGGAACACAGCCCTGACACCACCCATTCATCAGCACTGAGCAGTGTGTACAGTATGTTATTATTAGCAAGGTCAAAGCTGTGCAGCATGCTGACTCCCAGTAGCAGGTCGCTGAGTGACTGGCAGTCCAGCGGGGATTATTGAGGCTCCCCCACAGGAATACAAGCAGCCGCTTCAAGTGAATGAAAAACTAGAGAGTGAAATCACTTAACTCTTTCGAGCAATGTAACCTTCCATCATGCCTGTTGCGAAGGATGGATGGATTCTCCGTGGTGAAAGATGGGAGGCTGTGCAGCGTGATTCTTCCATTTCTGTCCACAGTCGCCTCAGCTTTGATTATTCTCAGAGCACAGAATGATCACACATTATCTCACACGGCTGATAGGGACATGATCGATACTAATGACTCAACAATTACTTGGTCATCTGCTGAGATTTCTCACTTTGCAGCCAAAAAAGCCTGACGCCTACATTTCCACTGAGACCAACGAGCTTAGGCTCAATTTAAACTGCCCACGATGGTTCACGTCAGCCTGTCACTGAAGATGTATTTAATAATATGCAGTATGGCATCTGATTACACAAGGTTTGACCAAAGAAATCAACGCACAAGTGAAAACCATCCAGTCCTCCAACCTGAACAATCAACAAACAGCAAATCTTACAACCCTCTGATAAGACCCATAGGAACGTCTCCTGAAATATGCAGCCTGTAACCAAGAGCAGCGTGCCTACCTTTGTCACCATAGTTTAAATAATAATAGTCCTGGCTTGTTCTGGTTTAGGAAAAGATGGTGATTTAAGTTGAAATAAGTGCCTCATCAACATTTGACAATAAATAATAGAAACAACATAAACTGCTACTCTCACATGGGAATCGAATATCACTCTCCTGTGTCATATTCCTGTGTTTGTCGACTCATCCATCCCAACCTCCCCCTGACGTGGACTTTATCGCTGCGCTTTTTCCTCTTCGCTCCTGTCGTCGTTACTATGACCACTAGATGTCGCCTAGCAGCAGAACCTGACCACGAGGCCATGATAACCTGCTGGCAGACGACCTATGGGCTCATTTTGAACAGGAGGACCGTCTCAGGAAAAACCATTAGTGAAATATGTTTCAATACCGAATTACACAAAAGAACGCGAGTGGCAATTAAGGAAGGACATGAACCTAATAATCAATTGACTGGCTCAGCATCAGTGGAGGCTGAATCATTCTGCAGATTCGAGCGTGTGATTCACTTCTCGAGGCATCGTAGCTGGATGTTACGTTTCCTAACACCTGTGTCCACAGGCCTTTTCACGGTGATTTTAACATAGTCATAGTAGGAACAGTGGGCAACTGCTAGGTGTTACTAATATGACTAAGAATGGCGACTGTATGCTCTGCCATGACAGTGTGACATGACCTTTCTTTATTTAAACCTGATATAATGTCCTGTTTTTACAGGATTCAAGAGTCCTTTCTCAAAATCAAACTTTTAAAAAACAGTTCCTTTTGTCTCTTGCCATTTGAGCACAAATGTAATTTTCAAGATCCATTTCCACAGCCTCTGTGTAGTTCATCACTAGTTCCACTTCAGTTCAAGTCTGTTTCTAAGTGGCACCGAATCCAATTAAAGGTTTTCAGGAAAAACAATAGCTGCTAATGTTACTGTAAATAAGTGTCACCAGTAACGCCACATCAATACTTTACAAAGGTGTAGCTGTGTCAGAGGCCACAGCCAGGTGCACACTGGGATAATAGCAGCACACATATAAAGCAATAACACTCTTTCTTATACAAGTTTGTGTGTTTCCACTTCATGGTTCAAAAATAATTTAAATCTAATCAAATCTTTGGTCTCACTGAGATTAAAATCTCCTCTTCAAAGGAGACCTGGGAACAAGAAGTAGTCACAAGACAATCAGCAACAAGGACAACACAACAACACAATTCAATAATTAAGAAACAATTATTAACAATAACATTTATAATACTGTCTTCGTTGTAATTGTGTCTTTTGTATGTTGATGCTTATAATGGCTGATTTTGATGTTTGAAATGCAATCTTCTTCCTGGTGGCTTTGTGGTGTAAAATTAAGTAGATTGATTGAACTCTTCTCATGTATCATTTATAAAGATAATTAATGGGAGTGCATCTTGACTCAGATGACCTTGTCTGGAGATACCTGTTTAGAATAAATGCTGGAAAAATGTTGCACCACTCAAGGTAAAAGGATGAAAGTGATAACAGCAAGAGGACCTGGATCACTCAACACAGCTTGTGGTCGGGAAAATATGTCACTCCATCTTTGTGTTGTTCCATCCAAACAATGACTTTGGGCCAAATAATTACTGCACTGTAGAAAAAAACACTAGAGTTGTGTTTCTGCTCTTTTTGTCTTTATGTCGGTTCAAATCTCATTTTGTTCAGTTTGTTTTCTTTTTACTGTGTTTTAAATGTTGTCCTCCTGAGTACTTTGAATTGTTTCCATACAAATAAACTTCCCCTCAATTACATATAAACAAATAGATTATGATATATTCATGATCCCCTGAGGGTAGATCCTAATGTAAAAACAACTACATCGATTGTTTATTCAAACATCTGAGGCTGCTGGTTTCGGGCAGAAATTTGGACAAAGTGTCTTTGGCATCAGATGTTTGCATCACGTTGTTTACCCATAGTGAACGTTGGTTTCTTCTGCCCATGATATTTCGTTAAATGCTCCCTCTTCTTCTGATAACCCGCAGGCGTTACGTGTTGTTTTTCACTCATAAACACTGACATCAAGGAAGTGACCATTTATAGCAAATGGCGCAACTGAATCCAAGCGGTGATGGCGAAAACGTCACTGCTTGTTAACAGCATTAACGGAATTTATGCTCCATGTTTTATGGCTACTAGCATGGAGCGCCTCAAAACAACAGAATCACTGCAATCTGCCTCCAGGATTGAGAAGATGGCAAGAAGAACAAGTATGTTGTAGTAAGTGGGCAGCAGGCAGATGTGTCAGGTTATTATGTCAGCAATGTAGATCTGAATGAATATTAGATGTTACATGGCTGTGGATCCCCTTTGTAACGCATATTACATATAGTTGGAGCTCAATCAGCGTGGTCTGGACTGACAGACAGTGTTGGGGAAAACTTAATCAAAAGGTGGTGGGGCCCCCCGGGG
>CM076653.1:15523393-15546537 GCA_038496675.1 Rachycentron canadum
GGGGGGGGGGGTTGTTTTAGTTTAAACATAGCAAAATATAAATGAATGATCGGTTGCTGACATGAAACACTTTTTCCTTTAAAACCACACTCAGTTCATCATTTCCATTTGTTACAAGAAAAGTCAAAATGTAGCTGCTTTAGAATTTCCTGAGGCTCCCCAGGGGATGAACCCCCCCCCCCACTGGATACTCTGTGACCTTAAAGCATGGCATTTCATCACAAATGTTTTATATTTCAAGAAGAATGAAATAATAATATGATAGCCTGCGAATATTTAAAGCGCTCTACTTTGTGTTTCGTTTTCCAGCGCCATCAGCCATTGTAGACAGTTCAGATACGGCTGAAGATCCCTGACTTAGTCTTTGCAGAACATCCTGTAGTGTTCACTCTCATATTAATCTTGTCTTTAATGTATTTTTCTGTGATAAGAGTTGAAAGCCTCAGAGGCGCTCAGCATCAGAGAAGATCCTGAGATAGAGATGAGCCAGCGGCAGCCCAACGGCCGGCCCTGATAAAGCCACAGGAGATCCAGCGAGTTTCCTGTGACACCAGCTTTCACAGCAAATCTCCCAGAGGACAGCTGCAGAGCTTCATTAAGAGCTGCCCACTTCTGATAGCACAAATCAATCCCACAGAAGCTACAGTCTTCATATGTGTGGCATGTCTGACAACCTTGCAATTTACCTTTTGGTCTATAAAAGGAAGCGTTTTCTTGATTTATGCGAGTGCAGTCTGGGGTTTGTCGCGCACATTTGCCGTACACGTGCCTGAATGTACACTGAGGGAGTGTTGTAACTGTTTAACAGCACACTGTGCGAGACCCCTCATGCACTGCCTCACTAATGATCGAGTGTCTTCTCTGCACAATAGGGGACATAACAGCCTTGAAATTGAAACGGAGCAGTGACATTTTGAAAAGCGAACCTTGATTTGGATCCAGCCTGGAAGTCAATAAAAACTCTGAAGTAAATTTTAAGTGTGTTTACAGGTGATGGGGAGTTCTACTGCAGACAAAAAAGTTTCATAAAGCCCGTTGTGTCTCTAGAACGCGTCACATGAAGTCTGACAGATGTTCTCCGATGTTGGTTGGATGTGCAGAATACGTAAAAAATATAACATTTGGCACTAAGAAATTGTAACATGTGGTTCTGACATGTGGTGATTTGTATACATTTATATATATTTGTATACATACACTATAATAATTAACACTCTACTAGTAAAATATAAAGTATGAATTAACATTAACTGTATCTCTGATCCTGACCCACTGACTGGGAGTCAAACAGTAACATTTTTTTTACCAAATTTTGCCATGAATGCCAGGCCATGAAAAAGAAATATCAAACTTTATTTGGTTTCACGTTTCCTTCTGAGATTTCTTTTAGAATTTCCAATCTGTTTTCTTATATGCACATTGAAAATACAACATGTGGATGGAGATGTTGCTTGTTAGGAGAACAGGATTGTCTTATTTCTGCATTTAAATACCTGAGTAATGACTGTGGAGGGTCCGGAATGAATATCAGCCTGATAGTGAGTTTTAGCTTCGTAACTTTGACACCATTGACAAAAGACTGACCGCTGCCCCCTGATCAGCCTGTATCTCTTACAATGCTAAAAATAATCAGCTAAAATCTGGATGGGTTAGTCTGTAATGTCTCACAGAGTCAATCAGCAATAATTCTGAAAGCTTTATGACCTCTGTATTTTCCATTTACAGGCTTCTAGAAAGGGAGAAAAACATATGACAATGTCAACAAGATAAAATGATCACTTGAGATTAGACAGCTACTCTCATGGCTACATTTGATGACTTCTTATTTCTCAAACAATGAATTTACTCTTAGGTTGAATGGAATTGTAGATGTGTTTGCTGCTGCTTTGTTATTTAAAGCCTTATTCTGTAAATTAATGCTTACGGCGTCACACAGCTCTATATGGTGTAAACAAGTACCACAGATGTGTGTTGCCCCAGACTGAACTCACCACTAAAATACCCCCTTTTTTAAGTGCAGCGTCTGTTGCATAAGCTCAGGATTTCCAGCAGTATAACTCTCCCACAGGAACATGCGACACACGCATGTAGACTTACACACACACACACGTGGAACACACCCTTCACAGGTCAGCCCTGCCGGTGCTGAGGAAAAGACCACTGGCGCCCTCCGGTGGTGAAGAGGAGAGGCAGGGGAGCCAGGAGGCAGAAGGCACATTTGGATTTGTCCAGAAGACGGAGGCAGCCTTCATTAGCGCTGACGAGCAGCGTGTCGAATATGTTAACAGGCTGCTGGGCTCAGACTCATATTAACCACACGAGCGTGTGACATTTCCTGAGAGGGGGGAGCGGGGGGGGGACTGATTGAAAAACGCCTGTATGTGTTGTATGTGACACTGCGTCATCGTCCCTTCCCTTCAGTCCTGACGACACAGACACACTAACACAACATTCCTGTGAGACTGATCAGAGTGTACAGTGTGTGCTGCTGTGTGCTCGATGAGGACGGCTGCTGCAGGGAGGGGGGATATGGGGGGGGATGTGTCTTCAGGTCTACCGCAAAACTTATTCAGTTCCACACAATATAATGCGAAATTTAAACACAATTCACAGCCTTCCATCAATGTCTTCGCACAGATGCAGACACATCTGACCTCGTGGTGATTTACTGATATTGAGAACAGATGAAAATGATGTCAAGAATCACTTAACAGGATGAATATTTGTTTATTTTGTGTTTTCAGAGTGAAATAACTCAACTCAATGCAACTTTTTCATAGTTTCTCTTAAAAAAACTTAAGTCCTAGGGGAGTGTCAGAATCACATTACTGCACTAATAGCGCTGATGTCTGCCTGCTGGAGACTACAGTCACTACGGAAGAGAGAAAGGGAGAAGGAAGAAACCAAGACAAAAAAAGAGATAAAACACCATCAGTGTTTAGCCATTAAAAGCAAATGGCCGTAGTTTTGTATCCAGAGCATATGGAGAAACTTTTTTTAAAGGGACCCTCCACTGATTTTACACTTCATGCACAGCTCATTCATCGTTGTTAGTGCGACTGAGTGCTCTGAGCTCAGCTGTGTCAAGCCTGAGAAACTCATTTTTAACAGAAACTTTAATCACAAAATTATAAATTACAAACTAGAGGTCTGTAGGCATTTACTCGACAGGAAGGCTCTAACAAAAGACACTTCATTCAAGTGTGCTGGGAAACGTAGGGTGGTGGCTTGGATGTTATGACCGCTGCTGCTCCTCTTTCCATTTTTCTTCTTTTGAATCCAATAACTTGTGATATTAAAATTGTTGGATAACTCCTTTAAAGGCCAGTAATGCTGGTCTTTGAGTTTTAAGATTCATATGCAATAATGAAAGATGAAAATTTAAATTTTCATCTTCAGTATATTAGCAGCAAAAAGAGGAAGAAGAGAAGAACAAAGGCGACAACTCTAGAGACCATCTTGAGATTGGATCACAGCAGCCAACATTACGACTACAACTACATTAATACACCACAGGAAGGTGACTGATGGCCGATTCAAAATCCAGGGCTGACTAAAACATCCACCTATTATCTGTACCACTTATCTGTGCAGGGTCGCAGGGGGACAAAGAACCATTCACACTCACGTTCACACCTAGAGGCAACTTAGAGCGTGTCCAATGTCTTTGGACTGTGGGAGGAAACCGGATTACCCTGAGAGGACCCACGCAGGAGCACACAGAAAGGCCCCAGGCCCAAGGTTTGACCCCAGAACTTTCACTTCATGTCATCTTACTCACTACAACTGTGAAGCATTTTATTTACTCTATTATAATAAATATTCAGATTAACAGTCATCAATTGTGCCCACTTCTTAATTTGTCATGATTTAGGAGCCAGGTTTTAAATTTCTTTAAATATGCTTTTTTTTTTTTTTCTTAAACACAACAGCAAAAGTACAACAAATGGGTTTAAAGGTGTGTGTTTCTGCTCAAATATCAGCTGCAAACAATAGCAGCTTCTGCTAACACAAAGCAATAAAATAATAGAAGCAAAGCAGTTGTATTGCATGTATGCTGATTCCTACTTTCCCATTGAGCTCTCGCAGGCCAGTCAGAGACAGCCAAAGTCTCGTATGGCCCCTGGATGTGCCCAGGTCTGGTATAGGGCCTGAAAAGGAGCCCTGTGGTTGACCATCCCTACTGTATCAAAGTAGTAGCAGTAGCAGAAACCTCTAGCAAAATGGAAATCTCATGGTTTCCAGAGTGCAGTGACAGCAGCAAATCATTTGTTACCCTTAGCAGACCTGACCCGTGCGTCAAACCTGGACAAAGTGTTGAGCTTCACTGAGAAACTGAGAGAGGGAAAAGTTTTGAAGGACCTTTGCGATCGGAAGTTTGGGAGTTGTTGAGTGGAGCTGATCAAAGAGGCACAAACAACCGCAAGCAGACGTTGACCACAAAGACAGATGTAAAACAACCACAAACACAATGCTACTACAAAGACACTCAAACAACGACAGAGAGCTGTAAATAGGAAACAGACACTAGAGACATGGCTCATTTGTGTCTCTTTAAATCTGGAGGCCTTGCTCTTATGTAGAAGAGGAGGGGGCCTCTCACCTGTGCCCAGGGGCCCATTGTCTTATGTTCTTTCCACATGCTCCGTGCTCTGTGTGATCTCTCGGTGGATGCTCAGGTCATTACCATTGCCTGCCTGTGCCTTTTGTTCAGCTCTCCCCTGCTTTGTTTCAGGATATAACTATTTTTTTGTTTGTGTGTGTGTGTGTGTGTGAGAGAGAGAGAGAGTGTGTGTGAGTGTTTGTGTCTGAACACTCACTTTAACGTGTACAAAGATGAAGGGTACGGCAAATTAGAGAATGCATCTGCCTGGCGTCTGAATAACAAATAACACCATTAGTGAGACAGGGGTGTTTTCTGCCAGGTCCTCCAAGATGAATGGCTGTGTCACTGCCTCTCACAAACACACACACACACACACACACAAACTCACATACCCACAGTCATATGGATGTAAGGCTCTAGTGTAGAGCTGTCATACCTGTAGATGACATAAGTGTAAATGTTACCAATCAGACCGTCTGATCTGTTTCTCTGCCTGTGTGTTAGTCCTCGTGTCCCTCTCTGTACCTTGCTCACGTTGTTATTCAGGTCTCTGAGGTTCTCTATTAGTCCTTATGTGTTACCGGTGTGACTTTGATGAATGTCACTTTTACCTGAGGTTGGTGGTACACTGGTGGGAAGGACAGTGTCGGCAGAAAAGACTCTTCCTCTGCAGTTTCTTCACGTGTTCTACTTTGCTGTTGGTGTTTGATGGGGGCGTTTGAAGCAACGTGTTTTACAGAACAGTGTCATCCCTCCCCTCCATTCCTGGCCTTGACGTGATCCTTTCCTGGAGCCACTCCATCTGATGAAACACAACACTTGATTTGTCAAAAGGCAATTCCCAGAATAAAGCTAATGGAAACCTCGGCTCGGCCTCGGCTGCACTTCCTGTTTGGTACTAATTGGCCAGTTTTAGCAAGCTAACGCATCAACACTGGAAATATTATAGCTGCTAAACGTCTTGTGTTGGCACAGCATGAAATACACTGGTGTTTTTTGGAGGGGTGTACCATAGACTGTATATGTAAGTGGGCGTGGACTCCGAAAAGTGAAGCCAATGCTGAAGAGCCTTTAAGTTACATTCTATCAATTCAAGTCTATGTGAAAATGTCCCTACTTCTCACTTGATTTATTAGGTCAGTAAATGTTTTCCTAATGAGTTTATGGTCTCAGTCTCCATAAAGCAGGAGTCACATGGAAGCCACACCCTGATGCACGGGTGTGGCTTCCATGTGACTCCTCCTCAGTGGGGTGCACCAAGGTTATGGCCTTCCACACAATTCAGGGAAGAGGAAGAAACAGCAAAAAAACAGCAACCTGTCCATGACTTCATACAGCTTTCTGTCAAAGAGGCCTTGTTGGATGCTTAGTTTTCAACAGTTGAATCTTAAGTATTTTTGTAGGGGAAGCTGACCACTCTGACTGCCGTCGAAGAAATCCTGAGCTACCAGACCAGACCACCTTCTTCCTGCTCCAACACATCAGCTTCAGGACTAAATGTTCTCAAATGCCTCATATATCCACCACTGTGAGGAGAACATGGTAACCAAGTGATCAATGTTATTACTTCACCTGTCAGGGTCATAATGTTATGGCTGATTGCTGTATGTCCATGAAATGGATAACAAACCCATGTAAAATCTAAAATTACATGTTCTACTTTCTTCATGTTTTGTTCATCTTTCCACCACGTTCTTTATTCTTCAACCAGTGAACACTTGATGAGGCCAACAAGAGGAAGTAAAAATTAATGAGTGATTCCTTCCAGCATCTGCCATCCAAGTTAGCCGGCCTTTCATTTTTACAGCCATATAAAGGCAGCAGGTCTCTATTTCTGTGTTCGTTCTACTGTACCAACATGAAAAAGTTCTAGATCAATTAAAACTTCTCTCTCTGTTAATAATCCCCTCAGGACTGCGTGTTCTTGCCAGTCCCCTGCTGGCATCTCCATCCAAACACCGGGTTACCAGGGCAACCGGAGCGAGTGTGACTTGTTAAGGAGAACAACGTCTCGCTGAGTTGTGGCTCAGAGCTCTGCACTTAAACTGCAAATCATACAACGCAGGTGGACCTGTGGCTGTGATGAGCAACGTGTCGCGATAGAGATCAGAAACAGAGGGGTTTCATTTATTTGTGGACCGTTTCCATGACAACAGTTCCTCTCCCATATCTGTATTAGACTTTAAAACTAATTGCATTTTAAAATCTGTTTTAATTTTAGTTATGGCAGCATGGTGGTATGTAGATTATTGCATAGGAAGAAAGAAAGAAAGCCCAGTCTACTCTTCTTCTACTGTTTTATAGTCAGTGTAGTTTTTAAATACTGATATATTCTGCAGGGAGACAGGCAGGGTGTTATGAACAATTGTGTCTTATCAAACAATATGAATATAACTTCTTTGACTTATTAGAGTGTTTTTGTTTCAATTTGTGACTCACCACATTTGTAAATGTTTGGTTTTTTCCCCTAAAGCAAGATCTTACAGAACGGAGGGAGCATGTGTTTTGGCCCTGTGAATCGTCTGGATTTCCATCTCATTTGAGATTAGCTGAGAAGAGCTGTTTTGGATTAGCTAAGCTCCTCTCTCCCTCTGACAGTCTCAGATAAGAGAGCCCGCAGTCGCTGAAACACACTTGTCGAGGAAAATGCCCTTTTCTGCATGGTTAAGACTGCTCTGCTTCTCTCTTGTTGCCCAATGCTAACTCTTTGTGGAAGGGATTATTGCGACAGACTGTAAAGAGCTGTTATCATGCTGTCAAGTGAATGGTGACTTTTTTTTTGAGGATCACACAAGGGTTAGACCAATATACAAGGCCAGCACTGGTCTGTTATTAATAATTTGACATCATCCACTTATAGCTGTCCACCTCTGCCACGATGGATGGTACAGCAACAGCTAATCAATACGTTTTAATCAGTCGTTGTTTTTTTTATCAGTTTGTTTCTAAACCATTCGAAAAGCCTGCAGCAAAAGAAATTTACAGATATTGTGTGTTAGAGTCATTACGTCTATGGGTAGATGTTAAAGGTCCATACGGTCTAAAGGTAGATGTTAAGGTCCATACAGTTTAAAGGTAGATGTTAAAGGTCCATACGGTCTAAAGGTGGATGTTAAAGGTCCATACAGTCTAAAGGTAGATGTTAAAGTTCCATACGGTCTAAAGGTAGATGTTAAAGGTCCATACAGTCCATATAGCCGTCATGACTACTGGAAGTTTGTGATGTGAAAGCAGTCACTGCCCTCAGACACACCCCAAGCCCTATCCACCTGGACCCACTATCCAACCTTGCAGGGTTTGGAAATCTGCTATATTTCTATTGGATCACTCAGAAAACAGCCAATCAGAAGAGAGGCTTTGAGCCTAACCAGCCTAAGGACCAGGATGCAGAACATTCAAACCTACAATCCACCACTGGTTCTGGAACAAATACGGCTCAGTTTCTTTCACAAATTCAAATTTGCTCATTTCTCTGAATCTCAGTTTAAAGGGCACAAATATGACATGAACAGCTGTCACATCAAACAATATTCTGTCAGAACACTAAGGTAAGGTAAGTACTAGGTAAGTAGCTTATCACTTTGCCTCAAAGGAATCTTCAAGTTATTTTTACCTCAGTGTTGTTTTAATCATTTAAACTTAAAACTTAAAGCTCAAAACCGGCATTCACACAGTAAGTACTAAATCCTAAACCTGTCTCCAAAGAATTACATTCTTCTATCTAATTTGCAAAAACAAATACAATTGAAGGAAACATTTGTTTTCTATTCATGTAATAAACATATGTTGTTCATTATTATTTGGCAAGTCACAAATACAATATATCAATGTATCAGTAAAATGTTTTGTTGTTTCCCAACAAAACATCTGATCCTGCAGCAAAAATATCTACATGTTTAAAGTTAGAGGAAGAGCATGGTTTAATACAGCAAAAGTTCACAGTGACCTCAGACAGAACTTCTTCATTTATATTTAACCAAAACCTTCTTTCCACTGACCTTAACCAGGTGCTGCTGCTGCCTTAAACCACAGACAGGACTGTAGATGTGAGCCACTGAGTCATATTTTGTTTCCCTGCCATCCACCCAAACCAACGTCGAACAAATATGGTCAGAAATGTAACTCTTCATTTATTTAAAAAAAGAAACATAAGCAACTTTGTTGCCACCAGTACACAACTGGGAAAATGGTTTGGTTGTGTATGAATGTGATTTCAAGGAGACAAGGTCATCTTGTCAGGTACTGTGACTGAGAATTGGCAAAGAATGATGGCAATTAATTTTTAAAGCATATGCCTTCCAACAGACATTTCGTAAAAATGACCTTTAAAATACCCCACAGTGACAATCTGCTGCTATTAAAGGTGGTTTGTATAACAGATCATCTCTCGTATGCTTCTTTTCTCCTCTTTATTTTTATGCTCTGAGTCTGATTTCACGTCGGCAGCTCAAGTCTTCGAAACGCGACCTGGTGGCTCAGCTGGTAGAGCGTCTTCATGTCATCCCCTGACTCCCCTCTCTCCCCAACTTTCCTGCCACTCTCTCTCTAAAGCCTGAAAAAAAAAGAAACACAGCATTCACCTTGAACTTATCCAAATTTATGGATTTGAATAAATGGCTATAGTCACTTAAAATGGATGTTTAATTACGCATTTCACTTTTGTTGACTTTATTTTCCATCCTTCCAACGACAACAACAACTCAGTTCCTCGGAGTCTGATAAAGTAAGTTTTATATTTGCTGTGGTTTTCCTTCTACTGCTATCACATAATACACTTTTCAAAAACTAGATACAACTGAAGCCAAGATGATGTCCTGTGTAGATTAATTCAAACAAGCACAGCCACAGTGTTTTTGTCAACGTACTCGTGAAACAGACAAGATAATGACACAACTGCACTGAGTGAAAATTACCTCCACATCAAACAGGAGACATCAGCTCAAAATCTGCTCCAAATTTTCCTCATTAACTCCAACTTCGGAGTATGATCTTTTTTTTTTTTCCCCCTCCGTCTCTTTGGACACTGCTGCTGAAGCTGTTTTGGCCTTGGTTATCTGTTCTGCCGACCTGCCTGTGGATCGCTCATGATGAAAGGTACAGACGGATGAACTTTATAAACAGCAGGTCTCGAGGAGTTGTAGCACATACATGCACTTCAGGCTGTGCACTGTAAGTACAAAGCTACTCTTCTAACGAACAAGCGAAGTCTCACCAGCATTGTGCTCTCTCTCTCTCTCTCTCTCTCTCTCCACATCCTACATACTGATTTATTCCTGATAGGAGCTGTGACAATATTCTGTCTCAAACCTTTTAAACTTGCTGCAGACCTCGCACAGAGATGATACATCTGTGTTTAAGCTGAGTTTAGTTTGCACGTGTCTCTCCTCTCAGTCTTTGTCAGCGGGACACAGTCACACCCACGAGAAACACATAAAGAAATCACAGGTACAATGGCTGGAGGGCACTCTGATAGCTGAGGGGTTAGGGCATACTGAGACTTGGTCCGACGTTTCCTGTCTCTCTCCACTTTCAAATCAAATCAAAGACATTAAATGCCCCAGGAAATGATTTCCCAAAAAAATGCACAACGGCTGGAAATCAAGCTAGCTTGCAGAGACCACCACAAGAGGGCAGTAGATTAGATCAACATTAAGACAACTTTTGTGAGCTATATGAGATCAGATGTAAGGACAGATATCGCTTCACTTCAGTATCACACTAACGGACGTATTTGCTCCGTATATGCTTTCCCTGACAGCACGCCACTGCTGAAAATATGGTTTATAAACTACCTCAAATATACAGAATGAATTAACACCCAACCTTTAAACAGAACTGCCGCCACACTGCATATGCTCTGAGGATGTTTCCTGACCGTCATGTAGCCACATGAAAAGAACTGAATACAATGAAACGAGTTGTTCAACAGTTCAGTGAATGAAACCTCTCAGGTTAGTTCATTACAGTGGTGCTGTAGGGGCCCCACCCTGGCATCAGGGACCAATGAACAATGAAAGGTGATGGGTTCAATCTGACCACTGACTGTTATGATCCAGCTGTTACCACAGGAAGTCCGACAACTTGACAAAGTGTAACAACAATCAATAATCTAATTAAAAGTCAATGTTGACCTTAATTTACAAACATCCGATAGCCAACGACCACAACAAGTAACTATGAGCATAAGCAACTACATGACCAACAAAGACAGACCAGCAGATATGTAATGCATGTGATATGTGTTTCTGTGTGTGTGTGTGTGTGTGTGTGTGTGTGTGTGTGTGTGTGTGTGTGCTCAACTGTGAGATTTGAACTGGGGGGAGTCAGAGACAAAAGTGGTAGGTGCAATCTAACAGACGAGCTGGTTTCCTCTGCGGCAGCAGGAAAACAGCAGAGTCGACTCGGTTGGAGGGAAAAACATGTAATTTGTTATCTCCTTGATGAAATCTTTCAGCCCTCTGCAGGCAGTATGAGAAATCAGCTGATGCTGCGCAGCTGTCGCCTTCAAATCCACTATTTACTGAACACAAAGTCTGTTTCCTGGACCTGTGAGTTAAAGACTTGTGACCTGAGTTGAGCTCCGTATCAGCAACCAAAGTCAGGCCATATATTCTGATATTTTTTCTTCCTTGTTCTTTCTTCCTGGTCAACCAGCTCCTCCTGATGTTGAGTTTGGATGAAGCATGTTTGTCGCTGTTCATTCCATCATTAGCAGCCTGTCTTCTGCTTCCTGGACACTCAGTTATGTCTTGTTAGTTTCGTGTAGCTGGTGGTTGTTTATCTCCCGTAGAATCTTTTCCACCTACTTTCCCGTTAGCATTATGTTCTGCATGTGGCTCATCCTCATTCTCATTTGGACCCGCCATACTTCTCTGGCTTTATTTCCATCATTACACTGATATTAGTAGTAAACATTTACTTCACACTTTCTCTCTGAGGAAACTACGTACCTGTCTGTCTGCCATCTCAGACAGTGGAACTGGAAGCCACCAGCAACTGAATTCAGAGCTCTTGCAAGAATAACACGCACAGGATCATCAACCCTCAACACGTAAAAAACGGCTTTCAAGAAGACAAACCCGGGACGCCAGAGTTAAAGGCTGAACCTGAATCCACCTTATTTTGATTCCTTTACAAAAATCAGATTGCTTTCAACTCTGGCACCGAGTGTGCGACTGACTGTAAATCACTAAAACATAATTCTCGGAGGACGGGCATGAAAGGATGCCTCTCAGCCAGATCTCCAGTTTCTGTCTTAAATCAAAGACCAAGAACATCACCAGTCTTTGACAGTGACGGCGTGTCGTCTTCAACAGCTTGTAAATGTCAGCAGCGAAGCAGCTGTCAGTCACCTCTAGTGACACTTTAACAGCAATCAACTTTTGCCAGAGGCAATTATTAATACATGAGGGCAAAGCCACCTGAGACGACTGCAAACAAGCAAAAGAACAGTGTGCGTCTCCGCGCTTGTTTTACTGTATTTGTAAGGTCCAAAGGGGAGCCCATTATACTTGTGGGCTCCAACAGCTCTGTGGGACCAGATTGCTGAACTTACGGCTCGGGGCTAGGGATGTATCATGTCAGTGACAGTATGTCAGTGACGGGTCCCCACAAATATAATGAAGCATGGTGCAGTGTAAAGTAGGGACTTGAAAAGGAGAAATTTGTGCGCCACTGAATGTGTTGTAACCGCTGATCATGGTGGCTGTTGCATGTTGTTCCTGTGTATCAGTGGCTGCTTGGGGCTAAAAACTCTATGCACAGGTGAAACCGCAAATAGACTTTTGATAACCACATTATTTTTTTTACGCCGCACTGGCCCTGTAGTTCTCTCACACAAAACCAATGTATCCGATGAAATCAACTACTGTTGTGGCTATTAGTTGTACTATTGTAGGTCTACTTTTTCTTTATATACTGTATATACTTAAGGACTGGTGATCCCCTTTTCATATAGCATCACCAGCCACATTTGGTACTCCTACCATCATATACCACACCATTAAATTACGTATCATAATCGTCCCCTGCCCTTTATCCTACCACTGAAACTGGGTCAAAAATTTTTATTTGCCCAACACTTAAACATGTCCATTAAACCCCAGCTTTACATTTAGTACTAACTGGCAAATGCTAGCAGACATCAAGCTGGGACACTGAGCTCCCTCGCTCGTGTTTGTTTCCTGTTTGCTTTCTGTTCTTTTCTCCTTGTATGTGTTTCATTCGGGGTCAGTTTTCAGAAAATAACAGAAAATTTCTGGAGCAAATTTTGAGTGCGTCTGCTGCTCAGTGTGAGTCCAGGATAATCAGCTGTCAGATGCTGGGTTTTTGTTGAGGTGGATGTGAAGGAGCCAGATGCCAGGTGTGACAGTAGCATTCATCCAGAAGGCCTGTGGGTGATTGTATTGGTGATATTGATAGTCTTTCTACCACCTCAGGCAGTGATGTGGGTGCTAATATGACCAGTACAAGTATTACTGGCATATTTTAATGACTCCCAAGAACATTACATGGACTTTCATTCAGGTCCTAGAGAATGATCCAATCCCTGAGATCCCTCATTCTGTCTGGTAAGCATTTGGAGACCATAGTTCTCCTATTTCTTCTTGCCTCAACTATTGAAATTCCTTCCATGTAACAATCAGTCAGACTGCCTTATCTTGCCTGCAGCTGGTTCAAAATGCAGCAGCGAGGCTCCTCATTGGCACAGAGAAGAGAGACCACATCTCCCCAGCACTGGCCTCTGAGTACAGAATTGATTTTCAGATGCTTGATGTTGTTGTTGATGTTTTTAAAGCCGGTTGTATCTCTGAAGTCCTCATCACCTATTCCACCCCCAGCTCTGGTGACCAAGCACTGCTCTTCATACCACACACCACACAGTTAAAACTAGGGCTGACCAGGAATTTGCCTGTTGTCAGCCCTAAACAGTGGAATACTATTAGATCTCACCCCTACATTGGCATCTTCTAACACACCCATCTCATATAACAAACAGACAGGTGACAAATGAAGGAAAGGTTGAATAAATAAGTGGAGAAAGATGACAAATGTAGATGCTTCCACATGTGCACTGCACTGTCCAACCACGCACTGTGACATGTAGAAAACTGCTGCGCAGACCCAGGTGATTCAGATTCAAGACTCAAGGTGGTTAAGAAAAAGCATCTGAGTGAGTTTTGTTGGTTCACTGTTGCAGCACAGAGCAGGAGCCTCAGTCACAGATGCTCAACTGGCTGCTGTTTGAATAGGAGCAGGGACTGAAGTGACATCTGCATTCAGATCTATGTGAAAGATGTCAGTAAACAGGTCGGATAATTGATGACCCTGACGTTTGTGCTTCAGTGTCACGCAAGAAAAACAAGAAAAAAAGAGCAGCTCTTGGGAGGTCAATGCAGCAGTAGAGGTCAGAGAGTCTGACCTTGGGAGGTACATTTTGCTGAGAAGGTTTGGGTCTACTTGTCCGCTTAGAGGAAGGAGTCACAGCAAATCAATTCCAAGTTGTTATGCGTGATGAGGAAACATTTCTATCCTGATGGGTGTGTCTCTTCCAGGATGACAGTGCACGAGGGGTCACATGTTAGCGCTCTCCACCACCACCACCCTCAAAACACAGACTGAAGGACTATCTTCAGAAGGAATGGTTGATCCTGCTGTAGACTTTCTTTTTCCTTTGACTTGTTTCCCGTCTGTTTATCATCATCATCATCATCATCATCTCATCAATAGTCACTTGGAGGACATGACTTGTCACAGTGTTTTTTTTTAATTCTCTGTGCACTGTTGCGTTATTATGATTTTATCCAGATACCATATACCTTAATTACTTTACTTTTATTGAGTATTATTATCTGTTTGGTCAACATCTGTTGGTTTTAAATACACATGTTGACAAACTAGCTGAATGTTTATTGTTCAAATTAAACTTCTTTTCAGAGATGGGTCGATGTGATGTGATACATGTGGTTTGTAAGATGGTCTGAAAATTGCAAGCCACTTGTACTTATATTAAATTCTAAACAATCAAGGAACAGACAGGCGGATTTCACAGTTTTCCTGGTTTATAACACTGATAAATCATTGAATTATAGTTCTGTACTTGTAGTTTCTAAAAAATGATTTGAAGGGTTGAATTGTAGCGACTTTATTTGAGCTGATGATGTGTAACACGTTAATACTGACAAAGGTTTACCCATGAACATCTGCATGCTTGTTGCTACACTGCATTGGTCGACAGTGTTGGGTGGAGGGGGGGGCGTTTGAAGGCCAAGCTCCAGTGGCACCACAGCAGCACAGACGTAGTAGTTTATGGTATTTATGGAATGGCTGACTGACCAATCACTGAAACCCTCTGATGAAAAATGTCCCCATTGTCAGTCCTGTCCAGTAGCAACAGTCCTTAATTAAAAATGTTAATTTTATATATATATATATATATTATATTATGCCGTTACACTCCCCCTCCCTCTCTGCCCTTTTTAGCTAGATTAGTAGTTTTTTTAATGCATTTATCAATCGTGCCCTTGTCATGATAAATTGCTAGCACCACCTTGCCATAGGTACATAATTGCATCCCTGCTTCGCCACTTTTCACCCTCAGCTCAGTTTGATCCTTTACCTGTGTCATTAGATGTGGAGAGCTCAGGGCACAATGGCCTGGCTTTGGAAAAGCACAGAGGAGTGTGTAATTACACTCGGCTTTGATTACCTCTCATGTGGAGCAGCCTGTTCAATAGCCATTACATGGAGACACTCCTCTGGCTGCTGTTTAATGGCCCACTGGCCCAGTTTTTATTTGCACCCCAACCTGCTGCCACTGTTAAGCTCACAAAAGACCGAGCTTCAACACACCACTGCTCAGCTCCTTTCTCTGAGTGGCACCGATCGATCAACAGGGCAACACATACACACATTCAACATACAGTTTTTTTTAAACAGAACAACAGGAGACTGCAGAGCTGTAATTGAACAGCTTATTGAGCCCCGATCAACAGTTGAGAAGAAAAAAAAAAAAAAAAAAAAACGAGACAAACAACTTTGATTCAGGTATAGTTTTATAGAGTTATAGAGTTCAGAGGCACTGCCAGGAGAGGTAAACAGGAAAATGTTGCCCTCAAGGGACACATGGGCCTCCAGTCACAGGGGTAGTAATAATAATAGTAAAAATATTGCAATTTACATGAACTTTGTAACTAAAAGTTCATCAGCAGTAACAGCAAAATGTAGTTTAGGTTTGACACGACCTCTGTCTTTTCCCTTTGTTCTCTGGTTTTTGTGTGTTTGTGTGTCTTAGTCTGGGCATGACTGACCTGCAGTGCATTCTACTCTCCAACCAATCTACTCACACATCTGCTGATCATCCGCACTGATTTCCACCTCCTCCACCTGGCAGTTCCTTCAGCAGTTTGCTGTAACATCCTCAGCTGCACTCACCTGCTCCTCTTTGTCCTCCATCGTTCCTGGGGAAGAGCCCTTCCCTAATCCAGCCTCCTACAAAGCCATACAAATAGTATGGCAGTAAACCGAAAGGTCAAAATTAAATGTAACACTTAAAATAATTAATGTAAGACTTACTTACTAGAGTTTGAAATACAGGTGGGATTGGGTGTTTCAAACTCTAGTAGTTTGGGAGATTGAAGCATTTATATATCATTCTTGGATGATGCAATTGCAATGATTATATTTCCAATAATTATGCCTGGAATTATCTTATGATGTGATTTAAAACACCCCTAATGGACCAGACCATTTCTTAATCTTGGCGTTATCTGAACATCTTGTCTGTCTTCCTCAATCCATCAGTGGCTCATGGTCTAAAATCTCTGCTTCTGCTTCCAACCAACCTTTTCCAACTTGAAAATCTTGAGGAAAATGTTGACACATCTGACCCCAAAACAAGCAACGTGTACTCACCCGTTCCTGGTTCTGGTCCCACAACATCCTGATAAGCATCTGTTCCTGCATCACTGAGTTGAATTCATCTGTTCCTGCTCTTGCCTCTGGTTCCCCTCTGAAATTCAGTTCAGTCACTGGCTCTGGCTAGTCCAGTATCTACTCCTTCCATGCTCCCAGACGCATTCACTGGATTCACCACCCTGCCATTGCCAAAATCACCAAATGTCCCAGTGCTCACTCCACAACCCAGCAAGCACCAGCAAACCAACCAGCTGCCCCCAGTCAGATCCAAACCTCCCCCACTGGTTTCACACACATTTCCCCTGATCACCTTCTTCAGACAAGAGACGTTGACAATGATTCACACTCAATGTTGGATCATTTGAACATTTACTGAGAGGAAACCATGTGGGAAGTTTGCTCCTGCTTTAACCTTTAAATACTACATGGTGTTCTTTAACAACACTATGTAGTATTTAAAGCTTAAAGCTTAAAAAAAAAAAAAAAAAAGAGTTAAATCTTTATCGTCAAAGTAACTAAAGCTGTGAGAACGTATTGGACAAGAAATTACAATACTTCTCATTACACAGCCACAGAACTGATGCTATGAAAATCGACCACTGTCAGTTTTTATCCCTGAATCATGAAAACCTACTGAAGTGATATCAGATCATCTTTAGGAAAAGATGTTATGTCTGCAGTAGACCTACTGGCAGTTATTGTGAGTAAGCGCTAAAAAGTCTCATATCCCATTTTAGCTTGTTTGCTATATGAACGCTAATAAATCTGGAAATGCTGCTTTCAGGATGTTTTGGTGAAGAAATTCAGACTCATCTATTCAAAAATTTTGTCAAATCTATTAATATTTTAGCTTAGTTCAGAAAAAAACTGCGCACTTGACAAGGTCAAATGTACTGCAACTGCAATAAACACTTGTATTTGTCATTAGGAGAAGCAACGAATTCAGAAACTATGCCAATTCAAATACAAATACAATGATAAGAACAAATGAAAAATTACTTGCTCCGGGAAGGCAAAACATAAAACCGTGAACTTGAAGCAAATACAGTCACAATTCAGATATTGCAGTTTATAGTATTTGTGTCAGAAACATAGACTGTAAAGTGAAGTCAATGCTGAAGAGCCTTTAACCTTCATTCTCTCTAATGACCATCAGGGGGCGACTCCACTGGTTGTTAAAGAAGTCAGATTGTATTGAAGTCTATGGGAAAATGTCCCTACTTCTCCCTTGATTTATTAGCTCAGTAAATGTTTTCCTAATGAGTTTATGGTCTCAGTCTCTAGTTTCAAGTCTTCAATACAACATGATGTTCATTTTTGAAATGATGGTCCATTTAGAGGAAAATAGACCATGAAGCAGGGGATGAATTAGGGCGTGTCTACTGTGTGATTGACAGACTGTACCACCCGATCAGGACAGAGTACAGCATAAATGGTTTCATTGTGTCCCATAATGCACTGCTATTTTTCACACTAAAAAATCCACATCATCTGAAGGACGATGAAACAGAAGGGCTACTGTTACTCCAGGAGGATTGTCAGGTCAGATTGGCAGATGATGCAAAGCATGATGGGATGATGACCCATGTGTGGCGAGTCAGTCAGTTACATCAACCGGTAGCTGCCCAGTAGAAAAAAAGAATAAAACTAGCCTACATCAAATGTAATAATACATGCAAAAAAAAGTCTAGGCTAGAAACAGCTGTTCTGTGGTCAAATCACTTTGACAGCTCAGCAGTGAAGAAAATCTTAATCCTGAAACCAGGAGGATGACTGAAGTGTGTCGGTGGATTAGTGAGTCTTACAGAAAGTGTTTGCCATCAGTCACTGCTCTGTATGTCAGTACTTCAGCTCAAACTAATTTTAAAACCAATTCCTCCTCGCTGGAAAACAGAACCGTTCCCACACGTTGGTGAATAAAATACACCGTGTATCCCCCAGGTCCTGGGTCTGTACAGTGCCTCTGACCCCCTCTCTGACCACACGCTGCAGGAGGGACTAACAGTGAGTTCAGAAATGCTCGGTTAACATTATAGGTGATGGAGGTCGGGACAGCTCTCAGCGGAGGTTTAACCAGCCGGCACTATCTAGAGGAAGGTTTCCAAAGGTGAACCTCATCATCATTACCATACATATTCAACACATCGACTGTTGTGTTGTGTTCTGAAAAGAAGAGGAACATGAACAGTCACTGACCTCGATGAAACAACACATGAACTTGAGTTTGTATCTAGAGTCTGATCTGTGGTGGGTTGAGGCAACAAAAGCACTTTTTGTGTAAGAATGTAAATGAATATGTGTTTATTCATTTATCAGATGCTTTCATCCAAAGCAGCTCACAAGAGAGAGACAACAGTGAAGCTTCAGTGCAGGAGGAGACCCCGTCCATTCAGTAACTGCCAGGGCAGAGTGTGCCTAGTGCACAGTTACTTTACTTTTCCTCAGATTTCATGTTTCACTGTTTCACCACCACCCACAATTTAGTGGGTAGTTCCTAAAGCTACAACACATTCAAAAACCTGCATTCTGCCTACTTCGAGCATATTTTACAAACTCACAAAGTGGGTACAAACAGATAGATAGACAGTTAAAAGGTTTGAGATTGAGCATTTAAGATGACCAAGAGGTCCCAACAAGCAGCTGATGTCACTATGATCTCAAACTGATCTGAAACAATGGAACAGGACACAGGATTCATTTTGTTTTCATTTACTCGCCTAGTCTGATACATGATCTCTGAAGGACACTTCTTCTAATCATCCCACTTCAGAGAGAGCAGTACATATTTGTTCTCCCCACAGCCAACAAGGCCTGTTTGTGTTATCTGCACAGAGTCTGTTGTAGTGGTCAAAAGTGGTAGCATTTGGACCTCTCACAATTTTTATTTTAAGACCCGTGCTTTAAACGCTGTTCTCCTCTCTTCTGCTGTCAGCTTTCATGTCAGTGTACGTAACTGTGACCATCCTCCACACCAGCCACCTCCAGTCTTCACATCTGGCATCATCAGAGTCCTCATCACATCCAGATCCAGCGTCTCTTTTTCCCATCAACAGGACCACCACCCTGGGGTGGTCAGCATATGACTTACAGCCTCACCCCATTTCCACATATGATGACATTATGACGGGGTCAAATCACCAAAGACTTGCACATCTCTCACTTTCCCTCTCTTGTTTTGCCCCTGTCTCTCCTGACTGGACTTCTCATCAGCCCTAACGCAAAGATATGAGAACCTGACAGGCTTGAGTCCTCCGTTACATTCACACATTCCTGGAAATGTCATTGTCTCTTGGACAGTTAAGTACAGTGGCCCTGAGGGTCACTGTACTTAAGACAGACAGATTATACTTGTTCATGAAACTTTGTCCAGGCTCTAGAAGACACACCTTTTCTGACCTGAACCCAAGTGTCAAACCACCATGAAGGCATCCATTGGTATATTAATGAGCTGCTGTTTTGAAGCCTCCATTTTGTAATTTGGTGCCATCTTGTTTTGTTTTTTTTTTTTGATACCACAAGAATCATATTAGGAGGAGAAGGTGGATCTGACCTGCTCTGTTCTCTATCCTGATTGGGTGGTTCAGTCTGTCAATCACACAGTAGACACACCCTAATTCATCCCCTGCTTTCTGGTCTATTTTCCTCTAAATGGACCATCATTTAAAAAAATTAACATCATGTTGTATTGAAGACTTGAAACTAGAGACTGAACCCCTCAAAACATTGTTTGTCTGTGCTTTTTCAAAATTCCTACAAACATGTCACTAATCTAAACACGATGGTTCAGGTCAGGTTTTCTTTGGATCAGGAACAAAATTATCAGACTGAAGACAAACTGAAACTCCTACAGTGGATATTCTTTTCTAGTGTGAGTGTAATAAAACTGTAACACTGAGACGTGAGGCAGGAATCCGTTTTTTATACACACAGCACTCCATGATTTAGTGCACACTTGGGCTGTAACATTGCATCCTGTAACGTTTCTTCCTTTTTAATGTTTAATTATAGCCAAACTAAAATAGTTTATCTTTTTCCCTTTTAACGTTAATGTCAGTCGAGTACTTGACATTTTCAGAAAGAACACACCGATTTTATTATTGCTATTATTATCATACAGATCATATGCTCTTTAAAAGCCTTCCACTGGGATCTGTGATGGTCTGTGCAGCAGTTGTTTTGTATCACAGTGTTTGTGTTGCCTCACCAGGAGAGGACATAGTTTACATTGTTGAGTTGTGTGTCTGCAGTGACACCAGAGCTCTGCTGCTGCACCACCTCTGAGCTGACAGCTGTGGACTCAGGTTTCCTGGAGGCTTTTACTGATGTCAGCTGCTTATAAACAATCCCGCTGCACACACACACACTGAACATCAGTCAAACTGAAGTCGCCATTTATAAATAGTGACTGTCTGTAGCTGGACTACAGAGGATAGTGCTGCTTAGACTGTGATGCAATGTACAGTAACAAGGCAGATTCACACAGGCTTTGACCTGAAAGTTCAAACCAAACAACCATCATAGACATAAAACGTCAGTTTTAACAGAACAAAGTTAGATGACAATGAGGCACAAATCTATATGTTGTAGGTCTGACTGAAGTTAAAATGACCAAGTATTTGGACTTGAACAGCTGCACTGACTTATAGAAATGTATTAGATCAGTCTTTTCACCACTATATTTAATGTCCAAGCAGAAAAGCAGCAGGGGTCCCACTGAATCGTTGCTTTTTCTTTTCTTTGCTGAAAGTTTTTGAGCAGCAAAAAACACCAGAAACTTCAAAACAGCAAAATGACAAGTGGGTTTCGAATTCCACAGCCACAACACAGGCACAAAAACAATGACACTAATTGTCCTTGAGCTGGGCCTGTATTAATCAGGTTTACATTTTCAGCATTTTTGTCATCATCACCCCTTAAGTCTTCCACATCTCTGCTTCACTGGTCTCCTGCTCTGTAAATGTCAACTTCTCAATTTAAAAAGAAAAAAAAAAATCTGACAGCTTGTCAGAAACCACTGGGACATCATTCTGACTTCACTGATCTTAAGCTGTTGGGCCAATGTTGACATATGAGTCCATTTAGATTTTACAAGCCAATGAATCTTTGTCAAAATGTCTGATTTTCATGAAACTAAATATATTTGGTCTTCACAACTGTAAAGTGAAGTGAATCTCTCCATGGAAAGAGATCACTATGGACCAGACTTTTCCAGTGTTCTTTAAATGTTCTTAATATGTTAACTTCTTCTGCCAGAGTCTGCTCTAGTGTATGACATGCATGCATAGTTTTCTAACTCCAAACAGTGCCTCACAGAGCACTAGATTCAGGATTGAACTGAAATTAGGGGAATCTCAATTATCATGCTACCAAAAAAAGTTTTTACATTTTATCATTATTTATATAGTAGTTTAATTTCATTAGTTACATATTTTGTCATATTTGCACCAAATTTGCCCAGTTTTACAAATGAGTTGTCGTTCACTCGTAGATGTTGCTTTGTGTTAACAAGGTAATCAGCAAATTGAATTCCGGTTTTCGACATTCATCATTGGCCTGTTCTTATTTGCTCATTCTCCAGGTCTGAATAGGTCAGGTCTCTTTGTTGACATTGTGATCAGGTCAAAGTGATGGATGTTTGGGTCATTTATGGTTCGTGCAGTGTTATTATTACTGACAGAAACAACAGGAAAATCTCAGCCAGTCCAACCTGAACAAACATACAGGTCATACAGTCAAGCCTCTGATATGACCCGTGGGAGTGTCTCCTATAATATGACCCCTACCGTGGCAGACGTGGATTGTGGTTGTCATGGTTACAATAAGAAACATGTGGACTGTACAAATACCTGTGTACCTACCTTCATAGGTATGTACATGGATACATACTTTCATGGTTTTTATAGTAACAGTCATGTCTTGGTAAGCTTTAGAAAAGGTGGTGACTTGGGTTGAAATAAGTTCTTCCTCGACGTTAGACGATCTTTGTTGCCTTGGTTACAATAAGAACAACGTAGTTAATTTTCAAGGATAATAGAATAAACTGTTACTCTCACATGGGAATCAAACACTGCTCTCCTGTGCCATATCCCTGTGTTTTGTCGACCCATCCATCCATCCACCCCACCCTGCTCCTGGCGTGGACTTTGCCTATAAACTTTTCTCTTCGCTCCTGTCGTCATTACAGCGACCACAAGATGTCGCCTAGCGACAGAACCTGACTATGAGGTCACAATAACCTGCTGACAGACGACCTTTTTCTTGCAGGAGGACAGTCTCCCAAATCAATGGGACCATTAAACTGGAACTGTTTTCATAAGTTAGAGACATCAATCAAAACACTCTGACATTTATTTTCTACAGTCATTATTTTCTCTGAGTCGCTCTTCTCCTCTCAGTCATAAAAACTAAAGCCACCTCTGTCAGACGTCAGCTTTGCTTCAACATCACTCACTGTGTTGGCTTTGATAAAGACCTGTCACCACAGCAACACAGAGCTAATTCACTCGAGGAGAAATGTTTACCAGTGACCCCAGTTCAGAGTGTGTTTAAGTGTGTGCATTATTCCGTGTGTGTATATGCCTTGTCTTTTCTAGGGAGTTTGGGGGGTGGGGGGGTGGGGAGG
>CM076653.1:15546924-15580397 GCA_038496675.1 Rachycentron canadum
GGGGGGGTGGGGAGGGGGGTGAGGGGGGTTAAGAGAGACAGTTAATTACAGAATGCAAATTATGTTGTCAGCGCAGCCATTCAAAAAGTGTCTTCTTCTGCCTTCCTGCTTGCCTGTTCAGGCAGATTTAATAAGCATCCCTCTCAAACACTCCTGCAGGAAACCCATCTGCATAAAAAGCAAAGTAATCTCTCTGCGATGAGTCCCGCTGTTCCAGCCACGACAACATAATTCATGCTAAGTAGAGCCATAGCTGATGAGAGATGGAGACACATGTTCTAACACTGTGTCGAAGTGCACGCTGGCCCCTGTTACTTTAGAAGTGAATGGAAGGGTTACAGCATCAGAGTCTTAGTCTGTTCATCAAAGCCACCGGATGGTGGACGTTTCACCACCGCTTTTCACAAGTCATTGGCAATGTTAGGCACATCTGAGGCAGGCTTCTGGCTCTGCATCATGCAAGACATACAGTAGGCAGTGCATCAGGTTGGTGAGGAAGCACAGGCTTCATGTTTTACACAGAAACTGTTTTGTATGAAGAAGTGCTGCGCAAGAGAACACAGTTGGAACTGGTCCATCACTTGGATTGTCCAACTACAGATCTAAAGGTTGTTGCTAAAATTCATTGATAAACCTGGTCTCCAAAGGGCACTGATAAAATATCGGATTAGGAGGTCAGCCTACTAGAAGTTGGACTATTAAGGGGATTGATCTCAAAAATCAATTCAATTTCAATGTGCAAGCAATATTTGGAACATCTGCAACTACAACAACTGCAATTCATTTGACCTTACCAATCACATAGTGTAAAAAAACAATACATTTAGGGCACTTTTGAAACTGGATTCAAATGTCCTATATCATATATCAGTGTGTTTTTTTTTTTGTTTGTTTTTTTTATTAGAAAGCAGATCTAGGTGCTATATTAAGACTGTGAAAATATAAAAGTACTAAGTCTCACAGCCTGTAATCATAAACTTCCTTAAAGCAAACCATCAGACTGACATCAGTCACAACAAAGCAGTCAACCCACCATTCACCGTAACAGGATACACCGGAAATCTGCTGTATTTCTATTTGATCACTCAGAAAACAGTCAACCAATCAGAAGAAAGGCTCAGTGTCTCTCTTCTGATTGGCTTCCCAACCTGCTGTTACTGCAGCTCCAGAGAGAAGTCTGAGAGAAGAGATGTGAAACTACACTAAGATGGTTTTTGGTTCTTAAAAGCACAAATGTATCCTCCTGTGGATATCAACATTTCAGATAAAACTCTGGATTAGTAAAAATGTGGTAGCTTTAAAAACATATCACTGATGTCTTCTAATTAACTGAGGTTGTTTATATCATGTGGAAAAGTATTGGGTGTTGACATGGTGCAGCAACTGATGCAAATGAGCAAGCAGCTGGCTCACCTAGCATTTAACAGCAGTCGCTTCCTGATGGTGGGTTTGTTGGTTTTAATGGAATACTGAAAGCCTGAAACAGTAACGGTGCCTCTATCCTTTCTGGGTTAACTCCACTGTTAAAACAAACACATGCAATGATTTGAAAGTCTGGATGAACTTATGGATGAGTTTAGAATACAGTATGTATATATAGTATGTATAAGTGCCAGGAAAAGTTCAGGAGAAAATTATAAGAAATGTACAAGAGTAAATTTTGTTTATTTATATTTAGTTTATTAGAATAAAAAGTCTGATGGACAAAATGCCGGTTTTGCTGCTATAGTAAATATGTTTTATATTAAGCTCTACTGATCAGCCCACATGATGATCACAACATTAGTTCCCATCATCTCTACCTCTATCCCTTCAGGCTATAATATGAAACATGGACCCAGCACCCAGTTAGCTTAGCACAAAATACCAAAGAAACAGCATCCACTTATGAGCACCCGTAAAATCGCCTGCCGCATTAATGTAAATAACACTGGCTAACTATCGAGCTTGTTTACACACTTTACTTCTTTATACACTTTACTTTGCTACACTAACGTTAGCAAGTTCTTAGCTTTAGCTTTAAGGTAACTAAGGTAAGCTAGCTGATATCTAACACAAATGTTAGTCAGATATTGACTGCAGCCTTAAATGACAGCATGCTAACTAATGTTCACTAATGCTAAGCTAAGTAATATCGGCCAGCTGATAGTGTGCCCTTTCATTTCCATTGTTAACTTGTCATTTCATCACCAAAATAAAATGTCACATGTTATTAATTAATAATAGCAAATAATGAGGCTCAGTGATGAGCAGTGAGACAACAGAGGAATAGTTGTTGTAGAGACATGCCAACTCATATATAGTTTATTTTTTCATTTTAATAGACTTTAGTGTGGCTGTGGTGATAGAGTCTTTTACCTTTTTAATAATAGCTTCTACAATGGACCTTTGTTTTCACCCAGGAATTCAGGGGTTTTACCTGTTGAGTAACTGAACAAGATGAGAATCAATGTGTGCTGAAGGCCAATGAGCAGCGGTGCAAAGTTATTCACTCACACACTGTACTTAAGCACAACACTTGCTCAAGTATTTCCATATCATGTTACAACATCTCAGAGGGATAAATTGTACTTTATATTTCACTGCATTAATGTGACAGTTTAGTTTAACAAGTAAGATGCTGTAAGAACTGTAACATACACCCACAATGTGCTGGCTTCCCTTTTGTCCTGAAGAAAAAGTCGACCCCCTCCTGATTGTCACTGTAAAATTCTTACTTTCCTGAGTCACTTGTGCAGTGTGACAGATCTCGAGTAGCCTCCCTTAAATAGCCTGACCCTTATACTGAAATAGCATTTCACTTCATTTCATAATGCATGAATTCCTTAATCACAGCACTGTGGGGAATGTGGGCATGCTCTGATGAAAGACTTGAGGCTGAATCCTGTCAGTTACGACAAAACAGAGTGATTAAGTAGACTGAGACACCTCAAATTGTAGTTTTATACAGTGAGTTGATGTTTGAACATCTGTTTTAATTCAAAAGGCCCATCATTTTTCAGATTGAGTCAGCATAGATCTTTTTTTTTTTTTTTTTTTTTTTAACTTGTAAATTTGGTCTTCATCTTGCAGTGCTGCTGCTGGCCCAGATGCTTCAGTATGCATAAGCTCCACTCCTCACCTCTTAAATCTCCACAGAGCTCTGGAGAGTTTACAACAAAACAGATAACACTTTAAGAGTGAGGTTGCAGGCTTCCAACCCCCCCACCATCAACCGCCCTCCCTGCACGTTATCTTAATTGTACAAGACAGGCAGCCTCAAACTACAGAGGAATCAAAAGAGATCAACACGTTCAATTTAAACTCCAAGACCATGCAGGCAAATAGGAATCTCTAATTACTTATGCTAATACGGTGATGACAGAGAGGCAAGGAAGTGGGGAGGGGGGGGATGATGGGAAGGCTACATTTGGTGTATCACTCAGGGTGTGCTCTAATTAAAAACAGAATTAATCTTTTGGACATACAGGCTCGAGAAGAGGCAGACCTCTCTCTCACAGTGCGTCCCCAGTGAGGAGCAGAAGCCACTGAGAGGTAATTACTGTTATCTGCTGGCTGTTTTATTAACATGTGTCCTCAAAGAATGGAAGAGTTTAACTTAGCCCCTGCTCTGACTGATGCCATGCTCGATAGACCGGCGCAGAAAATTATTACAAAGTGGGGAAAATGAGCGGAAAGTGGTCCTTTTGCTTATTTGTTTGTTTTTGTTGTGTGACACAACACTCCCACTGTTTAAAGGACCATTGTATAGGATTTAGCAGCATTTAGAGGTTAGGTCGCAAACTGGCACCAAATAAATATCCTTCTCTTGCATGTAATGTTAAACACGGTAGGGGACCAAAGACTGTAGTGGACAATGGCTGAAGAGTGAAGCCAACGCCGAAGAGCCTTAAACCTTCATTCTCTCTAATGACCATCAGGGGGCGACTCCACTGGTTGTTAAAGGAGTCAGATTGTATTGAAGTCTATGGGAAAATGTCCCTACTTCTCCCTTGATTTATTAGCTCAGTAAATGTTTTCCTAATGAGTTTATGGTCTCAGTCTCTAGTTTCAAGTCTTTTTAAACGATGGTCCCATTTCGAGGAAAATAGAAGATAAAGCAGAGTATGCATTGGGGCTGGTGATTGACAGACTGCGCCAGGAACGGCAGCACAAAGCAGGTCAGCTCCGCCCCTCACTCCTCCTCAGCTCCACCTTCTCCTGCAAATATGGTTTCTTCTGGTTTAAAGAAAACCAAGATGGTGATGGCCACATGAGAAACTTGAGGCTTCCAAAGCTCACAAATCAATGGGTGATGTCATGGTGGGTTGCCACTTCCTGATTCTTACTTTCAGGTCATAATACACTAATGACAACATTAGTGTGACAATTATAAATATTATATTCCAGTTCTGCCAATCATACACACCGGTCTTTTAAATTTTCTCTGGAGAGTGATATTTCCTCAAATAAATGGATAGAGTTGGAGAAGATGGGAAAAAGAAACCGGACGGGAGGAGGGAAAGAGGTGCAGAGTGGGACGGAGAGATAGATCAACAAAAAGATTTTGCTGCCTTAGCGGTGAGCAGAATGAGAGAGAGAGAAGCTCAGAGAAAGCACACATGCCGACAGCTGGTAATTACACGCCAATCATCTGCCCACAGGCCAGTGCAAGGATTAACTAAGCGAAGAAATGGTGGGAGAAATTCAATTAAAAAACAAATTAATAAGCAGGCAGTTTTTTTTCCTCTGGCCACAGGGGCACAGGGGCAGGATCAGGCCTCTGGTCAGTCACTGGGAAGGAGATGGTGGTGGGGGTAGGATTCATGGTGTTAAATCTGGGGACACATAAGGGACTACGATGATAGGACATGATGATAGCCCAACGTATGCATATTTTAAATACACATAATTACTCTCAGGTGAAGAATTTTCTTTTCACCGTCTGTTTGGAGAGCAGGGCAGCACAAAGGAAGCAGACAGGGTTCAAAGGAACAGACATACCATTGTGACGAGTATACGCTACAATTATACATCTGCTCCCACGTCCCCACATTCTCTTTAACCTTCCCACATTCATATTATATATTAAACCTGACAGGAGATTACACGATGTGACATTCACTGCTGCAACATTTAGCTTTTCTCTGTTAACTGGAGTTTGTACAATGTGTATCACCCAAGCTATTACATTTGAAAGCATCCTTCATTTGCAGCTATTAAACTATGATTACATTTTAAACATGAACGCAAACTGAATCAACTTTCTGGGATACTAAGTAATTTCTGAGAAGTCCTTGTTGAGACATTACAGTGAATCATTGTGTTGAGATATGAAGTTGTAAATGAGATACTAAATCATTGTTTTGAAATATTAGGTCAGCATTGAAACATTACATTAAGTCATTATTTTATGACACTAAGTCTCTGTGTTGAGATACTGAGCGTGATTGAGACATTAAATCATTATTTTGAGTAAGTTTCTTTTCAGTTAATATTATGTTGTTTGGGGGCAATGGGCTTTGTCTTAAAGAAAGCTAAATTATGCCAACACACCAACATATATACAAAAGAGTACTGGGTCAATGTCACTAAAATATAATTACAAATCCTTCAAATTTAAAATCATTCTATTTGTTTTTAGCCAAAGCAGGAAAGTGAAGCCCTTAACAGCATTTACCTGCTGCTGCAGTTGTGTCTCAGCTCATGTTCAGCAGCCTGCTGATACTCATGTACCTTGTCCATCTCTATGAAGAATCACAGCCTGGTTTTTATGTGGAGCTCTGTTGCACTTGTTGTACAACCAAACATCTCCGGGGCTGAAACATGAACAGCAAAAACCTGCAGTTCCTCTCCCGACCACTAGAGTCTGGCCCCAACAGAGAGTCAGAGTCCACTCACTTTTATATCTAGTCCTGCCCTATTTGTTATAGAAATGTTTACAGCCTGGGACAAAAGGTGGCATAACAGTGATGCTATAGATAAATGCTTTAAACTGAATCTATTTGGATGAATTTGATGGCGCAACACACAACACAGTCTGACATGTCCTGGGGCAGCCAACACTAGCATTTAAGCTAAAAGGTAGCATGTTAGCAACTGCAAACCAGGCTGAGTGGTTAAAGGAACTATGTTCCAAAGGAAATATGTTGCCATGCCAACGTGTTAATAAAGAGAATATTCTGTGCAATAATAATAATAATAATAACCATAAATCAATGTATAACATACAGTATAATCACCCTTTCCACTGGTCAAACACACAATCATCAATCAAAGTATCTCACGTCACGACTCGAAGGAGCTCCAACCCTGGGGCTGGGAGTCTGCACAGCAGCTAACAGCTCACTCTGTACTTATCATGTAGAACTCCACCACATTAAAAACTTTCTAGACTTGTCCTGGCTTTCGTGGCCTTCAAGGTAAAGTCCAAGCCGTCTGTGATTAACAGCAACACAATGGTTAGTTGTATTGCGCAAGACAGCATCACCCTCTGGCTTCTGGCTGTCTTCCACGCTGTCACTCTCTGCTCGGTTAACAGATCCATTATGGTGAGCGTCATCTCACTGGTGGGTCAACAGCCTGGCCCCCGAAAAGCATTATTAACCAGGTAATTGCTGGGTAATTAGCCTATTGTTTGTTGGCACTTCAGTAGTGTGCATTATTGTTTTCCCACTAACATGATTTGTGAGCCCATAATTCATATTCTACCACTGTAATTACAGCCTTTCAGGCCCCATTACTGTTATTCTGTTAATGGTGATGCCTCAGTGACACTTACAGGGAAATTCCCACTGAGCGAAATTCTGAAAGAATGGGAAAAAAATCAATAAAAGCATGTGTCTTTGTTTCTCTAAATATTATCATATTGTTTTTCTGTGTCTCAACGCAGGTGAATGGAAATTGAAGCCAAACTCTCAAAGATACCTAAAGTATCAATAGGGCCAAAAATGAAAAATATCAAATAGTGCTAATTAATTTTCATTAGTCTGCATTGTATATCATAATAAATCTCAACATGGGGCCAAAGGCTAACAGTCAGAGACCTGCTGTTGGAAAATTACAGTTTTTAAGTTTAGAGGCTCAATTAGAGTTGGATTTGTTTTTTTCCTCCCTCTTTCCTGTGCATTTCCCACAGCTCTTCTTCTGTTGATAACACAATATTGTGGTGATTATGTCTTTCTGAAAGTTTCTCTCTCCTTGAGTTAGCACCGCAGATTTCTTTTTTTTTTTTTTTTTCTAACTTTGTTTCAACAATTAAAATTAGCTGAGCGGCGGTGCAGATGAACAAAACTACACATTTCAATCATAATAAGAACAGACAGGTGTGTCAACAATGATCCTTCAATGTGTGGAATATGATTTCAAGTCTTTGTATCAAATCGCTGTGATTTATTGCATGATTTTCACATAAGTGACATAATCACCAAAGGGACAGCTAATTTAAGGTCTTCTGAGAGGGGGGGGGCAGCATTAACTGAGCTGCTGAAACATATTATTTGACACTAACCACATAGGTTTAATATAATTCACCGTGGGTGTATGATTGCAGTGATATGCACTATACTCTTCCCGGGCTTAGGGGCGACAGGTCTCAGTGTGGCACTCCTGTAGTAAGTACAGCAGAGCTTCTTAATATAACCAAGATTGGATTGCTATTTTCTGCTTCAGCCCTGAGCGAGCAAAGTTTATGTTTGTCAGGAAAATGTCAGACTCTCAGCGATGCCCAGTGTCCGCCCACCAGCAGTGAATCTACCTGCTTCTCTCCAGGAGGGTGAATCAAGTTTGAAGCGCACACTTGAATCACACGTAAATTGCATACAAATTGGCTTCAGACCTGATGTCTGCTTTAGGAGATATGGTTGCCAAGTCTGGCCTCTGTGTTACCTGAGCAGGGTTCAGACTATGGCCAGGACTGCATTATCTGGAGGCGTTGATCTATAGGGGCTGTGCTGGGACTATATTTAAGTTTTCTTCTATCATAGTTTTTTATCATAGTTTTCTTTTATCTAATCTAGTTCTGAGATGTTGATGATCACCTCATGTACACTTTCCTTCTGGATTATTTTACTGTCCTGTTGTAAAAAAGTGGAAGCAAAAGCAATTTTACATTGATAGAGTTTAATTCATTCTGTTTCAACGTTATTGACATATATGAGCCTAATTATTGAGCCTAATAATTCATCCTCAAGAGATTTTCCATCAGCCTTAAGTTGTACATGATCTGTGATGAGAGGTTATCCATTTCCAGCTGTAGTACTTTTATCGACAGTCATCAACACAAACAGATTTCATCTAATTGAAGTTCTGTATGGTATGTTAATGCTTGGTAATTTCATTGAATGTAACTCTTTAGAAAGATCATCTGAAATAGGTCTTACAACAAGATTTCTGGCCCAGGACTCCTCAACAAGAAAGATTCTCAACCTGGATCACCCTCACGACTGACTATTTGCACCCGAGTGAAAATAGTCACAACACAGCTGTTCAGCTATTTTCACCCATATGGAACACCCAATAGCTCCCTGATCTATGTTTTTTGTGCTGTTCAACAGCATTAAGGAAATTGTTGCCATTTTATAAGCCATGTGCTGGGTGTGTTCTAAACATGGGCCATTGTCAGGCTCTTTATATACACTGTAACACAAAGGCTTGAGGAAGTTGGTGGTATGAAGAGTCCACACAGGGAGGAGGTTGTGAGTCAAGCACATGACTTTTATAGACTTTTAGTTGACTTATCTTGTTCTATAATTATTATAATCTTCATGATCATGGTCTGGGCTAAAATTTCTGCCACAACTCTTCCCATGTGACACATCAGAGTGATCCAGGAGAGACTAAAGTCTGGGAGTAAACTGCCACACTGGCTATCCACCCCAGGTGCAAATAGCATCATTGGTTACATTTGGCTGCAAACAGCACCCATGTATCTGCAGATTTTTGCTATGTTACACAAATTCTGTCTGACGTTTCTCTGTTCTTTGCTTTTTTTTCAGGTGAATTACAGGATCATTTTAGTCACTTTGAAATAAATAATTCAAATAATCAATGGAAATTAATCTTTAGTCGAACTGATCACAAACAGCTGACTTGTGATGAGGAGGCGTGAGGAGCTGCAGCTTAATTTTCATAAACTAAAAACAGGAATCACAGCTCAACAACACAGGACCCCATGATTTTATAAAACTGCAAGATCCATCTTGGTGCCCTCACCATTTTGTAATTAATCAAAGCGCCACAAGCGACTTACCACATAAACTCTTGAGCTTTTGGGGCCCCTGAGGGTCTGGGGCAGAAGGAGGCTTTGCCACAATACATCCTCTAATACATGTTAACATATAGATTGCAATACTTTTAATTTTCTGCTGTCAAATTTGTTAATATGAATTTATACATAATAGTCTAATTTATACTTAAGAGCCTAAGTTACTTAATTAGTGAGTGTGTCAGTTAGTCAGTCAATAATATTTTACAGTTAAATTCAATTTAATTAAAAAAAATATATTAAGAAAGGAAAACATATTATGGTATGTGACATATGCTTGCCCCACACAAACTGAAAGATAAATGAAGCTACCAGATGCTAGCACACGACAAAGGCATTTTCCAAACACCTCTCTGACAGCGAGGGTCGATGCGGCCCAGCACACGCGAGCCAAGAATGAGACAGCTAACTGCAGCACAGGCCAAGCAGACCTCTCAAATCTGTCTGAGAGCTCCTCGCCAGTGACGCCTCCTCTTTGGTCCCCAGGGACTCAACTGTCTGTGCAAATGAACAGTGTTGTGAGCTCCTGTCCCGCCAAACTACTCTCGGAGACGTTTGAGTAGCAGAAACAAAGGGGCTCCTCTGAAGATGGAGCAAACTCTTCATTAGCTTGTATCTGCATGGATAAGTCTGCTCATGTGTTGTCCTCTCGCCGTTCCTGGTGGGACCGGTTAACTGTGAGGTAAATCATTTTTCACTATTACTCTAAATCACACGGGAACTAATGGAGCAGATAAACGCAGAAGAGGAAAACATGGTTTAAGGGCATTGTGGAAACAAATTACTGTACTGAAATGTTGTTTAGTCCCTAAATGAAAGTGGATTGTCGCCAAATGAAGGTCCTTACCTCCTGAAAAACACATAAACACTGAAAGGGAGCTGTGACTTCTCAGCAGGTACCTAAGATGGAACCTTCCACATAGAACAAAACAAACTCATGACTATATGGACCCAACAGCAACAAGACCAGAGTCTTGACCAGCTCTTAACAAACAAACAGAGACTTTAAGATGGTTCTGTCTGTCCATTCTGAAAATACAACCCAATCAGTGTCCACACAGGAGACCAAACAACCAACAACCTGAAGCTCATGAATCCCCCATATGCCCCATAGAAAGACACACTAACTGGCTCTGGTTATTCTACTACTACTGCCACCCAGAGTTAGGAAAACAGTCCATGAAGATCCAGTGAAACGGTGAGCAGATGGCGATGATGGAGGTGGTGGGACAGCAGCAATGTTCAGTGTGGAATAAATCCTCAACCAAAAAACACAAGAAGAAACAGCTGGATTGGTCAACACACTGGAGACAACAGTTCTCTCCCTGAATTAGAGCTTGTCTAGATGCTGCCAAGGTGGTTTTCCTTTACTGTGTCTTAATTTGTGAACCTCCATACTCACACCTCCTTTTTTGAATGCATAAATGCATTCACTTTGATAAGTACAGCAACATACGTTGCACAGTAAGTACCTGGAGTGTAAGACAGACAGTTCTCACCTTGAACTTGCAAAAACACTGACAGAGAAAGTAGGACGTTGTTGGTATAGATGGAGATTTAATTTCTATGCCATGTGACAAAGGGGGCACACGTCCATCCATCATCTATACTGCTTTAACTTTCAGGGTGTCGGGGGGGCTGGAGCCAATCCAAGCTGACATTGGGCGAGGGCGGGATTACACCCTGGCTGACATATTTAGACACACAGAGACAAACAACCATACACAGTCACACCTATGGGCGAATTAGAGTTACCAGTTAACCTAACCTGCATGTCTTTGGACTGTGGGAGGAAGCCAGAGAACCTGGAGGGAACCCACACAGGCACAGGGAGAACATGCAAACTCTACACAGAAAGCGGTTTGAACCCAGAACAGTGATTAGTATGGGACAGAATGACCCTGTTAAAATCCAGGCACTGCAGGGATTGCAATCCAACACATCCATGCTCCCTTCAGGGTGAATTGTAATCAGTTTGACGATTTCACCTGACTTAAGACCTAAGACTAAGACTTAAACTGGTCTTAGTCTTAAAGTGTTTTTTTCAAGACAACATATTTGATAAGTTCTATTTGCATGTTTCAGTAGGAAAAATGGTGGTCTATGATTTGTTCTAGAATTATAAGCTTAAGTGAATTGTGAGTTTAACAGTGAAATTAATGTTACATTCACCTTCTGCCAGGCAGCTCTGGAGGATGAGCAAATCAACACCTCAAAAAGCCCAAGTAAAGAAACAGCAAGTGGAGAAAACTTGGAGTCAGAGTCTGTGCTTGCTCTCTTTTTCTCTAACCTTCAACGTATACATAAGCTTGTGAGCTCATACGCACACCCACGCACACATACAGACACAAACACAGGTATATACGCACACTCACACACACACACATACACACAAACCATGAACACACACACAGCCTTACCCAACTCCACTCTGCTCATGTGTGAAATGAGCAAGGGTCTTATCTCTTGGAAACACACCACTGAGCCAGAGGAGAAGGAGAGAGAGGGAGACACAACGGGAGAGCTGCACGGAGAAAAAGAAGGAGCAGGAGGAGGAGGAGGTGGGGGGGAGGGATTGAGAGAGAGGGGTGTGTCACGTGGTGTGCATGCTGATGACTGTGGACTTGGGAATCTGCAGCAGACTCTGGAGGTCTGAGGCTGAACCATGATCAACCTCATGTCCCTCCATTACACCCTCCCACCCCCACTCCCCCTTTAATGGCCTCAGCAAGCTTTCACTGCATCAACACACACACACATACACACACACACACACACACACAAACACACACAGTTGTGTCTTCATGACTTCAGACGACATTACATTGACTTCCATTCATTTCCTGCAGACTGTCCCTAACTTAACCATAATCACTACTTGCCTAAACCTAAACCTCAACCTAACTTTATTCCAATTTAATGGTTTACATTACGGGGACCTTTTGACCTCATAAGGAAGACAAATACCTATAATGTCAGTCTATAAATGTAGATGTACTTGACTTATACTAGACCACACCCACACACACAAACATGCACAATCCTAATGATCAGGTTTTATATTATTAAGTGGTACATTCTGATCAAGTGAGTAGCTCACAGAAGACTGGTAGAGAAGCACAGAGAACTATGACCAGGGGGTAACAGGGTCAAAACCTTCAAATCCAGACGAGCCTTAAGCAGCTTGAAGAGAAGAGAGCCCTATTGTTATTGTGCTGTTGTAGATTAACTCAACATGCACGCTAATCATACATCTTAGGGAAAAAAAGATATAATAAAATAAACTCATAGAATACTCTATGATTGATATTTTCATTACAATATAAATCAAATGACAGTGTGAAAGTCATCGCGGGAACTGATGAAGCTGCAAAGACTTGTCACCTGA
This sequence comes from Rachycentron canadum, assembly GCA_038496675.1. NCBI lineage: Eukaryota > Metazoa > Chordata > Actinopteri > Carangiformes > Rachycentridae > Rachycentron > Rachycentron canadum. Next base: position 15,559,557 of record CM076653.1, read on the forward strand.
AGCTGCAGGTACCCTCAACTCCGTGGAGCTTTGTAGTGGGTTTCAGCTCATTGTTAAGCTGCCCGGACCAAGGCTGTTCTGGTTCACTCTCATAGCTGACACGTGCAGTAAGCAGCTGCTTTCAGTAGAAAAACTCTGTTCACTGCAGCAAACAGTAGACAGACAGTTCCAGAGCAGCTGGTGAACATAGTGGAGCATTTAGCGGCTAAAGGGACAGATATTCAGAGACAGAGTTCATCGAGACCAAAGACAGGGCTAAAAGAGAGTAACAAATTACACTTTGCAGGATATCATCTTAAAGGTAATGTTAAGCCCATCTTTGACATTAGATACTGCTGCTCACTTCCTATTCGCTATCAACACATCAGCAATGTTTTCTTCAAACCATGACTGTTATTCTTAACAAAGTACTCTCTTCACCATGGCTCCGTCATATCGTGTGACAAGTGACAAATGATCCTCCATCCTGCACACCCAGAGGGGCGCGTCTTCAGCCGGGCACTTATAAGATACACATCTTGTTCAGTTTGACCTTCTGGTTGACAGAAATGTAGAGAAAGGCATTCACATGACTGGTCTAACCACCAGGGATTTCAAGGTAATGAAGTCCTCCTGTTCCCAAAACAGGAAACCAAGTACGTTTGTTTGAGTTGTTTGTTGGTTTAAATGGACCTCCAGCGATACTAGACATCTATAACAATGGAGTTTCCTCATTTGGTATCCTGGGGTCTCAGTGATTGCTGAATTTTCTAAAAGAAACTGAAACCCAACTTTCAATTTCTGTAACTTTCCAAAGCAGTCCACGAACAATCATGCCCAGCTGACACGGTGAGTAAGGTGGAGGTGTGAAAGGGAGGGTTTGAACTTCTCCCTCAACCATATTTCATTCTTCACACAAACTATTTCCAGCCCTTTATGTGTGAGCAACTGAGTACATGGCCATGAGTGCCTGTGAGGAGAGACTGTCTGAAAGTGTGTGCCATCTCCATTTGTGTGAGTTCTTCGTAAAGAGATCTAAAGGAGGCAGTGAGATGTAGCCAGAAAGAAGCAGTGATGAACTTTGCACCACATTTAGGTTTGCTCATACACCACTGGCCTTTCAGATGACACTGTTAGATATTGGTTGTGACCGGACATTTTGTTGACTTCTGGTGATCAGTTCAAAATGGCAGCGTAGTTTGAACAACTCTCCAAGTTGTTGCTTACAGAAAAAGTAATTTAGATGACTGAGGAGTGTTTTAAGCCAAGAAAGTTTTGGCAAGACTTAAAAGTTCTGACTTATGTGGAGGGGATAAAATCTGTTTGCAGGGAGAGGACTTGAGAACAGCTTAAGCTGTCCAGAGGTTGAGCAGGGACATGCAGGACTTGAGAACTGAAGCGACATGGGGTGCTCACTCACAAAATCTAGTGAGTTTCCTGATTTGATCAAAACTACAGTGAAAAACAAACAAAATGTTTTGGATTTGAGGTATTTGCAGGGAATATAAGGCCATTGTTATGTGACACGATAAAGAAAGCTCTATTGCTCTGCCATGTTTACAAAAACCTTGGGACGAGGACAGCGTTAGCCCCAGAGCCCTGGATGAGCGGCACAGTCTAATTAAGATGAGGGTGGGGTGTCCTAGGAAAGAGGACCTCTCAGACCCTCCTGTAAAATCAGCACTTTCCCTGGTATGATGAGAGGTGTCTGGCTTTTGGATTCTGTGATGGATCGTGGACTGGGTCATTATCTTGTCCCTGACAGACGGTTGTTAACGACAGAATAGATCATGGACATACAGATTTGTGAGCCAAGCAGTCGTCCCTCTGTCCCTCTCTCCCTCTCTCCCTCTCTCACTCATGTCTCAGATGTTGTAATGCCTGTTTTTTTTTTTTTTTTAGTCACACACGCCCAAAGAAGTTTGTTTTGCACAGGAACCAGTGTCTGTGTGTATTTCTACTGACTTTACTCCACTTTCTGTTTAACTTTCTGCTGACTTAAAAGAGGGAATCACAAGCGAAATTGGTTAAACTGACTTTTAAAACACAGAGGACGCCCTACTGAGAAAAGTAATGAGGAGAATTAATTAAACCAAGACACGGGAGTGAGGGAACAAGATGTAGCACTGAGGAACCCAGATGGGAATGATGGTATGAAAGTGAGCACAGTGTGACCTCAAGTTTGAACAGATGCAAAATAACAGTCACATCACAAACCGTTCTTGTATGATTCTTCAGCTGTAGATGATTAGATTGATTGTCAAGACACAAAGTGTTTGGTGAGGAAAGTCAATTTGTCATTTAAAGATGATGTATTGCTAAATACTGTATTAATTCAGAATTATGACAGCAACCACAGCACTTCATCTTTTATATGTACATTTCTGTATTGAATGCAGATTTAGCCGTAGCAGTCTGAGAACAGACTCCACCATATATGGGATTAATATACATTTTCAATCATAACTTTAATGTGTGAACTACTTAGTTAATATCCTGCTCTAAATCAAGAGCATGATAGAGAGGAAGGCTCTCACGTTTGCCCACAATTGATGTTTCAATTAACTGCCACTCTCTCCTTTTCTTCTCCCTGAATCATTGCCCATCTCTGTGATTATTGCTGAAGACTGGCTGCCTTCTGCAGGCCTCTACCCCCACCCTGTGGTCAGTGTGAAGTCCTGCATTTAGATGTGTATATTACTGTGGCTGTGTGCAATGCTGCAGTGGGCATGAACAGACAAGATGACAAATTAAAGAAGAAGCCTGAGTGAGAGCTGCGAAACAAAAGGTCTTGAGGACTCAGTGAGTGGTTTGATAAAAAATGAGTCATCCATCCCTCCACCAGAGTGATGGAGCAGAGGCTCACATGAGTCAGAGAGTTTTTCTGTCGAGTACCTGGCAAACCTTTGAACCTCAGGGGGCTTAACAATACTCAGTCTTCTTGAGTTTAAAAAAAATAACGAAATAAGACGTTTCTCAAGCTGCAAAACTATGTCTCGGCTCCAAAGATGACAGCTGAAAATAACCCCGGCTCCGTCTTAGTCTGTGAAGTAAAGTAATTCAATTTATTTTGTTTTACCTTGTCATAATTTATTAAATAAATCCTTTTAATCTTTTTATAAAAATGCATTTTAACATTTGTAATTCACAGACAACTGGTAAAACCTTATTATTCTACTTTGGTGAAGATCATGTGCACAGTTTTTCAAAGTGTTGCATTTTCTAGATTTTAGTGAATACCAAAGGCTGCAGAAACCTGATGTGGAGGAGAAGGAAGAGTAGGAGAAACCATAATGGGAGGACAAACCCCTGCACAGCATGTACCACCGACAAACAGAACAGAAGAACAGAAGTGGCTGATATCGAAAAATCCTACCAGTATAATAATATAGCACGGAGGCACTAATAATAGCTGCACAGGAATAGCCTCTGAGCACAAGATCAATAGAGACTGGGGACTAACACACCAGGCAGGACTCCAGGTGCAACAAGTTCAGGGATATATATATATATATATATATATATATATATAGGGGGTGGTGCCTTTATCCTTTATTGGACAGTATTAGTGGTGAGGTGGACGGGAAACATGGCAGAAAGAGAGAACTAATGGGGTATGTGTCATGTGCTTCAACCATTCAGCCACCAGAGCGCTCCCATCCAATAGCCCCTGAGATACTTCAGTCAGGACCAAAGCCATTCGATTGTGTAAACAGCACTTTAATTGTTGAGCTGTACGTGTGATATGTGTGTTGGGGAGATATGTGTGTGTGTTTCAGGGGCAGCTTCAGCCTCTCAGGGCCGCAATCGCCCCAGGACTAAGTACATCTGATATATATTTGAACCCCCATCACTACCCCCTCAGATTTATATTTATATATTTAGTTACTCTTTAACTGTAGATGTCCTTCACATTGACAGACACAAATAAGATACTTGCTGGTTTCCTGTATTATATCTGAGGCATAATGAGAACCCCCCTCTGTCCCCTGATGTAGCTCAGATGGAGCACGTCCAGGCTCAGTTTAAACTAGGTCATGCTCAAAGTGCTGTTTGTTTGCTGTTTGATCAGATCTACGTTTTATTACCACCGTATCATACAAACATGTATCATTAACCAGTAGGGACCATTTGCAGATGCAGTCATCACACGGATGCGTGTTGTCAATCTCTAACCCAACCCACAAGATTAAGAAATGGGGTAAAAGGGTGAGTCGGTTTCAGTGCAGTGTCATTTTACAGAAATGTTTTGGCTCGATCCTAAAATATTTCGTGTAGATATGCTGAAGTTTTCAAATAAAAATATTCAGTAAAATAACCATTGCTGCTCTCTAGTCCCTGCTGGTCCTGTTCACTTCCAATGAAAGTGAAATTAAACTGTGATTCGGATTTACTGCACTTTACTATAATAATAATAATAATAATAATAATAATAATAATAATAATGGCATTAAACCCTAACATTTTGATGATTTAGGAGAGATATCGGATTCATATCGTGTCACGAATTAAAGCGGCAAGCTTAAAGCTATAGTCAAACTGTGGCGGGCGGTGCTTTGTGTTTTGGCTTTTACACCATTAAACCCCTCCCGCCCGGGATGTCGAGGCTTTACGAAACGCGCCACTCCTCGACACCCAGGAAGTGACAGCGGTAGAAAACAACAGTGTTTATCGAAAGTCGCCGAGTTCGAGGGGAGCATCCGTTTGCCGTCGACGCGCCGAAACTCCTCCGCCTGACCGTTTCAACCATGTTTCCGTTTGCAACCGAGAGGCAAACACTCGGCACCAAGCTGCTTCTTTCGGCTGCTGCGCTGTGCGTCGTTAGCTTTGTTAGCTTGGGGGAATGCCAAACAACTCCACCGCCACCAATTCGTAAGTTGAACCTTACTTTCAGAAGAGGCGCGGCCATTTTTTTGAGAGCTCACGTCCAGCTAGCGAGAGACTCGAATGTTAGTCGGTTCATTAGCGACGTAGTGTTGTTTTTCCAGTGCGTCACGGTTGTGTTTGACCTACTAACCTCTTGTTTCTTTCGAGTCGTTAACGTGTGTTTGTGTCTTTTTCAGCCTGCTCCGCCTTCAGAAACTGCGACACTTGTGTCCCACACGCCAGGGTAAGGTCTTCAAGATGAACGTGCAGGTGTTCGCTCGGGCCCAGACCTTTGGCCCACGCTGTCAAACTCCTGTCATAAACAGTGATATTTATGGTCCGAGGTTTGCCTGCACATTAACCTCACATGTCACTGAAGACATGAGGGCGGTCACACTCTGTCTGCGGGGGCAGGGGGCAGGGAAAAAACTGTGATCCTGTTCAACTTCATGTGTTCATATTGCTTGTTTGAATCTCATATGTCATGCGTCTCTTTCGGTTCAGTTTCAGTCGCCTCTGATTTGAATAGATCTCTAAATAAAGATTTGTTTCCGTATGTACTGTATGGTCCCTTAAATGTAGGAAAATATAGGAAAATGTCCATCACAATGAAAGCTGACGCTGAAGTTGATGTCCTGAGATGACTTGTTATATCCAACCAACAGCCCGGGGTGTTTTGTTTAGTCTCGCAAAAAATAAAGGAACTGGGGGAATCCTCACGATCGAGAAGCTGGAACCAGAGAATTTGGCAATTTTGCAGAACAAATGATGAATCAGTAATCAAAGATTCACTGATTGATCATCGCAGTTCTTCATTTGTATGCAAGGATGATTCTGATCTTACTAGACCCAATGCCATTCACAGGTTTGACCTTTGTGTGCTGTCCCCACAGTGTCTGTGGTGCTTCTCCACCAACAACTGCACAGACTACCCAGTGAGCTGGCTGCTGCCTCCAGCATCGGTGTGCCAGTTGTCCCAGGCCCGTTGGGGAGTGTGTTGGCGTGAGTTGATCTCTCTTATTGTGATGTGAAGAACGGGGCTTTTGTCTTTCGTCTCTGACTTTAAAAGATTGCACTCAGTCTCCACACAGGTGTCGTAAACAGCCGTTTCCAGTGGAAAAAGTAAACATTAGATAGTTTTTATTGGTTTATGGCTTTGACTTTCAGCGAAATTGAAGAGTTTATACATCCCGTGAGGAAGTTAGTATAAAGCAACTGCAACATGCAAAATCAATACAAATCCTGTTCATAGACTAAGATCAAACCAATACAAACTATGAAAACCTTTCAGAAAATTACCTGCACAGGTGGAAGCCCTAAAATGACCCACCTCTGTCAAATACAAGTTCATTTGAATTTATAAGGCAAATATCTGCAGGAAATGTTCAGTGATGGGAGGCTCAGCAAAACAAATACTGAATTGTTCTAGCTGGGGGAGCAGTCTGAAAAGATCCGTAAAACTTTCTGTTCCTCTCACTTCATCTCACCTCGCTGTCACAGAGGAGAGGTTTCACTCTACCTGCTTCCTCTTTGGCTGAGTAGCTGTACCAAACTGCGGTCTGGACCAGGTCTGTGGTCTGTAATTCAAGTGAACCACTGACTACTGTGTGCACCAAAACTTTGTTGTAAGTAAAGTAAAATCAGTACTGGACAGGGAGTCCCCCCCCCCCCCTCACGAGCAGCCAGTCAAATGGGGAAACTGTCAAGCTGAAAATCTTCATATGTGGTTATTTTCAGCCAAATCAACAAACAGAGCTCAGACAGGTGTCACACATCTGATCAAAGCTTCAAGGCCCAGTTATTTCACTTTACTGAAACTCAGAATGACCCAGGTGTGCAGTAGAAATAATTCTAATGTTAACAGTAGTACAGCAGTCCTGACACTATTGTAGATATGTCTGTCTGAAGCATTTGGCTGACCAGAGATGAGAGACTAAAAATCTGTATAAATACAGCATATTTTTAATAATATAATAAAATTGCTCGATTTTATGTTTCATATTTTAATATAATTGTAGTTTAAGTTATAAAAACATGCCAAATTTTTTTTAAAAATTAGATGGTGCATATGGAGATATTTGATACTGTCGAATATTGGCTTAAGGCTTTGTCTATGTGAATGTGGTTTTGTCCAATTATGAAATGTTTGTATAAGTAACAGTTCATTGTTAATTTAATGGCACGATTCATTTTAACACCTTTCTCTTTTGAATTTAATTTCTATTCCTTTTTTTTTAGTTTTAGCTTCCTGACAGAAGAAACCTGAGCTGTTGTTTTTTTTGACAAAGTAACCAAAACAAAGACAATATCTGCTTATCCATGTGCTTAGATGTTGTTCAGATTGTGTTGCTCCTATAGTAAAGACTCACAATGTTTCACAGAGTGTGGGGACTCGTTTGAATTGTGCGATCACTACTGCTAGATTAAAGGTTTTATCACCGACTCGTCAGAGAAATGAATATGTTAGCAACTAGGGGCAGTGAGTTTACTTCTGCTGGCTTCAGAATACAGCCTCCATTTGATTAGTTGTGTTTTCACCAGAACTAAAAGTGCAGTGTATGTTTTTTTTTTTTTTTTTTTTTTTTTCATGTTTGACAACTCGCAGTGCTACAGAGAAGTCAGCAGGTGGCACCATTGCCAAACAAGCTAAATTTATAGTCATTGGAATGAAAGAAAACCCTGAGGTGTCAGCTCTCACTTTATCAATTCTTGCAGAATAAATGCAACTTTTGTAAACAACATGAATATGAGTTACTCATGTGTTGATGCAGTGAATTTTGAAGCCCTGATCATCGCCCTGGCTGTGCTCGGTGGAACCATCCTCATCAGCATTGTTGTGTGTTGCTGCTGCTGCTGCTGCTGCAAGAAGCGTCAGTCAAGGTAAGATTTCACAATAGCAACTTTTAACTGCTTTTCAGAGCAAGTCTTATTTATTTCTTTTATTTTATTTTTATGAACAGTGCTGTGATTTCAGTTAACTCAAAAGGTATTTCTGCCTTCAAAGGTATAAAAAACTAATTTGATTCAACTCTAATTCAGATTTCCTAACTTGCCAAAGGCAGTAATTTGTTTATAAAAATGTTTTGAATGTGATTTTTAGCAAAAACTGGCTGGAAAATCCTTCAGCTCCCAGACCTCAAACCTGTCATTCATATTATATATATATGTGTGTGTGTGAGTCAAATATGAATGTCATTTTATTCTTTAAATGGTCCATCCATCTGTTTATTTCCTGATCCAGGTTGTATTTGATGATATATTTATTATATTGTCAGTAAATACTGTTCTGCTGGACAGAGCTGACAAAATATGTCAGTCATCAACTGTGTATAAAAGAAGACAATGACTATGACCAAGGATCATCAGAGGGTGACTCCACTGGTTGTAAAAAGAAGCCAGATTGTATTGAAGTCTATGAGAAAATGGCCATGCTTCTCACTTTAATTATTACCATCTTCTCCTCCAAATATTATTTCTTTTCAAAAAACCAAACTTGGAGGCCATTTACCCGTGAGCTGTGCTGACTGCAGATGATTGCAACAGCATGGCGAGCCTCATAAAGATTTATTGCAGCATTCGCTTAATAAATTGGTAACTTGGGGCAAATGCAACTTCAAACAAAGCATCAGATTTGAACTTTAATAAATCTTTGTGTTAAATCTGTCTAGGCACTTGGTATCAACTGGTCCTGAATTGGAAACAATACCTATACCATGTGAGCCTATAATCCAGCTCATAAAACTAAAGACAAAAAGAAAAACGATGGTGTACAGTCTGAATTCATTTTGCCAGTTGTGTCCATGAATCAAAGGTCTCCCTCTGTGACTGTACACATTACAGTCCAGTGCAGTGAACCTACCAGCCGACCTGGTAGGTTTACATTCAAGGATCACTGTTTGTGTGACGTACATGTTCAATTTGTAGGCGTGAATTGGAAATGTCGCGTTTGTCAGTCAGCAGAAGGCTGTGACCTGTCACATGTTGAGACACACACACACACACACACACACACATTAATGCACTCACCAAGCTTCACTCAAATTAACCCAGTCGTTATATTACATGTTGGGGTTTTTTTGTACGTGTAGGCAGTTTTATTTACTCATTCCTCATTGCTCTACTTTTTAGGTAATTCCATTATCAGCACATTGTTTATGCGGCACGTTTCACTTTACTTTTGAATGTAAATTTCCCTTAGTTTCTCATCCAGAACCAAATGTAAATTAAGCTCTGGGGACTACAAAATTTGAACCAGTAAAACTTCCAGGTTCTGCTTTTTATTAAACTTAACTCGAGCAAATGTGGCAGCTTGTAGATCCATGTCATTTGAACATCCAGATGAGTGTGATTGTTCTCTGGTTCTTTGAACAGTAGTGATTCTGATGCATTTGTGCCTCCTTGCATCTTAAGGCCTGACAGAGATGAGGAGAGATTTGCCAGGAAGAGAGAGGAGATCAAACAACGCTCTGAAGAACGGTAAGAGCTTCACTCCAGACTTATTGTTATTGTGAAAAAACTATATTCTATTATATACTAGAATTGCACATGACTCAAACTGAATGCTAATATTTCTGTATTTCTGTGTATCGATTGTTTGCTAACATGACAGGCTAGCTGGGCACTTTTTACAAAGGGATTTAAAATAATCTTAGTCTTGGATTTTACAACCTTGTCAACTATTTCTTGTGAGGACTGATATTCTTCAGATTTTAATTCAACAGCAATCCAGAAGTATTGCTTTTCAGAGCAGCCATCTTTCTCTAGAGCCACTTGCCCCCATCATCCTGGAAAAGCTCCAGGAGCCATCAGCAACTCCCATTAAAATGTGGGAGCAAATGACACAGTCCAACCTCTATCTGAGCTCACCAAAATCAATTTTAAGCACCCTATTGAGTTCCTAAAATGTTTGGGGTTTTTTTTGTCTTAGGTCTCATGAAATGGGCTGCAGTGCCTGCCATTTCAGAAGAACCCCTAACATTCACAAATGGCTGTAGTCTTGTAGGGCTCATTATGTTGGTTTTATGGACAATTTTAATCTTAAACTTTAACCCACTGCTGTCTTAAGACTGTGGTAAATGTGCCATAACTCTTTTAAACCTCAGTGCAGCTTTTGACACTGCTGACCATTGCATTTTTTAAAACCAGGTTGACATCCAGGGCACTATGCTCAAGTTATTTGCTTCCTACAACAGACCAGTCTTTCTCGGTTAAGATGGCGAGCTTCTAATCTTAAGTTTTGGAGTACCTCATGGTTCTATTTTAGGTTCATTTTATTTGCTTTGTATATCTTCACTTCCTTTCACACTTCCTACACCAGTGATACACAAATATATCCTGTGCCTTTCATTGAATCAGGGGGAGTTCAGCTCTATCACGTCCATCTTTAATTACCTCCAGGATGTGAAATGCTGGATGGCAAAAAAAATGTTTTCAGTTAAATGACAACAAGACCGAAGTGACAACACCACAGAGTAGTGGGTAGGGTGTTATAAATTAAAGAGGAAGACAATGGTGAGTCTGACAAAAGTTTTTAAAACCTAAGAAGATGCCTAAGAATGATGCTCCTGGGGCTAAGGGCTTAAATGGCAACAGTGATCTGTAATGTCCCTGTTTCAACTACAGCTGGGGTCTCTAATGTTTCCTGTCAGCAACAGACAGAGAAACAGGACAGGACCTCGTGTAAAATCCTCAGTGGAGTAAATATCAATGAATACTAATACCAATTTGTCATTTTCATATTCAGACTTTCAGTGATTAGTTAAAATGTCATCAGGTCAGGTTGTGAGGCATAAACGATGGTAAGATTTGACACTGTTCTCTCAATACATTGGATTTTTTGCTTCTCAAGATATCCCAGCACAATCTGCCAATGGTCTCCTACAACTGAATGACCTGTAGTCCCCAATAAAAGGCCCCATTGTGTATTTGGAAGTCAAGCAACTGGTGTTTGTGTCCAGTCCCAACAAGTCCATGTCCCAGAGGAGGAGCTCAGTCTTCCTCTACTCGCATCCCAAAACACCAATTGGATTGTCAAGGCTGAGCAGCTGCTCTTTGGTAATGTGGTCATAAATAGAGTGGGCTACATCCTGTGGAGTATCAACCGCCATCAAAGAGCCAGTGTGATGGCCACTGAATCGTACAGCAGTGTGTTGTATCAGTCAGTAGACATGGAGACCCTCCACTTCCTGCACTTCAGAAATGCCTCATCTTTCTATCTCGTGCCTGTGCTCCCAGTGCACTAACGCTGTCCTCCGAGCATGGCTTGGTGGTGTGTTGGTAAGCGGGGTAGTCATGCAGAAAGATAACTGGTTTATCATCATCAAATGCAGTGCTGGAAACATCAGAGTCCCAGTTCTCTGTGCGTGTGTGTTTGAGAGAGAGCCTGCAAGCAGAATTATCCAGCCTCTATGAGCTTTTCCCTCATGTAGCACAGAATCTAGTCAGGGACTCCTGCAGCGAGCACCATCAAATCTGCAAAGTCAGAGTTAGTGCAGTGACCTACATAGATGAGGTTGGTGTTGTGAACAGGAAGTTCAGAGTGGAGAGGACGCATCATGGGAGAGACTACTGCATTCAGACACTGCAGCATGTCCTCCACTGACAGGACTGAGCCCAGGCAAGAGACCAGTCTTTAGGAATCGTCACAGACTCCCAGGAGAGTTGAACCATTCTTCTTTTTGAATACTATGCGATATTGATGCTTTGACCTGACATTGTCATTTTAAGTATCAGAATTACTTTGGACATGGAAGGGAAGTTTCTAAAACTGTGTGACAAGCAAAACACAATGAACAGTCAGCATGCACTGCTTTCACATTTACCCACACCACTCTACCCGCTCTTATTGTAGCTTCAGAGAAGAGTGATTTTTAAAGCCGACTCCACTCAGCCCAGCTCATACTGCTAAACATGATATCCAAAGCCAATATTCAAGGACTTAGTGACTCATCGTCAAATCGTCAATGAAAGCTGTTCCTTCTTGGTTACATCACTGGTTCCCACCCGTTTTCCTTTTCTTTGCTGCCATCTTCCACTGAAGTCACTTTTCTGTCTGATTAAATGTCAGAATCAGTACGCTGTTCTCATTCATACTAATTTGAGTCCACCCCACTTGTTTCACCTTGATCATTCCTGTTATTCTTCCAGTGCCTCTAGCCCAGAACTTCTAAAACTTTTTCAGACCAAGAAACTCACGGACCACCTAACTCCCAAACATCCCCAAAATCAAACAGGGTTATCACTTTAGTAATATTGAGCTTGAAAAAAAATGTTTTGTTTTTTTGACCTTTTTATTGAACAGGTCAGTGACAAAACAGGACATGAGAGATTAAAGAAGCAAAAACTCCAGCCTACTGGGAATTGAACTGGGGTCTCAATATAGTGAGACGTGCCTTACAACAGCGGGTACTCTTTGTGTGACAGCAAACAAATTACTCGCGCATTCAAACACTGTCCAGATTTCATTGAACGCACACATTGTCAGTGCGTGATAGTTAGGGGCTGTTGATAACCGGTGTTCCACAAGTGACCCCAGATGGTCCGTGGACCACACTTTGAGAAAAGGCTGCTCAAGAGACTAGTAGCCTTATTGGCAATTGCACCACACAAATAGCAGCCAGTTTACGGCATGTGACTCTGTGGTAATGAACATCTGTGTTATCTGGTTTGCAGTTGAATGTAAAGTTCTTTGAGTACTGACCATGAATGTGGCTGGTAACAACCTCTGGCCCAGCTGACAGCTCAAACAGTTCCAATGCAGGACAGAGGCCCGTTCATGGGTCACACAAGGTCAGAAGGGAAGTTCCTCTAAAGCAAGTTTTAATTCTATTTCATTAATGACTGAACATGAACTTGCTCAGCCACAGTATCTGCCTCTCTCTTCATTTCCACTGAGAGTTTTGTGTCCTAGTCACAACACACAAGAGAAACAGCTAAACAAGTGAGGATCTCTGTTGCCTTCAGATCCAGCTCAGGATCTCCTCCGATGAGCACCGCTTCATTTGGACTCAATTCATCTTGTCACAAACTCAATTTGAATTGATTAGAATTTGTTGGTCAAAGGTCACTGTGACCTCACAAAACACAGTTTGGGCCACATATCCAAAATTCATACACTAATAATGACACAATTTATCTCAGTTGATGACATTTTATATCCAAAAGGTCAAAGGTAAACTTCAGTGACACCAGAATGCTCTGTAAAACATCTGGCTCTCATTCACTCAGGAAGAGGAGATTGTGACCATACTCCCTGCAGCATGGCTGGTTGGTGGAGGCAAACAATTGCAAGGCTGTAATTCTGGTTTTGACTTTCTTCACTTCCCACTTGTTGAATGCAGCCATATTTACCGAGAGGGAGGTTGAACGTGTCAGTCAATCAGCGGCATACAAGCCGGCAGCGGGTTAGTGGGGGGCAGATGGCAGGCAGAGCTCAGCCACCCCTGATTCCTCACAGATCACTACCTGGCAATACAACGCTGACTGATTTACACCAGCTCTTTGTGACAAGATGAAGTGAAGTGCTGCCTCTGGAGGTCCAGGGCATAAAAACCTCCTTCCGAGCTTTTGTTATTCCTCAGAAAGAGCTGAGTGTGCGGCTGACGTCATGGAGCAACAAGTGAGGTCTGAGGGCACGAAAGCAGCCAGATAAGAGCTATGATGAAGAAGCAGCCAGAGAAATGCACTGAACTCTCAGGAATTATAAAGTCATTAAGTGGGTGTTTGTGTTTTGCTGCTTGCTAAAATATCACATCAAAGTCTACAGGAGTGAAACATGAATTGACAGCATTTAAAGTTGTAAAAAAAAAAAAAACTTTTGGATTCTCTGTATTATGTGTTGTTGTCTCTCATAATGACGCTGAGTGATGCAGTGTATCAGTATGGTGACGACAGTGTGATATGAGCTTTCATATCAAATGGAATTTTTTTTTTTTTTTAATATTGGGGTATACACCTATCACCATTACATTATGACCCTGGCAGGTGAAGTAATAACATTATCACCTGGTTACCATGGTTACCTGTCAGTGGTTCATACATCAGGCAGCAGCTGAACATTTAGTCCTGAAGTTGATGTGTTGAAGCAGGAAAAATGGCCAAGTGTGAGGATGTGAGGGACTTTGACTTTGACCAAACTGTGATGAGACGACTGAGTCAGAGCTTCTCCAACACTGCAGCTCTGTGGGATGTTCCTGGGCTGCAGTGGTCAGGACCTACCAGAAGTGGTCCAAGGAGGGAGAACCACTGGACCACAGACAGGGTCAGGGGTCAAGGCTCAGTGATGGTGGTGGGGAGTGAAGGCTGGACCCTGTGGTCTGATCCAACAGAAGAGCTACTGGAGCTCAGACTGATGAAGAAGTTCATGCTGGTTCTGATAGAAAGGTGTCAGAACACAGAGCATCACAGTTTGTTGTGTTTAAAGCTGTGTAGCCTCAGACCGGTCAGGGTGTTGACTTGGCTCCGAATCCCCCAGATCTCAGTCCAATCCAGCATCTGTGGGATGAGCTGGACCAACAAGTCTGATCCATGGAGGCTCCACCTTCAACTTCAGGACTTAAAGAAGCGATACCACAGCTCAGCTTCAGAGGTCTAGAGGAGTCCAGACCTCCAGGGTCAGGACTGTTTTGGTGGTAAAAGGAGGACCTACACAAAGTGAGACAGGTCATGATGTTCTGCGTGATCCGTGGACTGCAGCTTAACTGTGACAGTACACAATGGACAGAATGGTCTGAAGGTTGTTGCTGACTATATTCATTGTGATATGATGAACTGTTGAATTGTCATATATAATAATAATTTCTCTGCCTTTTCTTGTATCTTCTTAAGTTAAAACACTTATTCCCTTATTATCATCACTTCAATATGAAGGCATGAAGTGGAGAACTGGCCTTAAAATGAACAAACAATCCTGTGTGTTGGTCCTGTGTCCTCAGCAGTCCAAGTATAGCTATAGATAAAATATGTAGGAGATGTCTTCTTGTTGCAGTGTGTGTGTCTGTGAGAGAGAGCGTGGCAGGTTATTAAAATTGTCATTTTCACCTGTGCCCCTCCCTGGGCCAGTCACCGTGATCTTCATTTCCCCAGTTTCATTAAGAGTCTGATGTGTGGTTTGGTCTGACAGCTCAGACGCTGCTAACTAGAGTTTTGTGATGTGGTGGCAGCGGCGCTGTGTGATTAACTGACTGTTAGCTGTGGCTGTCCCCGACTGTCTGTATCTGAGGGCATGAAAGTGGATGCTGTGCGCAGACATCTCCCTTTTTATGGTATAACTGGTGCACATGCTGGCCAGATAAATACAAAGAGACATAAAGATCTAAGTGTACACACCGAACACAGTCAGCTGGTTCCTCACATGCTTGATGGAGTAAAATATTTTATTTGTGTCAAACCAGAACAGACCAACTATAGGTTTTTTTAAAGGCAAATACATTAACTCAAAAGCTAAGCTACTAGATACTGCTACACTTGGCCTTTACACACATTGCTTAGGTTTGAGGTATGAATGATGTTATGAATAGTTCTTATCTATCATGACTAAGGTAACATTTAACAGTGCAGTAAACATAAAAACTAATTACTAATTATCTAATCAGCATTCTTTTTTTCTTGAGCTCTTGGAGGAAAGATAAGCACACGAAGAGCAGAAAAGTGCTGCAGATTAGATTCCCCCACATGGTGGTGCTAATGAAACAGGACGGTTGTTCATAATAACCTGTGATGGAGCAGAACTCAGCAAGAGATAAAGCAAAAAATAAACTTGTGGATTAACTCTTGTTTTTTGTTTACAGGAAGGTGGAGAGGAAGGCGAAGCATGATGAGATCCGCAGGAAGTATGGTATGTATGAACCCGGGTCCACATTCAATCACCATATGTACTCCATTCACTCCCCATGCGGTGCAGATAAAGCGTAAACTGCCTCTCCTCTCTGTTCTCATGTCGCTTTTGTCTTGCATGCTTTTTGAATTTGGTCTCAGATTTTTCCAGTTGTCATTGACTCTCATTTCCATAGCCTGTGGCAGCAATGCATTATTCAACAGTAAACCCCGGTCCCCAAACAAGGCCGCGCAGGTCACGTGTAGATTACACCAACTCCTGTCTGTTTAAATCAATCCAGGCATAATTTATCATACACTGGTGTCAAATGGAAGACCCCTCAACCTCTCTGAGCAGGATTTTACAGGTCACTGAGCAGCAAACAACACATTTATTATCATAGACCGTTCCATACATTACTAGTCAACTAGTGAATAGGAAATGTAAGGTTATTCTCCCTTTACAAAAAGATGCCTCTGTAGCCCACTCCTCATCTCTGCTACAGGCGATATTAGCTTGCTCATAGCACCGGGCTCAGTCTTCAGAGGTAGTTCATGATGCATGTTCAAAAAGTTTACACATTTAAGGCCTCTCAATAACTTCAATCAAGTGTTGGATTGTCGATTTTTATACATATAATATACACATACGTGTGTGTGCGTGCGTGTGTGTGTGTGTGCGTGCGTGCGTGTGTGTGTGTGTGTGTAAATCCATGGAGCCACTAGCGTCTGTTTTCATTGTGTCTCTGCTGTCTGTCCTGTCTCCTCTGTGCAGGTCTGATCGGAGACTCGGACCACCCGTACAGCAAGTTTGAGAACGAGTGAAGCAGCTGCTCTTCCCTTGTTTTTAGCGTGGAGCGATGCCCCTTCTCTCACACAAACCACAAATCAGACAAACACCGCAGAGTGCCGTCCAGAATCATTCATCCCAGACAAAAATCACCATTTCAAACTAACGACCCTGATTGAAGGATATTATGACTCTATTTTTGCCTCGTCGTACCCGATGAGCAGACTGTTTGTTTGTTTTTAAACTTTATGCAAATTAATTTTGTGCTCTGAAATTTTGTGTTTTTTCTTTTTAGATGTTGTAGTTTCATATCAGCCTTTTTGCACTTTGTTCATACAGTGTTGATTTATGAAATAAAACAGTAATGACTGTACAGCAGATGTGTTCTGACGCATGAAATAAAATCTGCTCTTTTAACACTGAGGTTTTGTTCATTCCCAGATAAAAACTGTTGTGTTTTGTGACAGCAGTGACACTGTACAGGCTCAGCAGCACACAGGGTAGGACATCACTGCTCCCCTCAGTCCCACGGACACACTGAGGACACAACATGTCTGATACTCACACTGCCTCCACTATTGTGTTATACCCATCAGCCATAACATTATGACCACCTGCCTAACACTGAGGCCAAGTCAACACCTTGAACTGGTTGTTGTTCCTCAAAGCTCCTGAACCATTGTTGCAGTGACAGGGAGCATTATCCTGCTGAAAGAGGCCACTGCCATTAGGGAAGACTGTTTCCATGAAGGGGGGGACTTGGTCTGAACCATGTTTAGGGAGGTGGGACGAGTCAAAGGAACATCCACATGAATGGACCCAAGGTTTCCCAGCAGAACATTGTCCACAGCATCACACTGACTCCACCAGCTTCTTCCCATAATGCATCCTGGTGCCATGTCTTCTCCAGGTAAGAGACGCACAATCACCCGACTATCACATGATGTAAAAGAAAACCTGATCCCTCAGACCAGACCCCCTTCTTCATTGCTCCATGGTCCAGTTCCTCAGCTCCTGTGTCCATTGTAGGATCTTCTGGTGGTGGACAGGGGTCAGCATGGACACCCTGACCGGTCTGAGGCTACACAGCCCCTGTCAGTGGTCATCATGTTGTGGCTTATCGATGCATATATTGAATGCAGATCTTTCACACTGTTCTTTTGCTGCTTGTACAATATTTACCTTTGAAATATTAAAGTATAGAAGTTCCTAAAAATTGTACTAACAAACAAACAATTGTTTGTGTAAAACCGATCTGACAGCTGCTGGTATTGTTTTCACCTGCTGTCATAGAAACTGCCACAGCACTTTGGCAGATGTTTAACGTCACAAAACTCCGCAGGTGTAGAGACGAAGATGGAGGCCGAGTGTGAATGTGGTTGTGATCCAACCCATGATGCAATAATTCAAGTATCACTGCAGTGAACATGGATTCCTCCTGTGCCTACAGGGTGAGGTTATCGTACCAGAGGAGCTACCTCCGCTCCCCGAACCCTTCAGATGCCGTCGTCTCACTGCTTCCTGCTGCCACCACTGAGCATGGCTACTTCAAGCACAGCATTTTAATGTCAGCAGCACAGATGTGGCTTTCAGATGACACGAAGCCCCACGCCACGGACACACTTTCCCTTTGCTTGGAGGTATTTGTTTAAAACGTGTGCACTCATCATTAGCTAATGCCTTATAACGAAGGACCAGTTCGAACGAATGGAGCTGTACATTTGTCTCAATTATCCCTGGGGAGGGGAAGGGGGGGGGGGGGGTGGTCAGAGTAATTAGGAGGCAGCATGGACTCTGCGTTCCAGGCTCTGCTGGTCTTTAACTGAGGACCAGATCCAAACAGTGAGGCGAGTCCCGGTACAGCACATCCACTGCTGCACCACTGCTCTTCTTCTGATGCCCCTGACTCGTGCGGCCGCTCTGGCGACTGCAGCACTGATGTGATCAAATTGGAGATGCCAGCCAGGAAAAGAAAAAAAAAAAAAAAAAAAAAAAGATATAAAGACACATGACAGAAACAGAGTCCAGCTCAGGAGCTCAGAGCTGCAGGATGTGGATTATTGATGCAGGCTTTGGATAGCTCTGATAGCTTTAATCCCACCGCTCTCTTTAATCCTAACTATGTATTATTGTAAATTAACTGGAAAAAATGTGATATTATTGTGGCTGAATATTGTCTTCAAAAAAAAAAACTGTCAATGCCGAGCAGCAGAGAAATGAAAGGAGTGGATAACCATGATGAGATTAAAAATGGTGCTGAGGCGTCGTCATAATGATTTTAGATTCATTATTTCTACGGTTTAACACCTAAATATTTTCACTCAATGCAGGAGAAAGACAAAGAGCAGGAAGTGGACGTGGAAGTGCACATTAAAGCTCTTGAAATTCCAAAAACCTAAATGCAACCAATTCTTTTTACTCCCATTTTTCATGAGTAGAAAAAAAAAAAAAAAAAAGAGAGACCTTCATTTTCTGCGTGTGTTTAAACCAACAATAGTCAATATCATCCATCCAGACAGATGTGGCTCATCCAGATGTTGATTCCGCAGCACGATTGCCGCAGGGCTGCAGGCTGGTCACAGGGCAAGGCCACTTTAAAATGTGCACTTCATCACACAGCGAGTCCACAGATGCTGAATGTTTTGAGGGAGTGTGGATCACGTCTCCCCAACCACACCTGTCCCCACACTGAGCAGCTTTCAGGCCCTGGATCTGTGTGTACGACAGCGCGGTCCAGGGCCACTTTGGCCAAGGACATTTTGGAGAGCGGGCCCTCGAGTGGAAAGAAAGGGCACCCCTCTCAGAGGTATCACATAAGGTTATTTATTTATATCAATACCCGTACACTTCCAGATGTTTACCATTGTTTAACTTAACTTTTATTGTAACAGATTTCAACGAAATTAGCAATTTTTAGGATTCATCAGACCGACAGGCAGCAACAAGGCAAAAACAAGGCCACACGGCTGCTTTAGGGTGAAATAGAAGGAAAGCAGAGCCCAAATGCACTCATCGTTCAGGGCCGGAGCCATGAGCCAAATTTAAAAACCTAAGCAGAAAGTGAGAATATATAGGGTAGAAATAGAGAAAAGGTTCAAAAATAGGGCACTTGCATAGTCAGAAGCCAGAAGGACAGGGCTTGAGGTCTGAGGTCTGTCTGTGCATGTGCCCAGTGTGATCCACTTCCTGTCAATATCCAGTAACTCCACACATCCACCCAGACACTGACCAACGACCTTCCCCCAGATAATGTAAATTATATGTAAAGTGTGTAGCCCAGGCTTAAAGTGTCCTTTTATTGTGCCAAGGTCACGTCCGTGCGGTTATCAAGCTGTGTGGTCAACATCTGGATGAGCCACATCTGTCAGGTGTATGGGCGATGTTGACAAAGGATCTGAGAGGAGAAGGTCTTTTGTTTCTGCCCATGAAGGATGAGTGAAGACGAATGTTGCATTGCGTGTGTTTGTGTTTGTGTTTGTGTTTGCGTGCAGAGGCTGAGCTGCGCTGCTCGGGGCCGGTGGGGCCGATGCTGGGGGCGGGTCCCCGCCCCCTGTGCACAGTGACCGGGGGCTTGCAGGTGGGGGGGGCAGCAGCTTCAAGCAGGAGCGCTGACAACAAAACGGGCTCCCCCCGTGAAAATCTTTCCTCCTCCCGCAGCACATTTGGAGGGCGGCCCCGCTCCCTGACGGCCAGCCTCCGCAGCGAATAGGGAGGCGCCCCCCCCACCCGGCCGTCCTCCAATCCCCGCAGCCGGGGCGGGGTCTGAGGGGTCGAAACCAGAGAGAGAATCCCAAAAATGACATCTTGATTGCGGTGGAGCAGGGAGCGACCGGGACTCTGAGGGAAGAAAGGAAGAAGTCAGAGCCGGACCTGGTGTTTCAGGAGCCGACCAGAGCCGCAGCGGATCGCGCACCCTCCCCCAGTCCGGATCCTCAGCTCCAGCCGGACTTCAGCTGCCTCTGTGGAAATGTAGCGAGTTTTTTTTCCTTTTTCTGTTTGTTTTGTGTTTAAGGACAATCTGAAGGAGGCATTTGTTCCTCACCAGTGGATGAGAGGAGTGAGAGCCGCCGAGGCTCCGTTTTTCTTGTGCTCGCCAGCGCGCTGCAGCTGGGCTGAAGAAGCCCCCCCACCACCCCCCGGTGCTGCCCGGACCCCGGTCCTCCCTCCCCGCCTCGAACCGCATCCAGCCTCCAAGTCGGTGAAAAGAAAGAGAGAAATGTGCGACCTGATGCCAGCCTCCCAGCCCGCGGAGAAAATCGGCAAAATGAAAAAGTTGAGGAGAACTTTGTCGGAGAGTTTCAGGAGTATCGGTGAGTAACGGGACTCTCTCTCTCTCTCTCTCTCTCTCTCTCTCTCTCTGTCTCCCTCTCTCTCTCTCCCTCTCTCTCTCTCCC
>CM076653.1:15585397-15622684 GCA_038496675.1 Rachycentron canadum
ATATATATATATATATAGAATATATCTGTTGCTGCCAGTTTGGTGAAGCTGAATAAATAATTGTTTTTTTGACCACTTTAACAACAGCACTGCTTCACTGTGGTCCATATAAAATTCCACTGTATTTTATAATATACATGATAGATGAATATACATTTAAAGTCTTTATATATTCTCCCCGTCACAGGCAACAGCAGGGTCAACACTATAATCGTATCCCTGACTGACTGACTGACTGACTGACTGACTGATCGTATTTCCACCACTGGTCAGCTGAATGCCATGTGACTGAGTTGGAGTTTCCCCATTGGCCGCTGCTATGTCAAAATGAATCGATGCAGACAGGTTGGATCGGGGGCTGTTTACATCCTGCAGCAAACCTGATGTTTAATGTAGTGTTGAGAGTGACCACAGAGTCCACTCAGTAGTATAGGGCTACATGTTGTTTTCGATATAAAATCAACTCTACTCTTACTGCAGCACAATGAGTTGTGTCATTCCCTGTTATTAATATTTGTATTGTTTACATCCTATTAAGATCTATCCCTCTCTCTCTCTCTCTCTCTCTCTCTCTCTCTCTCTCCTGCTCTCTGCTCAGTGTGTCTGATGTTCAGTTATTCCTCTGCCTGGTTTTGTGATAATGGTACAAGCAGTAAATGCAGTTTATTTATGTAGGGCCAGGCTCAGTGAAAGGGAAGCACATCTCCCCTTCCCTCTGAGTAGCAAGGGTGACTCCCCAGCTGCCTGTAACAAGAGCCGAGGCTCTCAGTCCACAGTTCACACCCAAGCATTGTCCAGCCTTACACTAGGTATAAACTTAGTCCTGTTTCCCCTGTAAAAGGGGGAGATAATGCTGTTCTCCCTGGGGCGGCAGCTGCCCACTGCAGCGACCGGCTGGTCATTACGATGTGCATGTTGCGATTATTTTGGCAGATTATTGCAATTGCAATATACAACAGTATTTTCGTTTAAATGGTCATTTACTTTGATGATGCAATTTTTGTTGGGTCTTATACCAAACAAACATGTTCCTTTACACCTGGAGAACATGACTTATTGGCTGGGGAGTCTCTGTAGCACCATGATGCTAACAATACACAACACTGTTGCAACACATTTTACCTTAATCAAAAAAAAAAAAAAAAAAAAAAAAAAGCCACTGCGATTTGCATATTGCACATGGCCATGTTGTGATTTTGATTATGTATTTGGATTAAATGGTCATCAGGCATTATTTGGATATGTAATGTTGTATTTTGGCCTGTCCGCCAGATCAACGATCTCCATTGAAGTGAGCATCCTGGAGTCCGGGATCTAGTCCCTGTAATAATCCAAGTTGTGTTGACTCCACTGGCTCCTGGTTGCAGCTTTCCTTCAGTTCAGAGATAAATGAATGATTTTAATTGAACTGCCTCTTCTCGTCGTGTCCATTGTGCTCCTCCGCCTCTCGTCACTGCCCGTCGACCGTCATCTGTCAGACCAGACCTCAACATGTCACACTTATCTACTCCTGCTGGTAACTTGATACGGGAGTTGTCATTAAGCCGTGTTTCTATTTAATTTTTTTGACAACTTTCTGATTGATTTTTTGTGAGACACGGTCATCGGTGACTTCAGTGTGTGTGGGGCCGGTCGTGCAGTTGTAGCTGTTGATAGTTGAACCCAGGCTGAGTCTGTCAGTGCAGGTGATGCATTATTTTTGACAGATTATTTGATATGATTTCAGTTGGAATTATCATTTTTGCAATTTATTTTATTTTTAATATGTTACATTTTTGCATATTTTTTTTTTAAACTGACGTTATTTCTGTTGGGTCTCATACCACACGCGTCTTTACATCTGGAGGATATCGAACTTGTAGACTGCAGCATCTTTGCAGCACCACCACGTCGATGGTTCTAACAATACTCAACAATGTTGCCACACATTTTACCTTCATAAAAGCATTGCAGCTCCTGCAATTTGGGTATCGCACTTGGCCGTATTGTGATTTTTTGATTATATTTAGATTAATTGTGGCGCCCTGGTATGAACATACATGTCTTTACCTTCTCTTTGTGCTCAGTGAAACCTCCTGGATAAATCAAAGTTAAATACATCTGATGATATTCCAGCTATAAATACACTTCATCAGGATTCAGCTTCTTCTCTGTTCTGCAGAGTTAGAGTTATGTTACTGCAACTTTGATCAGAAGTGAGAGATGCAGTATGAAAGCCTGTAGAAGCAGTAATGAGGCGTTAGGGCTTTTTATTCATTTATATTTTTTTGGTCTTTTTTTTTCTGCAGTGAATCTGGACAAAACAGTCTGTTACTTATTTTGTCTTCTGTTCATCACCTCCCTATTATTTTCTGTTCCCTGGAAATAAATATAGTGTAAATGCATTTACATTGAACAACAATGCTCTTCACTTTCATCTTTTTCTTCATACCATGTCCAGAAGGTCACAGGAAATGATTATATTATGGTTAAAGCACATGGACGCAGAACTGTTGCAACACACCGCACACACAATAATTGCAAGCTGTGTGCAACATTGGAGACACACTGGATGTGTAAGCTTGTGTGTTGTGGCTGCTGTTGCTGATCTGTTTAGAGTTCAACGCTCACGTTTATTCAAATTTATTTTAGATTTGTTCTTGACAATAAATGTCTCTAAAATGTCTCTGTGTCCACATGCAGCTGCCAAAATGTTAAAAAATATACTTCTATTTTTCTTTATGTGTGTCACATACATCAGACTGGAGTGTCAGGTGTCAGTTTAGTGTCATATTGCTGGTATGATGTCAACAGGTCTTTTCTCGGTCTGGTTTTATTATAACGAGAAAATGATCACATTCACAAGATGGTGACTTACTAACAACTGTGGGAGGTGAACGTTTTCATCTGTGGCTGTATTTTTCATTTGTGACGCTGTCTGTTAGACTCTGGCTTGATTTTAAAGTTTGATTGCTTTTTTTTTTTTTTTTTAAAGCTTGAATGTCTCTGTCTCCAATTACATCTCACGTCAATTTGAATTATATTTAATTAAGTCAGTTGTTGATTTGGTTTGGTCAAGACTTGTGTCCAAGGGCCACAGCGTTTGGTGTTAGAGCCCCAACACTCAACCCAAATCACATGCTGTAAATCCATGTCCTCCTCTAAATCTCTTCTTAATTATTCTAATATATCTACATTTTAGCCTTTTGACTTGTTGAAGTCGAACTGGCCATTTGTTCCTGATATTTCATAGCAGCATGGGAGACCGGGTCAAATACACAGTTTGGATTTTATGTGTCAGTTGTTTTTATTTGATAATCATAATGGCATAATCATATTATTGCGTTTTCTGTTGAAAATGTTTTTGATGTTATAAAGAATATATTAGGAAATATCACAATATTGAATATTATTGAGTACTGGTCCATTTTGAATACAGAATTGTATATATTCCCCATTCTAACTATATTAAGAATTAATGCTTGGTATATTTAAATATAAACAATTAATGACTGAATCTTTACTACTTGATTTGACAGTGTAATGTGTCTCCTGTATCGTGGCACAACCTTAAACCTTGCATGTCGGCCAGAGCAGAGGCTCTATTGTCTACCTGCTGTCTAATCCCTTGTATTGAGTGTGGGTGTGAAGCTGTGATGGTGCAGTGTGGGGTGTCTGGCTGCTCTTTGGGGAATGTGTGTGTACTCACTGTCTGAGGACAAGGAGGCAGCAGTTTAACGGCTCACTGACTGGGCTGACAATGCTTCGCAACACTCACTCTGACATAAATAAGTCATTTTACTCAGATGCAGCCCCCAGAGCGCTCCGCCGTTTAGCCATCTGCACCGCCTTTCTCATTAGACAACATAATCATCATTAAGAAAATTAATAGCTGAAGAGCCATTATTTAGCTATTAATAACACCCTCAAAAAGCTTGTGGGACTAGAGATTTAGAAATGAAAGCTGCAGAAACAAACAGTGTCGAGCGGGATGCAGCGTTGTTTACTCCCTTCTCATTGTAAACGCGAAGAACATTAATGTCCGATGCAAAAGTGTCGTCCCCTGTAATTAACTTGAGGAACATAGCAGACTGTCAGTGTGGAGCTAGAAACAACAACTCTTTGATAGGTTTTTATACACCAGTGTCATGGGGCAGCTTTTGCAATTTGTCTGTTCTCCTTACAATAAAACACCTTATGCAACATACTAAACATTAATGAAGTCTTAAAGGTCAGAGAACCATTTTATGGGAGATCATTACACACCTTTTAGTGGAAAAGATCCTAATAACCAGCTTTGAAAGAGATGATTACAAGGCACATTGTTTTAGAGTCACTGTGTTAACAACCTAGAGTTTGGCGCCCAGGTTCAGGTTAATAAAAGTTAAATTAAATGACTTGTGCCTCTGCTGTCTGTTTTTTTGATTTCCAACTGGTTTTGTCAGATCTATATCTGTATAATCTACCTCACAAAGGACAAATGCATGTTTGCATAGACATCTGTACAGTGTGACAACATCTGAAAGAAGGAAAATATGGCTAACCCCTGAAAGATCGATCACCACCAAGCTGCCTGTCAAAAAGCTTCAGACAAGCTCTTCCTCTGTACAGCAGCATCTCCCCAGGAGACTGGATCCCTGTGGTTGTGCATTGAACCATAGGTGTTGTGGCGCTACAGAGACACCTGGCCTTAAAATCATATGTATGTTTGGTAGTAAACGGACAAAAATCAGAAAAATACTTTCAGTGAAAATTAAATGAAAAAACCTGGAAATCACATCACAATCGCAATATCTGTCGGAATAATAATTTTCATATTGAGAGCTGAACACAGTGAGGGGAGAAGGTACAGTCTCTGATCAGACGTCATTATCCAGATACAGATCACACGTTAGGGCGGAAACATCCTCATGTGTACGCATCAGCGATAATCACTGTTATTTACCTTTATCTTCATCACACACCGACCTCAATACATCACCTCCTTGCTGCGAATTATGCATGTTGGGATTTTTAGCACGGTGTTGCTATTAATTATGGCTGCAAGTACAATTATAATTTCACAATTATACTATTATATTGTAGTATTATATTTTATAAAAAGAAGAGTTTGGTCCTTGCAGTTGTTTGACTCCTCCAACCATATAATGGCCGGAGGTGTGTTTGGTGAAGTCTGACCTTTGACCTTCTTCCTTAGGTCAAGGTCAAACACACATTCTGTGTCATAATTAGTGTATTAATTTGTGAGATGTGGCCAAAAATGTGTGTGGTAAAGTCACAATGACTTTGACCTTTGACCATTAACATCTAATCAGTTCATCCCTGAGTCCGGGTGTGTATTTGTGTGTTCCATGAAGGTGATACTGAGATATCACATTCACAAGAATGAGACAACAGACAACCTGAAAACATAATGCAGAGGCATAAAAACACTAATAATAATAATAATAATAATAATAATAATGTAGAAAAATGTAAATAAATGTATGGCTAACACTGGTACTTAAATCAGTGCAGCTCAAATATTGAACACGTGTGGAAACAGGGACAAGTTATGATAAAATGCAGTTAATTCAAGGTCAGCAGGGTTTTCTGGACTCTCAGCAGCTCCATGTGATGAGGCCGTGATGTCAGGGGGTCAAGTGTATGTACATACCACGAAAAACCACCTCAGTGAAAGTATCTATGGATGATTAATTAACTGTGACACTGTAGTTCAACAGTGCAGAACGTTCTTTTTGACATGAAGTATAATATGTGTATGAATTCTCTCTCTCTCTCTCTCTCTCTCTCTCTCTCTCTCTCTGGCACAAAGATTTTGATGTTCCCATACTCCCTTGCCCCAAAGGAAACTGCATGGGAAAAGCAGGTTGTCACCAGCTCAAACCAAACCCACAGCCACACCGCTTTAATGAGCACAGAATGAATTCCTGACAAAATTTCGGCGCAGTGTCACGGCTGCGTGTCCAAGCTGCTTCTCTACCACTTTCTTTATTTTGTTCATTCTTCAAAAGGCATCAACACAGCCAGCGTCTAATTCTCTCTTCCTTCTCTTTACAGCTTTCAAGAAAGAGGACAGCGGCTTTGATGAGGTATGTTGAAAATTAGTGAATTGTCACGTGACATCACCGGCCCAGTTTCAGGGCTGTAGTTCTCACTCAGATTATTCATCAAGGTCTTGCGGGCCAGATGTTGTCTGAACCGTCTGCATTGCAGTTGTTTTTTGGAAGTGGATGCTGCTGTAACTCGGTGCATATGGTGTGTAATATATTCATGTGTGGAGCATGCTGGTTTTCCCTCTCATCTCAGAGACGTCCCTCAGGGTCAGTCACCATCGCAGAGCTCCTCTGGCCTGCCAAATGAGACATCGGCCACGTTCCCACCCTGTGAGCATACCAATGCATCCAGACTAGCTCCATATTGTGCTGCTGTCCTGAAGTGACTGAATGTTTTCACTTTTCACGTGTCCATGTGCAGTCCCCATGTTTCCGCCGTTCTGCAGGATGGCCCCACCTCGAGATCTGCATCCCGAGTCTGCGGATTGTTTTATTGTGAAAATCCTAACTGGATGTTGTGATTTGTATCTTTCTGCCTCACTTTCAGATGATCTGTTCCCTCACCACTGCTCTTCACCCAAAACACTATTACAACCAATGACAATTCTTGCTGAGTTAATATGTGTTATTCATTTGGACAGTTATTTGTTGATGATCTGCGATATGTAAGTGCTTCAGTCTGATTGTTTGGTCGCTGCACTGGCTCGGCCTGCCTCCTGTTTCCCTGCATGCAGACAGGTCTCTTGTCCCCCGTCTTGGACTTGAGCTGGTGACGTTGTTGACTCTTTAGCAGCAACTGAACTTTAAAAAAAAATATCTAAACCTAGAAATTTTAATGAGGCAATCTGTATAGTCCTGAAATGTAGATCACATGCACACAAGTGCGATCATTCACAATGTAATCGTCACAGTGCCCACCAGCAATTAATTGCCTGTGATTGGCCGGCGTTGGGCTCAATGACATCATAGACATGTGACATCTTTAAAGCTATCAGTTCACTGGCCCTTCAGCTGGCAAATGCTTCACCTTGCTCGTCTGGTCTCTGAATGTATCTGATAGTAGCTGCTAGTCAGAAGTGGGTTTATCAGAGCTTTAAAGCCAAAACAGTGAGCTGAAAGACACAAAGCTTCCATTAACCTGAAGGGAACTGCAGAGTTGGTGATGATTCACTACGTCTGACCCTTTGCTCATTTCATGCAATTATGTCAACTGGTGATATAAAAATATCGATCAGTGCAGCTTTAATGCAGTAATAATGTAGTCAAGATGGTAATTTAGCAGAGCACCAGAATCTTTTAATGTAGCTTTCAATGTTGAGGCTCCATGTGAAAATCGATACTTAGAGGAGTGGGTAGTAAAATCTGAAAAAAAATCAACCAAATCTTTACAGGTAAAATAATTAAACATGGTCATCTGTTTTTGTCTGATCTAGCAAACCTGACATGTTGCTTCATCACGTTAGTGCACAAATCATTTCAAAATCCAATATCCTGTATAAAACAACCAAGAATGTTAAAGGGATACTTTTCCTCAGCATAAATGATGTGGCAAAACTTCTGATTCTTGACAGGTTTATAACATTGCCTCACTGTATATATATTCCTGGGAATACTGGGACAGTCTAATACAGTAGTCATGAGTCCTAAAACCTGCAATTGAGTTGTATTTTAGCACTCCCTGTTCCCTGGGTCCAAGTTTACCGTGACCCTGCAAAGATTAATGATACAGCTGATTGGTGAAACAGCTGTTAAGTAAACAGCTGTTAATGCAAATGTTGGCTATTTAGCGATAGCAGAAGTCATTAATATAGCACCTTTAAAGTATCGTGATAGACTGGGACATTTAACATTTGAAACCATTCTGTTCCTAAATGAGCTATTAATGTATATATTAATACGGTGAACTTGGCTCAAGCTGGTCAGTGGTCAGGCAGCAGCTCTGTCCCGGGATTTTCAAAAACTATACTATACAAAAATACTCAACATACATAAAAAACTTAACACAAATGTATCAAATGTGAGTGAAACAAGGGACACATATGAATAAACCCTGTGGAAAGTCGTGGTTTTATATGTTAATAAGAACAAAGACATGACTGGCTGTTATTGTTTGAGTGGTGAAGGAAACCACTTCCTAACGTCCCCGGTTTTCGGTTTTACTGTTTCATCAGAGGAGAGAACACTAAGCGCTTACAGCATTGTGCATTTAAGAAAACCTGATGTCTGCAGCACTGTTTTGTTTGAGCTCCATCTGATTTCTCGTGTCCCACATTCACCAGGAGGAGAAACCGTTTGCGCTCAAACTGCAGTCTCAGCTGTAGTGTGGTGATGTGTGCCGATGGAGGCGATGAGGAATGCTGCGTCGTAAGATTTTCCCATTGAGAGGTCCACGGAGAAGTCTTTATTTTTGTTGGCAAAGGCTCGTGGGAGCTCAAATATCACAGACGCCACATATATTTGGCAACGCCGATGTTTTTCAAGCTTCCTGTGCTTATTTAGATAAGAAGATATAGCCCACACTCTTGCTCCGGATGGGACTTTTGTGGTGAAACAACGTGAAGCTGACCATTTGTAGAAGTCGGTGCCATGGGAATCAGCTCAGGCCATATGCTATAAATGGGTCTTTCTGCTAAGAAAGAATCTAAAGAATCTGACAGGGAAAAAGCCTCAGCAACATGTTTGTAAGAGCCTGAGTGATGGTGTACAGTGACAGTATGGGAGCATATCGCACGACTTGTGTGTGTGTGTCCGAGAGAAGCAGACGGAGACGGAGAGCTTGTTTGCCACTGGTGCCTGTTGAACTGATTATCATTCATCATGGTGAAAAGGAAACTATGCGTCTGTTTAAACCATGAAGATCAGGCTCAGAGCTTTGAGCCAACATCCAAACAGAAGCAGAGGCTAATATTATTTCTTTCCTTTCTGAGGTTTGATCTTAGGAGATAAAAATATGCATCTCGCTAATGACATCACAGTGAAGCAGTGGAGGATATGTGGCTACCAATGGATCTGAAATTGACCAGCCCTACTCTTCTATGAACCATACTGTGAGGGACAATAAAGATACGTCAATGATGCAGTCAGACTGTCCTCCAGCGCAGACACAGAGCTGTGGAGAAGTCTGGCTCTGTGAGACTAAGTGTAATGTTATGTCTAAAATAATAATACAAATGCACCTGCTCCTGTGGGTGAGTGTTACTGCAGCAGCTCTCATGTGAACGTTGCATCAATCAACAGCTGTCAGTGACATCTCTCCTCAGTACCTTTTTCACATGTTGTCGAGGGGATGGAGGGGTGTGTAAAGAGGTGGCTCATGGCCACATCTGAACTGACTTATCTTACACAGTTATGCAAAACATGCTGGGCCTTTCTGTTTTTTTTTTTTTTTTTATGTCGTGATTGTCCAGTGAGTCTGGTCATGGCTCAGGCCTTTTGCAGCCCTGTGCACCCTGAATGACAGGCACACTAGCGTTGATGTGGTGGGATTTCTCCTGGTGCTCTGATGGCTGGCGGGTCTGTTGCGTTTGTGAGAAGGAGCGGGGAGAGAATCTGAGAATCGACTTGCAGCCCTACAGTCAGATTTTAACATTTAAAATAGTAAAATAAAATAAATGAATGTATGGAAAACACGGCTTTCCCAGCAGCCATCTCTGCTCTTTGTGCCTTTTCTCTCCACTTTGTCTTTGCCAAACAAAAACTGTTCATTTTCTATTTCTCAGTCCAATTTGAGCTGAATAATTTCACATGTTTGGTCTCAGAATCAAAAATTAATGCAACAAACGTGTTCCTTAATTACTGGTTCTCTGAGAATCCATTAAAAGCGAAACGCTGTCATCAGCCCCAGGGAGCGAAAATCACTGTGAATTTATTTTAAATCTCTGCTTCCATGTCGTGATTGTTGCTGCTCTTGTCACAGTATGAGCCTTGAATTATGTTGTTCCATTTGCGTTCACGGTTAAAGTAGATGCAAACAAACCCAACCCTGTTATTTTTCAAATTTTACCACCTTGAAGCATTTTGAAGGCAGTGAAAATATCATTTGTTTGAATTTTTATCTGACACACACGTGATCCCCACAGCTCCTTATATCATTTCTTTGTGAATATGTTGTTATATTGTCGGTAGCAGAGAATCAGTTTGTTGCTGTTTTACACTGAGCATCATCACTTCCTGTCCCCTGGTCCTGAAGCCTCTGATGTGATTTCTTGAAGATTTTCCTCCTGTTGAAAAAAGAAAAGGCCAGTTGCTTCCAGAGGTTGTTGGGGATGTAAAACATCAGCACAATGAACCAATCTCCTCACCAGTCCACCTTCACAGACTCAAACTGTCACTCACTCTGTCAAAGGAAAAGCTCCGTAGATGAGCTCAGAGCCAAAAAAAATAAAGTGAAGTTTATTAGTGGTGACATTGAAGTCATGTGACCGTGGTGTTGTCGGTTTATAGCATAACATTAGCTCTGTACTGCTGCTGATTGTGTTTAGGCTTCAAACATTGTAAAGTGGTGAAGTTTTTTTAGTAACTGGTCCTGGTCACATGCACTCATGTGCGTCTAAGATGGCTGCTCTGCTGCCACGACACTTTCTCTAATCATTGTGGGGGATTAGAGACAGGGATTTTCCTTGTGCGGAAACTTGTCTTGGCCACTTCTTTTTTTAAAGAAGATCTTTGTACGTGTGCGTCCATGTCTATGGATGAAGACTTCAGACGAGGAAGGTGTTGTGAATGTTGTGTGATTCCCCGTGTGCATGTGTTTCTCCTCAGAAAACACTGTCAGACCCTGAACACCTGAAACAGCTGCTCTTCAGTCCTGTGGTGGTGGGTGGTAACACGTGCTCCATCTGCACATTAACATTAAACACAGAAACAGATGATGGAGTTAACAGTTTGTGTCCAACCTCCCACTCTAATCCTGAGCTCATCTGGAAGCAGAAGCTGACGAGGTGAACAAAATGGCTGACGTGGTTATTGATGCGTTCTCCCTGGTGAGGCTGCCTCACTGGCTGAATGACAGTTTAGGTCATATTTAGCAAACATCTCTCTCAGACCATTAAGCCTTGATGGATTCAGAAATGCCACCAGCATCTTCTGTCTGTTTTCATAATCTATACTGTCTCCTCCTTGAGAAACAAGGTCGGCTATTGGCTGCAGCATTTCCAGAGAGTTAGGGGCTCTTCTTTCTGGTTGAAGTTCAATTACCAATGGTTATTTTGATGGCGTTGACAATTCCAATCAGTGCAGTGCACTGACAGCGCCCCCAGAAATGACCAAAGAAAAGGCTTCTGATTAAAGCTGTGTCTGGTTATCTGCAGATTCATTGGCTTTTATGTCCTACACGGTCATGGATGTTAAATCTTGATATGAATTCAATAAAGTGTTGAACCACAGAGCTGGAGAAAGGACTGAGGAGGAGGAGAAAAGGCATTAGGACCCATCAGCCTGTGAATCGGCGGAGATGAAAGACCTCTGATAAAAGCATGAGTGAGGATAAGGTGGGTTGGAGCATATTGTGATGTTGATGACTGTCGTCCCTGCACTCACGGTAAAAACATGGCTCATGACCTGGTTCAGTTCACATGGCTTCCTTTCTATGTCGACTTCTGCCAATCTGCCCATATCATATCAAGTGTCAGTCCTCGGTCATGTCATCCATCGGTTTTTGAGCTTCTGTTTTGAAGCCTTCTGTTTGTAATTTGTCTGTCGGCCATCTTGGTTTTTTGAAACCAGAAGAAACCATATTTGGAGGAGAAGGTGGAGCTGAGGAGGAGTAAGGGGTGGAGCTGACCTGCTCTGTACTCTATCCTGAGTATGTGGTACAATCTGTCAATCACACAGTAGACACGCCCCCTAATTCATCCCCTGCTTTATGGTCTATTTTCCTCTAAATGGACCATCATTTAAAAAATGAACATCATGTTGTATTGAAGACTTGAAACTAGAGACTGAGACCATAAACTCATTAGGAAAACGTTTACTGAGCTAATAAATCAAGGGAGAAGTAGGGACATTTTCCCATAGACTTCAATACAATCTGACTTCTTTAACAACCAGTGGAGTCGCCCCCTGATGGTCATTAGATAGAATGAAGGTTAAAGGCTCTTCAGCATTGGCTTCACTTTACAGACCCAGAGTCTACGTCCACTTCGATAGACAGTCCCTGGTTTGTGTCTTTTAGCTGTAAAAAGTGTAAAAAAAATACTGTCCTCTAGTGAAGGGAGGCGGTTCAGCCTGAAGTCCTTTGATGTGATTGCCTTGTGGACTTGATGACGGCAGCGTTCAGCCTCAAACCAGCACCAGTTACATATCAGACATTGTATCTTGTGACGGACAGGCGGCATCTGCACAGTCTGTAATTGTGGACACAATACGTATCAGATAGCTATTGTCACACACTCATTGTCACTGTCATATCTCAGACACAACACTTCCACCCCGTCAGCCGCTAACGGCGCAGAGGATTAGCAGCCCGTACCTTACAGT
Source organism: Rachycentron canadum (assembly GCA_038496675.1). Taxonomy (NCBI): domain Eukaryota; kingdom Metazoa; phylum Chordata; class Actinopteri; order Carangiformes; family Rachycentridae; genus Rachycentron; species Rachycentron canadum. The sequence goes on from CM076653.1 coordinate 15,597,910, forward strand.
AAGAGACATCAGCCTCTACTCTTGATGTCTTATTCATTCTGTTCTCTCGCTCTTTTTATACTCATGAGTGTGATTGTGTGAAGTCACTCACGATCACACTGTGAGTGGCATGTTGAGCATTGCGCTCTGAATTATCTGACAGTAATCACAGGAGTTCACACATTTCCTCACGCTGTGCTTCTAATATAAGCCTCTTTATGTGCTATCACTACCTTCCATTTACAAGTGTGAGTCAGAATGAGATTCGTCTCGACTTGGTCAGAGGAACAGCGTCAAGAGAAGGAAAAACTTGTCCTGATTCATTTGATTTTAAGCATTTAGATTCTTTTTATACCACTCAGACACACTCCAGGTTGACTTTGTTGTCAGTAAACTGCTGTCTAAGCTGCATGCTTGATCGCATGCCAGTCTCTATATTATTCCACTGATGCCTGGCTCTCTTCCATCGGGCCTTACGGAGAGACAATCAGTGTCTGACTGATCGTTGCAGCATTAGTGTAGAGGAGAATTTATCATCTGGCTGCCTGAGGGAGCTCTGTGCTGTCAGCAGCGACCTCCGACTCCCGCGCTGGCTGAGAGGTGGCGATCACCTGAATATAGCTCGGCGTTGAATGCCTAATGGAGTTCAGACGCCGCGCAGGATACGTGAACACTCATTCACACCTCCGAATTGTATTCCTACTCTGCTGGCAGTCAGCGCTGAACGTGCACATCCAATAAAGTCAACTGCTGCCTTCCAAATATAACATGCAGTAATGTTGGGGCAGGAAGCTGTGCAGAGGCTCCCCTGGGTGTTAGCAAGTCCTTCTAGGCAAATCTCAGCACTCAGCAGCTGACTTGGCAACGCTCTCAGGCAGTTGTTCCAGAGTAAGAAGACCACGCTTCTGTATGAATGAACAGGGAGAGAGCGGGAACTTCACTTATTATGGGACATGAAACCTGCATCTACAGAATCAGCAGTCAACACCAATACCATTTTTGTTGCATTTTGCCAGTCAGGCGCAGTGGTTAGGGGTCTGATAGGTAAATGAGGATGTTTTTATACGTCATCGCAAACTAGTCATTATCAGAGAGGCATGAGACAAAGCTCTTGACCGGTCGCGCTTTGTTCCGATCCTCACTTATGGCTGAAATGGTTTTCTACTGTAGGGTGGCTGGGTTCAGCCTTAGAGACAAGGAGCTCGGCTCAAAGCTGCTGCTCCTTCATGTCAAAAAGATCCCGTTGAGGTGGATCGGGCATGTGATGAGGAGGCCTCCTGTGGGCTCTTCCTCTGGAGGCTTAGTCCAGCTGGGAGGAGACCTTGGGGTACTACATATCCTGTCTAGTGTGGGAGTGTCTTGGGATCCCCCACTGCTGACACCACAGCCCTGGATAAGGAGGGAAAAAAATGGATGCGTGGATGTGGGTCCCGTTTTATTTAAACTCATGAGTTGCATTTTAATGTGGATGGGTGGAAATGCAGACTTTGGGAACTACATTTGTTTCCTGATTTGGTTTTATCCAGGCATATTCATTGAGAATTTTTTTTTTTTTCTGAGATATAACCAACACATTAACTGATCATCAGCTGTTAAAGAGGCGGGGCCCACTCTACTTCAGTCCTCAGTATAGTGGACTGCTTGTCTGCAGGTTTTTATTCAGAAACAGCATGTTGTCTTTAAACTGACCTGGGTGGACAATACATGCTAAGATCATACTGATGTCTCAGGATAACGGATGGTTATAGAACGGATGGTTTTATCTGACAAAACTAGCACCTCTGAATAAGCACCTAGTACAAAATGTGATAGATTGGCAAAGAAAAAATGTGTTCATGTTGCAGATAGGAACCCCTATCAGAGATGGACAATTGCTATGCCTAGGTGACATTGGTGTTGATCGGTCTAGAGGTCATCAGATCCCACTGCAGGGCTGGATCAGTGTTTTAGGTGTGTGTTTGAGAAGTGTCTGTGCTGCCTCTTCTTTGACCTCTGAGCTCCTCTCTCCTGCCTTTCTCCTGAGCCGCAGGAAGATATTGATGGATACCCTTGAATGCACCTCTTCGCTGGTTGTGTGCGTATGTGGGTGTGGTGTTTGCGTGTACATATGTGTGTGTGTGTGTGTGTGTGTGTGTGTGTGTGTGTGTGTGTGTGTGTGTGTGTGTGTGTTTGTGTGTGTAGCTGTGCACCACATCATGCTACTGCCAAAGGAACAGTACTCCTCACTACCCTCTGTGGCTGTACACGCTAGGGTGGAGAGAAACGTATAGAGCCAAGATTATGGATTTATTTTTTTATAGCTCGTGTGTGTGTGTGTGTGTGTGTGTGTGTGTGTGTGTGTGTGTGTGTGTGTGCTCTTGTTTACTTGAAGATGTGTTTCTAGTTTTTACTTCTTGAAGAGTTCTTGTAAATCATTAGGAACTGTTGTCAGTTCTAGGGGTAGAACTGGAATTAGGTTCAGATGAGGATTAGGAAGACTAGGGTCAAGAAGCCACTGTTAACACCAAACTGAGGCCAGATTGTTAAAGTTAATGTGTTAATAAACCATTGCCTCTTTTGACATCCAGCAAACACAGACCAATATGTTGATTGAGTTTTGTTTTCCTTTTTTCTCCATGTTTGGTTTCCACCAGCCACTGAGAAAAACACATGGCTCTTTAGCAGCTGGAGGCTCCAGGATGTTTCTTAGCTGATCTCTAACTGACTGTCTGCTGATGGGCAGGTCATTGACTGTGTGTTGAAACCACGAAACAGTTGAGAGCAGTGAATTGGAGGCTGTAAAACAAAAACCAGGGACTGAAAGACTTAAAACGCTCCGTAGTGGGTTTGTTGCTACTATCAACAAATTTCACATTACACACAGTCATTTGAAATGTTATTAAAATTATTGATTACTACGGCTTTTACTCTGACAGTTATTTAAAATTATGGATTTTTTTTTTTTTTTTTTTGTGCAGAAGAGTCTTTTTCATCCTATATTACCCAAAATGCAACTGGAAACCTTATAGTTTGGTTTGATATTCTGGTGTGTTATTCTATTTGTTGCCAATGTTGTTTTGCAGCTCCAGCCTCAAGCTAATTTGTCATTGATCAGACCTCACACGGCCTCTGAAGACACAAAAGACTTCACGCAACTTCTTTCACATCACCAAACACTTCAACCAAAAATAACTAAAAGATGAAAGAAAAGCCAAATGAAAAGAACAAGAACAAGATGGAGGAAGAAGAAGAAAATGCAGACACTCACTGTTAATTATTGTTATTACTAACTACAGCATTATGCTGACCATGGTTCATAGCTAAGCCTTAGAATTTAAACATTTTGTAGTCGATCGCCCCATGAATAACCGTGGGTGACGGCATTTTCTTTATCTCAGTGGTTGTCAAACAGGGGCCCAGGACTCCCAGGGGTCTTTCAGGGGGTTCTTGAGGGTCCCTAGCACTTTCTGTAATAAAACAAACATCTGATTTGTGTCAGTTTAGGGTCTTTAATGTGGAAAAATGTGAGAACCTCTGATTAATAAGCTACAGTGCTCAGGATGTGGAGGTGTTGTCTTCATATGAAAAGATTATTTGAGCAGTGAGAAACTCAAACTTGTAGGTCACGAGTAAGTTGTTTTCTACCGACTGTAACTGTCCTATTGCCTTAAACAAACTGAGTAGCTCCTCTCCTGGATGTGTATATTTTACTTTGATATGACTGCGCACTTAAAATAAAATATCTGAATCAAGGCTGGAGGTGTTTGGTCTGGATCTCCCGCTGTAGATCAGCCTCTTTCATTTTGAGACGAGTATAAAAAGAGCACAAAAGAGAGTTGTACTAAAATGACTCAGTAAAGTCAGTGAAAACCACAGTTTGTACGTTTTAGGACGTCACACTTTGGTGCCTCCCAGTGGGAGCATTAAAAACACACTGCGGCTGCCTTGGAAATGTCAAGCTCCCAGGAACTGGTCTGGATGCACCGCTGAGGCTTAAAGAGGAGTTGGTTTTGGGACATGTCTCTGTGATTGACATCTCCGATTACACTCAGTCATTGAGGTTACCTCTTCCTTCTCCAGCCAGACTTTCTTCCCTTTGACCTAATTAGAATTTTCTGGCTCCAGTAACTGACTGAGTTTAAATCTAAGGTCCAGATCGATGCTGACCTGACATCCTTTTTCTTCTACAGCCTGCAGCTCAGGATGGGAGCAGAGTGCTGAGGGTTAAATTGAGATTAGTAATTTAGAACTGAATAAATGAATCTGCTCAGTAGAGGTTAAAAATATGCATGTGATATTCTGCTGTCCCATTCCACGAGCCCAATTTTAGCGCACAGCCTTTTATCTTCAGTGAACTCATTAACTTTGAGTGCTGCGCATGTGTTTGCCTCCATATGACTCCCACTGTAGCAGCTAATCCTGACTGACTGACTGTCACAGTTTAAGTTGTCGCCGCCGGCCGTGTTTATTTGCCTCTGTCAATCTGATTTGTGACAGCTTCCGGCTAATCTGAGCGCGTTGGCCGCCGAGAAATTCTCCCAATCTGAGGTTGACGGCTTCGGTGAAAGTGAGCTGAAAGCGGGACCCTCCATGTCCTGGCCCACTCAGCTCGCACCTCCTCCCTCTCCTGTCCATATTGAGGAGGAATTTAATTTTACTCAGGATAACTCCCCCCCCACCACCACCACTGAATCAGAGGATTAGCACTATCTGTGTAAATTAGCAAGGTTTCTTCTGCCATCGCTCACACCAGCCTCGGGGCCCTGAGGAGGTAATTCTGGAAGATGTAGTATGGAGTACATTTATAGATGAGTCCTCTCAGCCATCATGGTCAGCATGAGGCCCCCAGTGTTAGCACGAGGGCAGGGATAGCATCTCATTATAAATTCTGAGTGGTCTAATCACATCTTTAATTAACCCTCCGCTAATCGGCCCTGAAATCTAATGGATCAAATATTGCTGAGATATTAAAATGCAAGCGGGGATGAGGGGCTGGCCTGGCGGGCCTCTGTCGTCAAGCATGTGGCGATGATGGCGTCGGCTGTGATGTCACATCCATCATCGTTGAAGGCCGCGGAGCTTCCCCACATGCTCCGTGGTTCAGTGTTGTTGGTGTTTCGCAGGCAGGAAGTGGACCCTGGCTGTTCAGCAGAGGAAGTCATGGAGCAAGGTGATTCTGGGAAATGGCACAGAGGAAGGGTAATGGAACAGGACAGACCTGTGAATCAGCCTGACAGTTATGTTGTGGGCTCAGCGGGTTGGGCAGTCAAGCAGATTGGTCATTGCCCTTGCAGATTTTAGGCAAGTAAGACTGAATGTCTAAACCCCTGCTGGTCTGTAATGTTTATTACACCCAACCAAATTATCTTTAATTGTTTAGCCTTTGGAGGAAAAAAAAAATGTCCTTTCTGCCCCGCTGTGGTGCAACAGAAGAGAGAGCAAGAGTCTTAGTCTTTTGTTCAAATACCTAAAAGACCTAGTTTATATTTTCCTGATGAGGACTTCATGCAGCCGTGACGTCTGATAGGAGCGAGGACACGGGGAGCAGGATACTGATAAGACATCGCTCATTGATGGTGGAGCGAACTCAGCTTGTGTCTTTGACCCAGACGACCTCTGTTTGCATCTGATTTCCTCCCAACAGTCATCGGAGGCTTTGACCCGTGACCAGGATCAGACCCTCACCTGAACAAAGCAGTTCTTCTTCTAACTGTGACAAGATGCTGAGGTTTATTTCAACACTTACTCATAACCATTTTTTTTTTTCAATTGCGGTATGAATTTCAGTGTTACTTAAGATTGCTCTCTTTACATAGTCAAACATGTTTGTGTAAATAAACAGGCACCAGAATAATTCAGTCTTGGTCCAAGCCTGCTGTGTGCTGATTGGCTCAGTGACTCTGATGATATTTACTCATTTACTCCTCAGGTTTCAAAATATGGTATTGAATGACAAGGGACTTTTGGATCATTGATTAATTGATTCATCGCTCATTGACTGAACAATTCAGTTGGTCCATAAAAATAAAAAAAGTTTGATATCCAGCCCTTCACAGAGCTACATTAAGATTCATAATATATTCTGTTAAAACAGGAGGCAGTTGAATGTTAACTAGCACCATATCATGCAAAACATCACTCTGAACAAACTAGCCAGCCCTCATTTTCACCTCCGTCACCTATAGTATGCCAGAGCACCCCCGTGAACTCCAACAGCCTCCTTCAACAAAACCATTTATTTATCTATTGCTTATTGCTCATTTAGCCAAGTACAGGAGGCCAGGTATGGTGAGTTGGCGAGTGACAGGCATCAAACCTGATTATGCGGTCTTATTGAAGTGATAGTGGAGGTCATGTGGGAGTGTGTGAGGTACTGAGCTATAGTCGATGTGTTTCACTGCTTTATCTGCCATCAGACAGCCCGCCCCTTTATCAACTACCATATTCCTACGTACAACTGCAGCCAGGCTGAGCTCTCCCTGACTCGACCCGCTGATCTGCAGAGTGATGCGGTTTGTGCCGTGGTTGCGCTCGTGCATGGTAATATGGTAGTTCAACTGTAGTTTCAGAGGAAAGGCCTGTTAAATAAAGGACATCATTAAAATAAAGTGTACACCTACACTGATGTGAGCTTTTTTATACATGTACTGTATATAGATATATTTGAGTGTCAGGCTGAGAAAGAAATTCTGCCTTGGATTTATCTGCGAATGCACAAATGTCCACCAGGTGACTGGGATTGGGATTTGAGCCAGTTGTCCTCGTGGCCAGTCGGCCTGTGCTCTGGTCTTATCTCTTTGTCTGGAGCCTTTTTAGATGAAAATGGTTTTCTCCAGTGGAGGAAGTTCAGCCCCTTTCACCTGAACGGTGTCTCTACTCTACTACTGTCAGCTCATATGTGGGCCTTTGTATTTAAACATGAGGAATGCCAAGAGTTTAACAGGAGGGACTCAAACTCACCAACGTTTAAACCCGAAGGCATGCATGATCCCTTATGGCTGTTTTTTTTCAAGGCAGTGAAAAAAGATCTCTCTCTCTATCTGCAGTCAAGTTGGTGTAAAGCCACTTGTTCAGTTTATCAGTACCTTGCCTTTGAACAGCGTTTGACAGCTCATTTTCTGGCTAATTTACCTGCAGTTAGTTAGGGCAAGTTACTGGGACCATCAACCTTCTCTTCAGTCTTCCTGGTGGTTCAAAGTGTAATCAGTAGAAGGTCCATCAGGCCAAAAATGCTCCATTTATTCGGCAATGAAGCAGGATGTTCAGGTCCAGCAGCCTGTATATATAATATACACACAGCACATTTCCAACTCTCCACGAGATGTGTGAGGTAGGAAATGTATAATGTGTTGGACATATTGACAGGACAAACTGACAGAATTCATCACCCTCATGCCTTTATGTTGTCAGGCAGAAATCAGTCTTCCTTTGTGTTTTTCCTCTGCTGTTTGTCTCGCACTGAGCCCAGAGATCGATGTCAGCCTGAAATGTCGAGGATAATATTCCTTTTAATGAACGGCCTGCGTGTGGGAGGAGAAAGGAGAAATAAAATCATGCCTTCTGACCTTTAGAGTAAGATAAATACCAGTTCCTCTCCATTTTTTTCCCTTGTCTAAATTTAGATGCTGTTTTCTCCGCAGCCGTTCGAGGAGGTCATGGTTTGATCGGGGTGTTTACCTGCACATGTTCGTGAGAGACCAGCTATGTGCAAATGTGTTCGTGCTCCACTAGTTCACCCTCGTCCATAGAGCGAGGAGCCCCTGGAGGGAGCATGACATTTTTAGGAGGCTGGAAACTGCAGACGGACATGGCGGCACTGCGTCTTTAGATGATGTGGGTTGGGGTCAAGGTGATAAAATGGGTTGGTTCTAGCCTTTTAGTATGAACTGAATACTTTTGATCTGTGCATATAGAAGGTTATGATGCAGCTTATATTGCTATTGCAGAACTGACCACTCCTCATGATATGGGTTGGCTACGGTGGGCCCTTAAACTGATTTTATCAGATATGCGTCAGGACTTCTTCTGAAGTTACAGTATTGAATAATGGCCCAGAGATGTGGTTGCAAGACATTATGATATGACCATGAAGATGACCTTTGACCTTTGACCTGGGTAAAAATGTGTTCAGTGATCAGTGTTCTCAATTGTTATCCTTTTAGACATATGAGTTCAATTGTGTCATATTTAGTGTATGAATTTGTGAGTCATATTTATAAATATGATCAGACCCCCCTGCATATATATTTGTATCCCCCACATTCAGATGTAAAGACGTGTCTTTGGTGTAAAAACGTGGACTTTGGACACCTGATCTTCTGAACAGAAACAGACAGTAACACTCAGTTTGGGCTGGTCCTGCAGAAAACACCCATGTATAACCTTTGATGTCCATTTTCCTTATGTGTTTCAGAGTTTTTTTATTAATGAAACAGTTGGGATATTGGTATTAGCTTTCACTTTCAAAGTTGAACTTTGTAGACATTTATTTTTCAACCTCTTGTGAATTTGTACAATGAAATTATAGAGAAGAAGACACAAGTGGTGCAGTATAAATATCACCGCAAAGTAAAGACTATACTGGCAATTTGAACACCCAACAATGATATGGGATTGGCATGAAGCGAGACTGTGAAGCGCAGAGCTGAATGTGAGAGTGAGCAGCAGTGAGGCCAGGGAGACTCCTATAGGTGGCAGGTAGCTGCACAGAGCTGCAGGCGCTCGGCTCTTGTGTTGAGACTGGCGATTAAATGGTGTGCGGCAGCTGGTGCCTATATTAAAGCATCTAATCACCCCTGAATGATGGAGGCAACACACTCTGTCGCCTCATTCAAACCTCATTTGAATCAAAAGCAACAAGCATAAACACGGATGATATGTGTTGATGGCTCTGGACCACTGCACTCCAGAAATATGCCAAACACACAAGAGGGGGGGAAAAAAAAGTCAAAGTCTGAATATTTAATCAGAAACACAACACACGCTGACATGACTGCTGAATACTGAATGAATGGACTGCTAATTAAGCAGCTCATTAAATCAAGCATGATGTATGTGTAGCAGGTTGCATATAGGCACACCACTGTGCACTTTGAGCTAAATAAATCATTGATCACTGATTTTAAAACACAGCTGTAGCAACAGTGAGTCAAGAACAAGACTGAAAGTTATTTATCACATTGTCACATAGCTGTAGTCAGTGTGGTTCTTTAGTAGGGGTGGAAAAATCCTTTCACTAAACTATCATAGTTCTTTTTTTCTGAGTCTTGAATAAATATTTATTTGATTAGTTACACTGAACAAGCATTGTAACAGCTAGCAGCTCGCAGTTAGACCTTGAGCGAGCCTGCTTGCTTGATAATATGGACGATTCAACCATTTGTGTGATTGGTTTTCAGTTCGCATTCAACAAATCCTCGGTTTACCTTCTGCTGACTGCTAACAACTAACTGCTAAAATCTAACTGCTCACCAACCAGTCGTTGGCAGGAAGCTTGGAGGTCACAGTAATTATTATTATTATACCCATACAAGCTTGGTATTTCAGAATGAAAGCACTTCAGAGCTCTGCCTTTATTCATTTCAGAAACTTTATTTATATTTTACATTTACATTTACATTTATAAGTAGCCACGACCAGCGTGACCAGTTTATTTATTTACTCCTAACGTCTGAGGACAGATTTTTTTGTTAGCCTTGCTTTAAGACAGGACCATTTTACGACAATGATGTCATAAAACTCAAACGTCACACATGACGTGCATTGTTTTCAGAAATACAACTTTTGGCAAGAGTATGATTCAGCTCTTTGAACCTGAACCTGCTGTCTGTTCCGATCTGTCAGTGAGAGAAAATATTTGGTTATCGCAACACATGCCTCATGTGGATAATGTGTCCATTTAACTGCAAACAACTAACATTTAACGTTAGATGTGGACCATAAGCCTGTGGAACCCTGAGTCTTGGGAGTTAGACAGGTCATATCACATTACTGCTGTGATGACAGACAACATGGACATCGACAGTTTTGACAGTTTGGAGTCAGCTGATGTGATGAGTCACCGCAGCTGTCAGTCAGGACACTTAACTCCTGTTGTATAGCAGCAAACAACTAATTCAAACCAAACCTATCAGAAGAATGAACACTTGAACACGATAAGCACTGTGTAAACTAGCAGAAACGATTTCTGAGAAAAGCCTATATGACGTGTAATTTTATACGTTGCTCGTCCATGTCTCTACATGGGGGGGGGGGCAACATTACATGACCTGTAATGTTGCCAGCCACCAGTTGGCTGTCATCTTTATATACAGCCATTAAGTCACACATTGTCATCATTGAGCCATAGAAATAGATTCTACTGAAGTCTATGTGTACTTCTCACTTGATCTATTACCTAGTAAACCTTTTCCTGATGGGTTTCCTTTAGGAAACCCAGACTTTAGTCTTCTTCAACACAACATGAGGTTCATTTTTTCAATTATTCTATCTTTGTCTACATTGTTTTCCTTCTTACTATTATAACTGTTTTTTGCAGCAAAACACATTTCTTGTATGTTCAAAAACCTACTAGGCAATGAAGCAGATTCTGATCAGCATTACCTATACTGGTTGTTATATTATGACTGGAACTATTGTCATTGTTACAATTATCCACCCTTTTCAACCCAACCAGTCGAGGCTCCTCCCTGTTGCCCTTTGCTGCTCTGTGTGGAAACTGTCGGGTTTCTCTCTATGACACAGTCAGGTCTAAACCTGACCTTGAGATAGAGAGACTCGAGATCATGTATATTATGATTTGTTGCTATCCAAATGAAATTGGATTGTCATGATTGAATGGAATAGTACAAAGAAAAGTACTTCTGTATGTGCTGGAACAAAGAAAAAAAAGAAAAGAAAGAGAAAGTTAATCTCTCCAGAGTTAGAAGTTTGTTCCAGATTTTCTAATAACGGTGATAAATCATCACAAATAAAAAAATTAGAGACTCAGCATCTTTTAGCATAATTTTCCATCCCTAGTTCTAGTAAACAGTTCTGTTTAGAGTCTCAGTGGACTGCAGGGAGTTTATGAGGAACAACGAGTAAAAGAGAAAATGTAAAATATGTTTATTGTCAGTCAAGCAAAATAAAGCTATAATGAAGGTGCGATAAGGTCACGGATGTTTTTAGATTAGAGAAAAAGACAGAAATTGCAAACAAGCACTTACAACACAGACAGGACAGTAAAGATATCTGCTCTGGTCTGTTATGTTAATGATAATTATACAGAGAGCGTCAGCAATAACTGATGCACTGGTGTCTACAGACATCATCAGTACGACCTCTGTATGGGTATATATGGGTACTTAACTCTCCGTCCTTGTTAAATACTTCTCATATGCTCAACGAAATCAGCATCTGCACGTCACACAACACCACAATAAGCCCACAGAAGTGTGAGGCGGCCGTGTGACAATCACTTTTTCTTCCTCCTGCTGCAGAAAGCTAGCAAACGCTGCTTTGTTGACAGGCTTCCTCACTGAATCTGGGCTGGCAACAAAGGATGCCTTTCATCCTCAGTGGCTGCGCTGCTATCTGCAGGAGGCTGCAACCTTCCCTTATCTGGCTCCAGATAAAGCACTTTGTCATTCAACAGTTTAACACTACCAAAGCCTGAGGATTCGACGCTTCTTCTCTCTCAAATGGACAGCTATTTGAGATGCAGCGCTTCACATTTATAGCAACACAATCCCAGTCAGAGCCGAACTGTTTTTAGATTCTCCTCCTGTCACTGGAATAAGGAGAAATGATGGTGTATTTCTTCCATTATTTGACCTAACAGTTAAATTTAGACATTTTTCCACATTGTTTTGTCCAAGCGATGTTGGGGCCAATGAGCTTCTAAATCTTTGGTTTCCATCAAAATGGTTTTGAAAGCATGGTTCCCAACATTTATTTTTAATTTCCAGAACATATACCAAAGAGTAGAAATGTGTGCTCCCAGGCAGGACAGATGTTCCACATAAGCCTGTGCGACTTCAAATGGGAATTTAAGCACCAGGGTCCATTTTGGTTTCATTTTCAGTCTTTTTCCACATAAGTACATAATGGATTTAATAACATTTTTTATTAATAAGTGCTGCTGTTATTTAAAACTCAGCTGTGTCATGAGAGTGACCCACTTCTTTACAGTTACCTGTGCTCTCTACTGCAGAGCTCAGGCTGCATTACAGAGACTTCATGTTGGACAGAAAGAGTGTTGGAGAAGATCCTTTCCTTAATTTTCTATTATAGAAAATAGTAAACTACTTCAGGATCCCTGTTTTATCTCAGCTTAGCAAATCCTGAACACGAACTTCATGTCTGTTACCTAGCAACCAATGCTACGTTTCTCATCTTGTATCACTGCTGCTGTGTTTTTTTTTTTTTTTTTAAACCAGTAGATTTCTCATTGAAATGTACAAACATGGTGTCTTCACTCGGTTGCACGGCGATCAGTGGAGCCCTGTGTTCCCACAGCTGGTCCTACATGCTCAGCTCCCTGCAGGATCATGGCCCGGGGGGTAGCCTGTATCTAGCCTTCATCGTCAAACCACAACACATGGGCAGCGTCTGTCATGAGACACAGAGAATAAGTTCCATCTGCTGACATTTGGTTGGTGGTGTAAAAGAAATAAACCAGTTAGCTAAGTGGTACAGAAATGAAGCTCATTTACCCTATAGTTTGAGTTCCTTGGCTCCTGTTCTCTAGAAACTTTGACATGTAACTTTATTTCTCTAAGAAACCTGAGGTTTTAAAGCCTTTGGTTCTAACAGTTGTGCCATTAGCTGAAACCCAATACTTGCATGTAAAAGTGCCATCCTCAGCTTTTCGCTGCCATATTATTTTCATTACCAATGCACAATGACTTCTGGGATAGGTTGGACTGTGAAGGATCCACCCATTGGAGGAAAAAAGGAGGACGTGTTTGTTGGCCACATTTGAAGGAACTGTGACAGTCTAGTCACGCCGACTGTGATACATTCAGTCTTCAAATGCAACCTCAGAAGGATGTGGCCCCTGATTTGGGGCATAACTATTGATCAGGAACCGTTTGGGTCCTGGCACTAATTACCATGGTTACCGAACAATACAGGCCCAGCTGATCGTTCCAAACATGGACTCACACATGTCCTGGGCCTGAGAAAAACTATTCAATCATCAGATCATGTTGATGTTATAATTTTCCTTTAGCATCTAGAGTATGTGAGGACAGCACAAGAATACTACACTCACTCCTGACGGATACACAACTTCATTTAACATCATCAGCATTATATCCCCTGCCCCTCATCATGTTAGCGAACATCACAGACACACATAACTGAAATTCTGTTTTGTTTAAATGGAAAACAAAGTCTTCATGAAAAAGGAAAGAGCCTGCCGTTCTTTACTGTTGGAGCACTGTTACTGTTGGAGGAGGTTCAGGGTGAAAACATGAGAACAGCTTGTTTGCCAGTATTAAAGATGGAGGCCTAGAGATATTTACTGTAGGTCTAGGAGAAGCTGTAATCCTCCTGCTCCCACCTCTGTCAGACAGATCACCTCTTCTGTTTGTGCAGATGTTTATTTGTGTGTCGGCCGATAAGTGGGAGACACAAGACTGGAAAACAAGTTGCCTCTAACTATGGCCTTCACAATAATAGACTGTTGTCACATTAAGAAGCGTTATGGTTTGAAGGCATTACAGAAAAAGGCTGACACACAGACAGAGGATGCACACACACACACACACACACACACACACAGCCTGACCTCACCACTGTGATTTCTAACTGAGTCTCCTGCTGTGATGACAGGAGAGCGTCTCACAGCTGCCGCATGGTGTTTGACATGGCCATTGATTGTCGTCTTAAAGCGACTGTGTGTAGCTGCTGAAAGTTTGTCCGAGCTCTTGCAGGGTGGGTCAGCGATGATGTCACCTCTGATGTATTTGCCTCCTCCCAAACACTGATGGTCAGAGAACAAAAATGTTATATAAAATACTGGACGGTCATGAGACTGTGGTTAGTCACACTGGCATTATACTGAATGGATGACTGTGGGCTACATACAGACCACTGATTTACTGTGACTGTTGCCACTATTGGGACCAGGGATATTCCCAATGAACCATTTCCCTGCCGATTAAGCAGAAATTTAAATTTAGTCAAAAAGCGAGGAAACTATCTTATCTTGCAGTCTGAATGTGACTCGGTCGATTGGTCATATCCTAGTTTATCTAGCACAGGCTTTGTACATCTGTATTTTCATTTTCTAGATCAAACCACATTGGCTATACAAGATGTCTTCTGCCCCACTTTCCATCTTGCTTGTTTACAACTTCAGGGTATCAGTGAAGGAAGGGCAGAAGGAAAATTAGTAACTACACGTTTTGACATCAAAGTACACTGGCACGATTTGTCACTCCAAACTATGCAAAAAGCTGCTGCCGGCTTGTGCGTTTGACCAACTGAGTAGTACCCAAGTCTTTGCCAATGAGGGTCTAGCCTGCCGAAAAGCAAAAGAAGAAGACTAATCATAACGTCTGGGATAAACAGTAGTAAGTTCAGCAAATCAACAGCAACACCTTTGACCTTGATTTAGTGTCACTGGTTCCTTCCTCACTCCAGTTGCTGGTTCCTCAGGTGAGGCTCTTTGAATCTCTGTGTTTTCCCTTATAAACGGGTCACTTTTGCAAATTTCACCAAAGTTCTCTGGATCTTCAGAATCAGCTCAACCTCAGCTAATTGTATGTCACTCAATAAAGAGCACACTGTTCACTGGAATAGGGGATAAGAGTAAATATTAAAAAAAATAAATTAATAAAAACAGGCAATCGTTCCTTATTTCATATTAATAACCAAAGAAAACCTCATCACAGAAAGTTACACACATGTGTTTGTGTTGTTCTAGAGCTGATTTGAAGTTTCTCTCTTTATCTGATCTGAGTTCTGCTCATTCTTTGGAGCAGTAATGATGAAAAATCAGCTCCAAAGCCTCTAATGCTCTAAATATCTTATTGTCCATGTCTCTCTGTCTTTATTCTGTCACTACAATAAACTCAGAGCAACTTCTCCTCACTCTGAGATCAGAAAAATAAAGGATTGATCCCATTGACTTTGGCTACAAGCAGCTGACAGCTAGGCCTCTGAAGGAGACGCTCTGATTGGCTGTGACATCACCCACTGGAGCCAATAGGAGTGTCCCATGTAGAGATGTGACTCTAGAGGTCTTATCTCAGTACATTTGCTCCACCTGGTTACTACAGAATGGACCTAAGGTTTATGGGGGACCCCTGGCCTCTGTATCTGAAATGCTCTTCGTCCATTAACCCAACAGCTTTATCAGGTCTCAGTTCAGCCAGTCATCACATTCTGCCACATTCCCAGAGTGCCCTCAAAGCCCTGGGATTTCAGCATTTATTCCCTCATACACCCTCCGAGCTTATTCCACATGGTGCTGTCATAAAGCCACTGCTCTTA
This sequence comes from Rachycentron canadum, assembly GCA_038496675.1. Classification (NCBI taxonomy): domain Eukaryota; kingdom Metazoa; phylum Chordata; class Actinopteri; order Carangiformes; family Rachycentridae; genus Rachycentron; species Rachycentron canadum. The sequence continues at coordinate 15,613,351 of CM076653.1, forward strand.
AACATGGCATGAAGAAGGGATTTACAGGAGATCCCACCTCCCCACAGCCTCAGCTGCTGATCTTTTGCTACATTTGTGGTATTGGTGGTGGTTGTGGGCCATAGATTTTAACACCCTGTGACTATAGTAGTTTGAATTCAGTCTGCTCAGCACCAACCTTCCAGCTACCTGCAGGAGTTTCTCTTCACATGGTCTGAATCTCTCGTCATGTTTGTTACAGTGTTAGTTATGAATCTACCAGTTCAGTCTGATTGAAATACAGAATGACATGTCCTGCCGATTAGGATGATGGAGTTCGCCTTTGCTCTATTTATGGTGTCACGGGCTGTGGGATTGTCTATTACATGATGTTATTATGTGATATAATTATCACATATATATCCTCTGGATATATGAAGATATAAGTTCATAGCATACAGTATATGAAATATCCATAATAAAATTAGTTTCTGTACCTTTATATATGACATTTATTAAAACAACATACATATCAAAACTACTTTTCTTATTAATATCTGATGAATTTTAAGTGCTCTCAGACTTTTGGAGCCTTCAGTTTATAATAACAATATGTACTGGTAGGCCTTGGGATATAATATAGCTGTGCAATGTTGGCAGACATATATGAACATATCTTTATAACACATATTTGTAAGGAATAGACAATATATATGTAAATATATGAAATTGTCCAAATTTCTAATTGGTCTCATACATCATTTTTTTGAGTCCTGATGAGCTCCTTTGTCGCCTTCTGTCTGGTTTGTGTTGGGAAAAATCAGATGTTGCTGCAGTGTTGATGGTCACTGACATAGTTTCACCTCAGTCTTGAACTCTACAGGACTGATCCCTCAGCCTGTCCCAGGTCCTCAAGGTCCTCATTGTAGAATCCTTTAGGAGACTTGTTGCCATCTGCTGGTCAACATAAACCCTTATTGTGTCTCCATGTCTGTCAGCGTGTCATCATCTACAGCGCTGATTATCAGCATTTAACATTAGTCTCATGCAGCAGCTCTCACTGGCCCATGCCCACAGAGCCAAGTGCTCATGGTTACTTATACTTAAAAAGCAGCACAGCTACGTGAAGCGGAGAGCCAAGCCAAGGTCAATCCAGCTTTAGAAGTCGTGCCTCTGTGGCACCGTACACATTCACACTCTGTCACTTTGTGCAGGTTCGTTACAGTAAAATGTAAGAGCTAATCTGAGCGCCTGGAGCAGTGTGCTTAGTGATGAATGGGGATTATGGTGCTTCTTTAAATTCTGCAGCATCCCTGTCTGTTTCATGCGCCTGTGTTGTATCATCCAGCCGATTTGCATTCTGATGCTCGTCAGCGGCACAAAGCTGCAGTTTATCCCTCATGGTAAACAAACAGCAGACTGATGAGCTGTTTGACCACGAGCTATGAAGAGGTAATTGTCTGGAGGCTCATCCCCTCAGGCCGACCTGTTGTTTTATGAGGCCTAAAGTAATTGCAACGCCAAGCTCGTGAGACAAAATGTTTTCCAATAAGTTTATTTCTAATTTGCTGTGTGTGTGTGTGTGTGTGTGTGTGTGTGATTTTTATTCTCCTCTGTCATCGATCTGCACGGCCCCAGAGGTGGCAGGCAATTCGGAGCACACTGCAGAATAACAATGACAGAGTGACAGAGGGGCAGTGTGGAGGAGAGAAGCCACGGGCGCCAGCAGGATCTTGAGTCCTGATGCAGGCAGTGGGAGGGAAACTCAGTGCACAGATGTGAGATCCGAGTTCATGAGGAATTTAGGCCAGGCAGGGGTGTGAATATCACTGAACATTTGTCCACTCACACACGCGCACATAAACACACTCACACACGGAAACCCATATAAACAGCTGGAGCACTAAGAACAGCAGCTGTGCGCTCCATCCTCTCTAGGTCAGTCAGTTCTCCGTCATGGCCGGTGTGAAGTGGATATGGTGCTTCTGCGGCATTATTCGCTTTTGTCCTTGTCAATCCATTGGCACTTTTCTTCGAGAGGTAGGTGTCAGCTTGTCGTCTCCGGGCTTACTCTTGTGTTAACAAGGAAGAGTCAAGGTCGTCCGCGGGCCCAAACGCTCACCTACATATTCTCTGTAGCTTCTGTTGCACACTCTTTAAAGAGTCTGACGAAATGCGCCTCACAGCCCAGTTTGCCTATGCAGAGTGTTCAGCCTATTATAGCAGCGTCAGGCAGCGTGAAAACACTGGGCTCTTTTTTAATGGCATCCTGAGGCGGACCCTGACTTCTCCGGTCCAGGTTTAACTGGTGTAGTGACATCCAGCTTCTCCTCACCTTGTTATGAGGAGCTTCCTGCTGTAGGTGTGAACATACAGCTGCTGCATTTCATTTGATGTTTAAACCTGGCGATGCCTGGAGTAAAATAACATTATTTTTCATAGTGTTCCACACTTGTATAGAACGTCTACTTTTTATATTAGTTAACTAAAGTAAGATTATATATATTCTATTCATTCTCCGGGGGAACATTCACCTGCTTATGTGTAATTAAACGTATCGTGAATGGTGTTTGAGACAAATTTCAGGAGGTTCTGTAGTGGACAAAAATCAAACAATTTTTAATATTATTGAATTATCTACTAGTTCTGCATCAACAGTCTTATCACCCCTTTTAAAACTGGTGTGTGTGACTATAGCAGTGTTGAATACACACAGTAAGTTCGTTAAATAGCAGACTTGCCCAGATGATATTCTGCCTGTAGCCGATGATATCGTGAAGATTTGCTCTTGTGTTTATTTGCTTTGTTTAGCTCTGACTTCACTAATGGGGCTACGGGTTGAACACTGAATTCAAACTCCGCACTGAAAGAAATGTTCTGCACTCGTGCACAGGGTTTTCATTTTGACCAGAGCTCCATTTTTACTTTAAAATATAGTTTGTTTTAAACTCAGCTGTGCAGCACGTGTTCGGACCCACAGGTGGACTAACAGGCTGCAGTAACAGTGTGATATCCAGGTCAGAGACATTCAACAGTTATTTGAGGTCATGTGTGGATGTGGATCAGGGGTTGGCCTCCACGATCATGTGACTCAGCTGAGTGAATCCTATTATGAGGCTGATGTCGGTCTGTTTGCAGATGGGAGAAAGACGCTGTTGCACACGAAGACTGCGTGTGACTCCATAAAAAGATTAAAGCCAATATCTCAGATTGGAGTGAGACAGACCAGAGAATCCCTCCCTTCCCAGGTGAAAGCTGACAGTTGTGAGAGTAACAAGAAAAACGTGATGGTCTTTTGGTTGTTTTATAAAATGAGAGTAGCAGAGGTGGATGAGGGCACTTGGGGCCGTCCAGCATGTTTGGGGGAGTTTCAGCCGTTCTTCTCTGCAGATCCTCCCGAGCTATGGCAGGTTTGATAGGGACAGTGCGTGGACACGATAGACAAATCCAGGTGTGGAAAGCTTGTCGCATCATTAAAGGGCTTCAACTAAGAGTGTGTACGAAAGACCCTGCTCTGTAACTTCTCTGCCTCACTTCCATTCTCATTCTCTGCTCATCACACTCGCAGTCAGGCTGTGCATTGTCTCGCCTCTTATCCCCTGATGGACCCCCCAGTCATAAACACTAAATAACATAACACTGAAATACCTACAGCCTTTTTTTCCCCACTATTCTTTATCACGCTTTCTTCTCTGTTTGTGTGTGTGTGTGTGTGTGTGTGTGTGTGTGTGTGTGTGTGTGTGTGTGTGTGTCCTGTTAAATCCTTTTAAAATGCAAATAATTCTCTCGCCAGATTTTATGGTTTTAACTGATGTTGCTTTGGAAATCAACTCCGGTTTACATCCAGTCCGATCTGTCATCTTATTGTGGATTTCACACTTTCGTACCTCAACAGAGCATAATAGGCGTAGTGTGGTTTCTGTGGCAACAAGCCTGTCAGTCAAGGTCATCCATGAGAGAGAGAAAGAGGGAGCAGGGAATAACAGGGGTGAGAGTGAATCTGAGTGAGAACGTGAACAAAGGAAAAGTCTCCTCCATCTGATGATTTTGTATTTTGTAGCGTGACGGAGCGTGAAATGATTTGGGAGGCAGCGTCTCTTCTCTGATGAATACAGGAAACACGTTACAGAGGTGTTTTCAAAATACATTCGCACACAGTAATTGTGATACAGTCCTGCAGTCATGTAGCCACTTATATTTGAAAGTCCCTCCTTTAAACAAAGTCTTTTTTCTCACATTTATTCACACATTCATCTGTCTTCACCTAGTGGTTGTTAGCAGCTATCACACTGCCAGAAAAAAACAACACTCAAGCAAGATAATCCACCCGTCTCCGGTCAGAGATGGCAAAGGTCCCTGTTTAACATAAGCAATTAAACATAGATGTTCTTCTCTCCTTTCTCCTCCTCACCTCCTCACTCTCCAAATTAATGGGAGACAATGAGCCGGCCATGGGATCAGTGCAGCCAGATCGAGATATTTTTAAAATGACAGAGTAAACAGGCAGGGTAAATATTAATAGATAAAACTGGTTTAAAAAAAAAAAAAAAAAGACTTAAAATTAATTTTAACTCACTTCTTGTTTGTCACTTCTTCTCAGTTAAACTTGGCTCTTCCTTCAGGTTTTTCACATTAAAACCTACTTTGAAAGGTTGGTATGAATCCCTTTGAAACGCAGTAGGACTTTTATTGTGAAAAACCTGTGCAGAAAATGAGTTTGAGTTTCATTAAACAAAAACTGGTCAAAACCAGGTGTATGTCAGGACTATGTGCCACTTTAAACAACGACTTCACCAGATGAGCTAATTAGCATATTGATGATGTAATTGCGTTGAATTATCATTCAGCCTAGTGTCTGGTTTCAGCTCTTTATCTTTGCTGCTCCCCTATTCACATATATTGTATTCTAATTTAGATGAAATCATAACAGAGATGTTCTCATTGGCATTTTTTTCTGTTTCTGTCGTTATGACAACGGGACAAGTTTGAACTATATGGTGACCCTGACGGCTCCACATGATAAAACTTATGAAAACAGACAAATTCAGGAAACATCCTCATCAATTTGACACCACATGTCCTGCAAATACTCACAATACACAACCAAGTACACAAACACACTTGTTGTGCAATGCTTTAAACTTCAGATGTCACAAGTCATTAAACATGTCCATGGTTCAACATTCATTGCTTTTTTTGTATCCCTTGGAAACACCTCTGTCATGTTGTATTTGTAGTGTATTTATTTTTTATTTTTTTTTTGGCACAGGTCTTGTCAGACTGATAAAGATGCTTTCTGAATTAGTTTGTTTTGTCTGTTTGCATGTGTTGACCTCTCAGGGCCACCGTAGAAATAATCAGAGACAGCTGGTGGCTGGAAACCTTGAGCTACAGTTTCTTATGAATCTCTGACGTTGTTCACTTGTGAGACTGTGCCTCACTAAGGACAACAGGTTGCCATTAACAATGAGGTAGCAGCTTGAAATGGGAGCATGTCAGGTAGCAGAGATGCTTCCTACTGTAAATACGTTTATTAGTATAGTACATCGAATACATACACACAGAGCTGAAAAGCTTAATAAGAGAACAGTGTAAAAACACTGATCAGAAACAGTTCATATATAATTACAAGTTTTTAGCATCTTCTTAAAGTCGGTTACAGTTTGGGCTGACTTGCTCTGGTTCCATTTCACCCTGTTTAGATTTAACTCTGGGCTCCATTGACTGGAGGGCTGATGGGCTCATATACATTTCACAAATATACTTAGGCCCCAGACCATTCAGTGACTTGCAGACAATAAAGTAAATATTTAAATTCAGTTCTGCGTCTGACTGGAAGCCACTGCAAAGACCTGAGAACTGGACTGATTATTTTCTTAGTTTGACGTCTAGAGTCACGTCTCTACATCGGACACTCCTATTGGCTCCAGTGGGTGATGTCACAGCCAATCAGTGTCTCATTCAATCCTGTATTTTTCTGATCTCAGAGTGAGGAGAAGTTGCTCTGAGTTTATTGTAGTGACAGAATAAAGACAGAGAGACGTGGACAATAAGATATTTAGAGCATTAGAGGCTTTGGAGCTGATTTTTCATCATTACTGCTCCAAAGAATGAGCAGAACTCAGATCAGATAAAGAGAGAAACTTCAAATCAGCTCTAGAACAACACAAACACATGTGTGTAACTTTCTGTGTTAAGGTTTTCTTTGGTTTACAGTGTTTTTATCTAGAAAATAAGGAAAAATCTTTATTGAGTCACATATATTATTTACTGAGGTTGAGCTGATTCTGAAAATGTGGAGACTTGGAGACATTTTTAAAAATGACAACTTTATGAGGAAAAACTGAAAAGCCTTAATGTGGCTCTTAGAGGGTTAATATTCCCATTAATGGTGTTATAGAAATAAGATTGTCTAGCCCTGCTTAATATAGGGTTATAAACAGTTACTCTCCATTTACACTCCATTCTCTCTGAGTTGATTTGCTGTTGCGTTGACATTTCTCCATGGTGCTTTATAGCATGCTGTGGAGGTTAAAAGGACCAGAGGTCTTTTTAACCTCCACAGGTGCAATAGCATCAAGGCCAGTGAGTTAAACTGACTTGTTTTACAACGGTATAGAATATATACTGGATATTCAGTGAGCTTTTAAATATATTACAGTACACTAAAAACAAATAACAGTAAATTTCACAGTTTATCACAATTTAACAGCTTGTATTGCGACACACAACATACAGACTAAAACAGCAGGCGGATCATACTTCGTAATCAACATGGTGAATAGATTGTGTATGACTGGATAAATTGAGTTTCAGTAGCCTGATCACACTATATTTCCATTATTTACGTGCATGTCAGTAATTGAATTTGTATATTTAATACTTTTAACAGTGATTCAAATGTTTATCCATATTGGCCAATAAATAATAGGTTGTTAATGTGAAACAACACAATAAGTATGAGTATAGATTCAATAGAAGATTTTCTATCGATCATAATGTACATCAGAGCTGTGTTAATGAAAGATGAATGATATAGGCTGCATTGTCAGTGATCCAGTGTAGTTAATATGTGTATGGGGTGAATTTACAGTCATGGGTAGATGATGATCAGCTGCTGGTGTTTGCTGTAATCCCTGTACAAGAGACTGACGGGGAAACCCTGTAAACTCTTTCATGTGAAGGTTCTGCTTTCTTGCTGGTTATGCATCTGACGTGATCCTCTTACCGAGCAGGTTAACCACGAAGTGTGGGTTACCATGGCAACAGCTCATGCGGTGCCAGGGGGCAGGTCCTGGGTCAATAGTTCATTGCTCCCACTGTCACTATACATACAGTAACCCCCCCACCCCCCCACACCCCATCATAAATAAAGCCTGGGCACCCTCCACAGTTGATTTACAATGTGTGTTGTCACATTTAAAGGATAATTAAACACACTGAGTGTGATGCAAATGGATAAGTTTACATCCCCAACTGGTGCATCAGGAGCACTGACATGTTGTGAATTAAACCTGAATGTGTAGGCACCAGCACCTTGTTGGTGTCTAGTATCCATGTGGATGGAAGCAGCAGATCATGAGTTCTGATCACGTTTTTCTTTAAGAAGTGATACATTATATTTTATATCCATATGAAGATATATTTGTATTAATCTGTATTAATATGAACCCTAGACCTGCTTTATAATCAAACAACATATGGAGGTTGACCTTTAGATAATATGGGACCGTTAAACAAATACTGATATAAAATCTTTTATTTAAGATAACAGAGAAAATGGCATGTGTGATGTGACAGTGTTTGCAGTGTCAGTTGAACCCACGGAAGAGTCACTGAGATGTTGTGTTACATGTAAAGTACTAATGCACTGTTACTGTGAAGTTTTAGTCTAAACTGTGACAGTTTGAATACTGTGCAGTGGTTCCTCCCATCAAGGCACTGATCCTTGTTGTCTTGCGTTGGAACATTCATGATTCTGGGGCTGGTTCTTTCTATTTTAGGCTGTTTGCTGCAAATTTAAAGGCTGCAGGTATCTTGAGCATTTCTCTTGGAGCTGCTCAAGAGTCATGAGCAGGCTGGTAAAGAGGTGCTGCGAGGTCTGTCCTGCTGTGTTAGGAAAAATACATTTTACTAATAAAGATCACGGCATCATTTCCAAAGTGATGTTTTGGATGATGAAGAGGGTTCAACAAACATGTCTGGCTGTATTACTGTGTTTGTGTCACCTTTTTCGTGGCATCTTAAAGCTGTGCTGATTGCTTTGGGCCAGATTTTCACATTTCATCCAGTATAGCTCATCTTGAATTAGCTTAGCTCAGCTCACATTCACATACAGTACATTCATCCTGTGGTTGCATCACTGTAACCTCAGCTGCTAGCTGCCACTGCTGCCGCTGCTGCAGACACTGCTTGCTTCCTTAAACTCCTCTGGGCTGTACCATTTCAGTTGAGCAGGGGTCCTCTTGGGTTTCAGGATGTCCTCGAAGGCAGACTTTTTCTCTCCCATCTGCTGCATCGCACCCATTCCCACACCCCCCCCTCCCCTCCTTGTCCCTCAGGAACCATGAGCTCACAGTCTGTCGGGGCTGTTGGCCAGAATCAACACAGCTTCCTAATACCCTCCGCTGCCTCGGATTTCACTCCCCCCTCTGCTTATAGTACAATCTCATCATTTCCAGCTTGCGAAGGGAGCGGAAGAGAGGGAAGAGAGAGTGAGAGAGAGGGAGAGAGAGAGAGAGGGAGGGAGATGTTTTGAGCTGGTTTGCAGGGAGAGAGGTTGGCCTGAATGCGTTCTGTCTGCTCTTCAGAGACATCCAGGTGAGCTGTTTCCTCCTGGAAGGTAAGAGGGAGACTGAGATTGGTGCTTATTCTATCCTGCATCCCTTGTCATTACCCCCCCACCCCCCCCCACCCCTGTCTCCTCATGCTTCGGATGCATTGGTGAGAGAGAGAGTGTGTGTGTGTGTGTGTGGTTGAGCATGAATAGTATTCCCCAGACACACCACACACACGTAATACTGTACGAGGCGATGTGCAGATGTGCAGACATATCGGCATATGTGCATTTATGAGGGCAGATATGGTTTGTGGTTATGTGTATGGATTGTGTGTGTGTGGTGTGTTTTTTTTTTAATTTTATTTTATTTTGGGGGAGGGTCGGGATGTGATGATGAGTTCTCATGCTAGCATGACAGCTTGAAAGTGGATGGCCCACCTGAGTCTCAGTACATCTCAATGGGGAGGATGTGACGAGAGACTCTGGGGATAGGAAGGAAGTAGCGGGAAGAGGGGAAAGTGTGTGTCTGTCTGTCTGTGTGTATGTGTGTTTTTCTGCAGTTTTTGCAACAAAGTCTCAGCCCCCCCCCCCCCCCCC
>CM076653.1:15623045-15662001 GCA_038496675.1 Rachycentron canadum
TGTATAAGAGACAGCCCCCCTCACCTCCACTACCACCGCTAATAGGTAGCATTTCCGTTGTGGTGCTGAAATGGGTGCTGATGTTTACTGGTCTAATGGACGGGACGCTCTGCTGCATTTCTGCTCACACTACAATATGTCGTCCCACTCTGGGCAATTTTGCAACACACTCGTCTTCTCTGAGCCCTGAGGGATGGAATGTGGGCACTGTAGGGAGGATGAGGCAGAGAGAGAGAGGGAGACGGGGACAGGCCATTTACCATCTGTGGCAGCGCTTCGTGGACGCGTAGCGAGGCTTTCTGCAGGGCCATATGCAGCTCCTTGGGAAGACAGCAGGCCAAGCTGTTTGGGGAAAAAAGAGAGAGAGGAAGAAAAAGGAAGGAAGGCTGAAACAGGAGGAGTGGAGTGTCAGGGTGTCATGTGTTTGAGAGAGGATAAGTCTAGAGTAGCGTCCTCTTAACAGTGGAGCGACAAGGACTGTTTTTACCTGAGCGTCCAATTCCAAGGGCTACTTCAATAAATAAAGCAGTATTATCTTCCCATGTGAGACTGATTATTTTTCTTTTAGTTGGTCCAACAGGCACATTATTATGTTTTGAGGTGGCCTGGAATGGCTCAGTCAGCATTTGTATGGGACAGTCGGCTGCATAATGGATTATTTAGACTTCAGAGGAACAAGGATGTGCAAAGTGTTTTTATGTCTAAAGGCAACCATGTACCTGCTGGTAACACTGTCATAGCCTCCTCTGTGTTCTCCCTCCAAAAACTCAGTGCCTTTCTAGGCTTAACACAAAGAATAGTAGAGATGGGAATAAGAGCGCAGGCTTTGAGACTGTGTCCGCTGGAAGGCATTTGTCATATTTTTGTGATGCTGTCTTATAATTCATATACAGGACTGGCTAAGCATAGTGCCCCATCATTAACCTGGGAAACAGTGGCTTTCTTTCCCCTTCCACAGCTAAAAATGGGCCATTCAGTTAAGGAGTAATGTTTCAACTTATATTTAGAACACCTAGTTTTGATAGTTATTGATGCAGGTGAGGAGTTTTGAAAGTAAACTGGGTCACATCTGTATTGAATGCCAATAGTATTAATGTTAGGATCAGGGCCAGGTAGCAGCAGGACAAGTTTTTTTACTTCAGGGTGACACTTGAAGTCAAGCGTCTCCTCATCTGAGGGCGTTACTGAATGTTTCCTTTGTTGAGGAAAAACTTTAAGGCATTCACAGCCATGAAATTTTACATTTTCCATGGAGACCATGTGTTTGCTGGCGTTAGTGCTGATGATACCAGCTAATCTCTCTGTTATCTTTTCACAAAGTTGGTCCATAGAAAGAACTGGCAGAAGAAAAGAAGGCAAGAAAACCAAATTGGTGAGTGGAGGATAAGGTGATAGCAAAAGAATACACAGTATTCAGCAGACGCTCAGTGAATGATTTGTCACAGAGTTGATCGATGAACATGAAATACTTCACCAGTAATTGACTGGAACCACAGAGCAGTTATCAACTGCAAAGAAGCTGGAAGAGCACAGCCGGGGAAAGTAGAGTGATCCAGCTCCAGACAGTCAGACAAATCATAAATCGAATGCCAATCAAATCTATAGTGCAACATCAATTCCTGATCGTTAAGTGTGTCCATTGGGCTTTTGTGTCACAGAATACCCCTTTTGGGACACGTTCAGCTTCTCCATTAATTACCATAAACTGCTGCAGTTAAGATACTATCAGAGGTACCTTAACTCTTTTTCCTTAGTTTGGTTGCTAAGGTCTTCTGTGCAACAGCTTAACTGACTTTAAGTAATTCCTTAAGTATAAGACCGAGATAAGGAGAAAACCTTAAATACTTACAATGAACATTTTAAGGAAACCTCAGGGGGAAGATTGCAACAGTTTTTTATTAAAGGAAAATCTTAACATAAGATGTTTTGTGCAACTGGCCTCAAAAACTTCCTGTACTGTTTCTCCAAAAAGGTTCAGAGCCACCCATCCAAAATACTTCCCATAGCTGACTTTCAAGCTCCAAGCTCAGTCAGCTGTTTTGGTGAATGTTTTCCAGCATTTTGTGAAAACCGAGCTGTGGGATGTGGACTGGCTTTGTAAGTCTCTAAACAAGCAGGAAATAGTCTGAAGCAGAGGTTTTCTTGCTCTGTATTTGAACCAGCACTTTGTTTTTAGCTTGTTTTTCATGTGGTGTAACCTAAGGCTTTTTTTTTCCTTCTCATTTTGTTTTGATGTAACTACGGATACCTGTGCATCAAACAGATCCAGAGCTTCAGTGCTGCCTGTGCTCAGGACAGGAGGTCAGGACCGAGAGCATCGCTCCAGTACAAGTCCTGCATATGGGCCTCTTCCAGCAGACACAATGCTTTTTATTCAGATACAATTCCCCAGAGATGGAGTGAGTGGTACGCAGTGTGCTTCATATCAAGTGGTTACGAGATGAAGGTGTTTGCTTAAGTGGCACTCATGTTAATGAGTCAGCAGTAAATACCCAATTAGATGTGAAATCCACATCCAGTTAATGCCATATTGTTATGCTGATTTCATGTGGACTCGATGGCCTCACTTCTACCTCTCAGCGTGACACAAGAGAAGAATATTTAAATCTGTCTTTAAGTCTGTTTTGTACGAAACACTGTTTGGCACTGCAAACTAACATCTGTCAAAACACCTTTTAATTATTGGCTTTATACGTTTGTGAATAGTACTGCCAGTTGTTTTACCACTATGATCCAGACTAAAACACCTCAACAGTGGGGTGGATTGTAATAAAATTGTTTGCAGAGATTTGTGGTCCTTTAGAGGATGAATTCCTCTGACTTTGTTCTCCTTACTTTCCCTCCAGCACCATCAGGAGGCTAAAATCTTTACTTACTCCTTGGAAATATCTCAACATTTAGGTTGAGACAAACCTAGACTTGATATGGGGCTAATGACAAACACATTTCAGCTTGTAGGTTACACCGATGATGATCTATTGTTCTAGTTTCCTGAGACTATGGAGTTGCAATATTAAGTCATCATATATAAACCTATGTGAGCCTATGTGAATTATATAGTACAGATTCATGTGATGTTGGAAATCTGCCGACATTGTTAACAATTAACAGATAAGAGCCTAATGGTGATAAATATTGTGGCAATTTTTTCCTTCTGGACCATCGGTACAGTGAATGGATGCCACTATTAAAGAAAAACTGGCGTCTGAATTTGTTTCCTACCAGTAGAGAACCTTTGAACGAAACACAGCATAAAATTAGACTTAAGTAATGAGAAGTCATTTTGATGCTTTTCCAGCTTAATGGTGTGTCGAGAAGCTGTAATGAATCCTCAGAGTGCGACCTGTCTTATGGGAGGCAGAGTGAGGAAGTGCCACCAGCACTTTTGCATCAGAACAAAGTGAAAGGTTTGTCTACTTGGTGAAGTGTATATTGCTGTGCTTCTATAGATTTCACCGACTTACACAACAGTGATGTTGAGGATGAGGTAGAGGCTGTTGGAGGCTAGTGAGGAGAGAAGTTGGTGCGGTGGAAGCCGACCTACCAGAGCCAGCCATTGTGAGTGACTTTGTGCTCTCCCGAAGCCAGAACTGCTTGGAATTCAGCCAGTTTAGTCATTTATAAGCCCTGCATTTTGTATTCTCGAGCATCTTAATCAAAGCCAATGGCCGGCTGTGCTAATCAGGAGGTAGACGGTCTGGCTGGAACATTTCCTCCACCAAACACACTGCTGGACTTCAGAAATCTCCTTCAGGAGGGCCTTCTCAACAAAGAGCCTGTGTGGTTCTGGTCACTCAGTTCGTGCTGTATTTGGAATTAGCGACACAGATACACATGGGAACAATCTGTTAGACTTTAAAAGCAGTGACACAGTGATCAATACGTAAAATGGATGAAACCTGCAGAGTCATGGTCCAGTTTGTCATAATCACAAAACAAAACACCAGCCTGTAGTTTCACAATTTAGCAGCACATCACAATAGAACACCACTCAATTTTTAATTGGTTAAATTTAATTTCATTGTGATCTAGCGGCCTTCAGACAAACAACTGGCCTCATCGGCTTCAAGATAAGGGAATAGTCCCTTATGCCTTTGCAAATTAACACCTAATCTAATTGGAAAATTTGTTACTAACCATGTCTATTATATTTTTCTGTCCCAACAACAACCCAACAGTAGATGCTTATTCATTAGTAATGCATGGAAGTAACAGAAGAAGCAGCAAACGCTGTTAACACTTTCTGAATCATTAATTTTCACCTCATTGTTGTATTTCAGAATATTGTTACACAAAGACTTTTGTCATGTTTTTACACTATATTTTCCTCTGCAGGATATTTATTAAAGTATTAAAGCTGCAGGTTTTTCAAAAACTTCATTTGAATCAATCAAATTTCTTGACCTTTAATTGAAATACATATAAATACATTACAACATAAGATTTTCACCTCCTCTAATTTGTGTCTTGTTGCCATATTGGAAATTATTGTCCCGTATAGAAGAAATTAAGAATCTAAGATGAGTGTTCTCTCCAGGTTTATTGTTTTCTGTCCTGGTAGCTGAAAGTGTGCTAGTCTCTCCAACATATCAATGGTGCTTCAAAAATAGAGATTAATAATATTCTGTCTGTGCACCTACTTTGTGGGCTGCAGTTCATTCTTGAGATTTCTTTTCCTTTCACTGTGAGAGACTGAACAATAAACTGGTCATTATACAAAACCGTCAATGCTATTGAAAATATTATATTGACCTATCATTTGTTTTCATTTTCACTTGGGCTGTTTTCTGCAGTGGAGATGTAGGTACACACTGCTGTAGTGAACAGACTCTATCTAGGGCATCATTTGGCTGTTGGGATATTTTATCCCTCCTCATATGATAATTAAGGCATCCACAATATCTTAAGGCTGATGTTCAAAATGATGAAGAACCACAGCAGCAGAATACCAAAACGCAGTAATACATTTTATTTTGCTGGTGCAGTTAATGAGAATGACTTGCAGAGAGGAGTCACATTGGCTTTGACAGGAGGCCAACGAAACTCAAGGATATGGGGAAGTAGGTAGGTGAGCCAAGAAGAAAATGACTATATTTCACTATAAAATGACACCTAAAATAAAAACTCTTAAATTAATGAATGGTGTTCGTGAATACTTGTGTGGAGACAGTCAGTCTTGACAAACCCTAAAGGCCAAGGTCTGAAGACAAAAGCATTTATAGCTGTTCTGCCTGTTCGCACTTCAAAAGTTATGTAGTTCTGTGATTTTCACAGCTACTAGAAATTGCACTAAACCAACAGCATCTCACAACAGTCCCTTCCCACTTCATGTTCTCACTCAGCAAGGAGCATGAAACAAAAAGCACAGCTGAATAAAGTTACCATGTCTAGAATAAGCCTTCTAGCCACTTAGCAATTGCAACATATACCAAACACATTTATAATATTGGTAACAGCAAATTAGCTAATGTTATTATGCCACTGTACTCAATGACACTGACAGACCCGGTGAAGCCACTGATGGAGCTGGTAAAAACACTCACGAAGCTGGTAAAGACACTGAAGGAGCTGGTAAAGACACTGAAGGAGCTGGTAAAGACACTGATGGAGCTGGTAAAGACACTGAAGGAGCTGGTAAAAACACTCACGAAGCTGGTAAAGACACTGAAGGAGCTGGTAAAGACACTGAAGGAGCTAGTAAAGACACTGATGCAGCTAGTGAAGACACTGAAGGAGCTGGTAAAGACACTGATGGAGCTAGTGAAGACACTGAAGGAGCTGGTAAAGACAGTGATGGAGCTGGTAAAGACACTGATGGAGCTGGTAAAGACACTAATGTAGCTGGTAAAGACACTTATGGATGGTTGCTGGTCTATCAGCCGACCATGATTTTAGCCAGTACTCCCCATGGTCTGTTCACCTGTGCTCTAGTCTATGTCTGAGGCCTTTGTAGACAAAAACGGTGGTTTCTTCAGGAAATTCTGGAACATGGCCATCTCACCTTTGGTTTGTGCGTCACCTGTGGTTTCACAGAAGGGATTTACATGTACTAACATGCACGTGCTGATGTCCTAGGAAGCAAAACAAAGAATAGAGAAGCTCAGATGACAACACACACAGGGGGAGAGAGATGCTCATGACTCATGTCCTTACATAGAGAATTTCGGTTTACTGCTGTAGTATTGTTGAAAATCATTTAAAGACTCTATCGACTAAATGGACACGTACGACCATGCACACCTTTTGACAGTCTTTCCTCTTATGTTGTTGAAAAGTGACCAAAGTGACTAAAGTAGTTGTGTGATAAATGAAAAAAAGTTCTAACCTGTCTAACCTTTTTCAACCCAGTTTGTCTGTTCAGTCTGTGGAGTGATTCAAAAAGTTACCAATAGAGATGCAACTGCTTATTTCTATGGGGAAGTTGTCAGGGGAATGGGTTTCAGATGTTGTTTGACCATCCGTATTTTTGTACTTTTATTATTAGATTGATAGTTTGACATGATTTTCCATCAAGGGTTGTCTTGTTAGAGTGACATTTTGCAGCTATAAACCAGGGACCAAAGCAGAGCCTAAAGGAGTCCTGCACCACTTCTGATTCAATTAGCACTACCTAACATGTGTTACCCTTGTTATCAGCTGCACATATCAGTGGTCTGAGATGGACCATCTGTGATTCTGACATGTGAGCTTAACCCTCAGTCAGGTCTTCTCCTGTTAAACTGAATCATGATTGCTCCGGTTCATGGTTCCTTCACATTCACCCATCTACAGTTCAAATCTCTGTCAAAAGGCCCTGGCCAAATCATTGCACAAAAGACTGCTGTGTTTGAGGAGGCACCAGCTATTTTTATCACAGACACACACACACACAGTTTTATCTTCCATTGAGAAACACTGAAACAAAGGCTTGTGCTCTCCAGACGGTGTTGTTGTATAGAGAGGAGGATGAGGTGTTTTTTCCAGTCTCTCCTCTGGTGTATCGTCTCACTATCATCTCAAGCCCAGAACGATGATCCCAGGCAAGCTGATAGGCCCGCTTTGTCTCTGTGAAATGGAAATGTGTTCACCCAGTGGGTGAGCCCCGAATGTGGCCAAGTTAACACAGCTGATAGCCTTGAGTTAGCAGAGCACATAAGTAGGCTTTATGGCTGATTGGTCTTTTATGGCCTCTATGGTTCTTGTCATAATTCAAACTAATGTCATCAGTAACCACAGAGACAGTTGCATTAGCCTGGGCCTGCCCACTGTGTTACTGCCTTCCTTTTCCATTCCCAGTTCATATGACAACTCTGAGAAAGGATAAATCTTAAGTGATCCCTGTGGGGTAATGGGGTCACTGCCACAGCACACAATAAATTCGGGATAGGAAAACAATGCTGTTTATAACAGTTTGTATAAATGTGTTCATGTGTACACTGGTAGTGATTAAAGAGGCTGTCCTTCAACCAGAATCGATATGGTGTAATTGCATCCGTGCAGAGATTTTCCTGTCTTGGCGGGGCGTTCCCATCCTGGCAGCAGAGGAAAGCCTGATGTCTCAGGGCATCCACATGCTGTCACCAACCAGGGAGTAAAATTGGCCTTTCCATCATATGTGGCCAGGATGGTTCTTTAGTTTGAAAGGTTTTTTTTTGGAAGCCTACATTTTTATAATGAAGTGTTTATGCTGAAATATCTTGTATGGATCATCTTCACTTAAAACTGCATTTATCCACGTTTTATCTAAAAAATCTTATTGCTATTCCATCACTTCTTTTGTTCTGAGAAAAATATCTGGGCCTTTCGCCACTAGATGATCCTATGTGTTCTCTGGAGCCAAGTCCTTGATCTGAAAAAGTTTGAGAAACTCTGGCTTACAGGTATAGCAGGAAAGGTGGTGATAGTTCTCTGGGGGTATGTCTGCTTCACAGAGTCATTTGATCCATAGTTCATGTTAAAATATTCATTAGTTCAGCTTTAAGAACTGTGGTACCAAGACTTGGACAATGTCCAAAATTCAACATCTTGATATAGTCCTTGATATAGCACGAATATATATACGATATCACAGATATTAGATATAACAGATATAAGCTACAGTTAGATGCTATGCTAATATGACATTGTGGAACTAACCTGGCTGCTACTGACTGAACATTCTCCTCCTACCTCTCAATTCAAGTTCAAGATTTGTCATGCTATTTTGTAGGCAATATCCAAAATGTAATGTCCAACCAATACTTTGCAATATATATTATAACAGGTTGATTTTTTTATAACAGAATTTTATCATATTTCATGTTTGCGGTTTTTTTATTTATGTTTATGTTATTGTTTTTATGTTTCAGGTATATGTCATGCTACTGCAAAACAGCAGTTGAAGGTTTTATTTGTCATGTCAAAGAACAATGTAAGCAAAGAGGGTCTGACTCGCAGCAAGACAGAGGGAAATGTGGCAACATTCGATATTATCAAATGCTGGATGCAAGCCTGCTACCTGCTACTCATACATTTCTGACTTCTGAATTTAAAAATCACAGAATGTACAGTGAAATAGATCAAAACTGTATTTTTGTCTATTGCAAACCTCATTTTAGTTGCCTCAGTGACTCACACATCAATGAAGTCATGAAGGCTGCTTTTATAGCACAAGGTGCTTGTTTTAAGGATGTTAATACATCTACAGATACATAATATTACAACACATAATCTAAGCTGCCACTACAACTAAGCAAGCAAGGTATGTGTAATGATCCACAGTACAGATGTTTCCAGCTCACAGTGGAGGTTTGTGACTTTGATTTTAGACCCGCCCCCATTAATGTGGACTCCTTCCATAGCAGTGAGTTTGTATGGAGTGACACTGTATCATTTCAAGAAATGCACAATGGACAAGTCATAGTTTGCCATTTCCAGGTCACAGTTGAAGCCTCTTAAGTTCTGTATGTGTGTGTATGTCTGTGTGTGTGTATATGTGCCTATAAATTGATTAGATCAGATGCAGCAGCCAGAGTCTCAGCTGCAGATGATCTGCAGATAATCTGCTCTCTGCTCAGGGATGGAGTAATTGAAGGCAGTGGTGGCCTGGCAGAAATGAATAGATTAGTGTTTTCATATGAATATGAGTTGCCCGCTCACTTGTGTTAATGTGAATGAGTATGACGGGACAGTTGTAGGCTACTGGAAGCCTGGTCTGGTGTAATGTACTGGACTGAACAGTAGATAAGGACATGAGGTATTGTTGTCCCAGTTTGGTATTAAACACACAGGCTGGTCTGCACCCAGCCCTGACCTGAGCCACATCCAACACCTTTGTGATTAACTTCAGGCCTGACTCTGAGCCAGACATTATCACCCAACATGAGTGTTGGACCCCACTGATGCTATTGTGGCTGAATCCCTGCAGCCAAGTCCCAACAGGTTCTGATGGAAAGATTAAACCCAGAAGAGTGAAAACTGTTATAGCTGCACATTAATGATCCATGGTCCTGGAAGGATAAGCTCATCAGTTACCTCTGTGTGTGTTACGCAGGTGTTGCCAATTGGTTGTAGTGAGTAGTGGTTTGTACTAAAAAAGCCTGATGCTACGCTGCATGTGCCATAATATAAGTCTGATTTTTGGCATATCTGACTTGCTAAAAGCTTGGCCTTGATGCCTAATATCTGCAGTGGGATGTTCTGAGCTCTGGCTCGTGTGTACAGAGTGCACCGGTGCGTAACGTCTCCATGAGTTTTGGATTCACACTCCTCATTTTCATCTCACTCGCTCTGGTGACACGTCCCCGTCCTGCTGCTGCTGCAACTCTAATGCAACAACTGACAGCCAGCAGATGCTCTGGGCGTCTAATTTAAATCAAACTGGTTCTGCTTTTGCACATGTTTTGAGTGGGATTCAATATTGGGAACGTAGATGATGCATCCATCCGTTCATCCATCTGTCCATCAATCCATTCGCTCATTTCAAGATGCAGAACATTGCAGCAGAGAAACCGAACAGGGAATGAGTTTTACCTGATGTCAGTTCTGAATCTCTGATAGCTTATGCCATTCTGTGCCTATAGCTTCTTGCAGTCTTGGTTGTTGAAATATATTGTGCTTTTATTTGATACCTAAACCAAAGCACCACTGCTGTGCCAGAATTTACCCATTAACCCTGTGCTGACTGTCTGGACTGGAAAACAGTGCTCTAAAAACAACTTCTCTCTTCTGTGCTGCAAAACCAATAGATATAATAGCCAAATTAAAAGCAACCCAAATCACCTATTTTTCTACATTTCTGCAGCATTTCCTGAAGGCCACAGGTCCCGATATCTGATAGGTCATAGTGTCCGGTGGTCTTCTGAGTCTGAGATAATTATTAAAAAAAAGAACAAGTTCTTTATTTAATGTGACGAACACAAACATATTTTCAAGCAAAGGACTTTGTTTGTCCTTTGTTGTGTGTACCCTCCAGGAAGTGTTGGATTTGGTGGTCGTTTCATTTATTTTAATGAGTGTTTAGCCAGTCTTTTTAGTGGCTATGTCACTGAATGAGCTAGTATTTTGACAAACATGGTGACCCATGGTGTGAAAATATATCATTTAATAAGTCTGTGTTATATTTTAGTAACAGTAGCCTACTAATGTTGAGAGCTCCCAGCTGTCTGCTGTCGCTATGCTAGCCTGAACACGCTAATGTTAGCCTAAACACGCTAATGTAGCCTCTGTGGATGTTGTTTGTGGATCATTTCTACGACAGCTTACAGCATCAGTTCACAGACAGCAACGGTACTGTTTCAGGACGTGAACGTGTTGATGACGTATTGTTACTATAAAGTGAACGAGAGAAACTCGCTCAGCCTAAGAATCTTTACAGATCTGACGTCAGCCCGAGCTGTTTCCTCCTGTGGCTCTGTTTGCATTCTGACTTCTGGTCGTCTATGACTTGCCCCTGATGATCTACTTCAAATGCAAAATATCTCCATGCAACAGTAATGATGCGTTTTTTGTTTTTTTTTTCCCCTCAAGTCATGGTGGACCTGTTGCGGCACCTGCACCTGCCGCCGTCATTCAACATGTTGGCGTGCTGTCTTCTTCTCTCAGAGTTTAATGCCAGACGAGGACAGCTGTAGTGTTACTATGCTGCACTCATCAGCCCTGGGAGACTCACATTTCTGCAGCACTGTCAGTACCTGTTGTACTGTAGAACAGAGTTTTGGCGTCGACCTGGTATCAGAGTATCAGTTCTCTTGACGTCATTATACAGTGGAACAGTTCGGGTCTGCGTATTTTGGTTGAATCAGTTCAGGGAGCATGAACAAAGGAAAATTCACGTCCGCAAAAGTGCTGCAACTTCCACAATATTTGTCTGTGTGGTCTGGGGACCACCAGGGCTCTGTGAGTAAATCTGTTAAAATATCACGTTTTAAGTAATATGTCTCTCAAAACTGTCTGGCCTAATTGGAAGTGCTTATCTGACCTCAGTTATCTGAACCGAATGTTTCACAGTCAGTAGCTTTGCCAGTTTGCAGTTTGGTCAGAGTTAGCCTGTCCTGGGATTGTGCTTCATTTCATTTATCAGCAGCCTGTTAAGTATCCAATATGTATCCAGTGTGTATCCAGTATAGGTGGTAAAATGCCTGATAAATAAAAAAAAAGACTTTGCCGCTGACTTGTGCCACAGTACAACTGAAGATTTAAGCCTTAGAGGGTTTGGGGGATATTTGTGGTGTTCAGTGGTCTGTGAATGTAGTTTTAGGTTTTAAGTGGTCCTTAGTCTGAAAAAGTTTGAGAAACTCTGCCTTCAACTATACTTCAACCTCACCTCACCATGGATCCACATGTAACCCAAACATTACTCCTGAGTGTGAAAACAACAATGACTTCACTAACAACATTTATTACCTTGTGTACCATTTCAAAGGCTGCACAGCAAATTTTGTCGTGCAATTTTGCAGACTTTTAATTTTCTTCAATTCATCGTGTGGCACTCATCTAACTTAAGGAAAACAAAAGCACAGGCTGCTGATGCTGATCCTCTGGTATCTAGGCAACGTGCCACGTCTTAAAGGGACATTTCACAATGTCAAATCCTACAATGGCATCTCTTTTTTTTTTGTTTTTGTTTTTGCAGTGTCAGAAAGAGGCAAAGCAGATTATGCAAGAGAGATTGTCAACATAAGATAATGAATTTGTTTAATCAACCCAGGTATTCAGTCAACTTAAGAACTAATAACTGGAGAAGATTCTAGCTGTATACGTTCCAGCTGTTATAGGCCTCACACAGTACTAAAGATGCAGCTGTGGCATACTGCAGGATTACTACAGGGTTATTTGGGTATATGCTAATGAAACAATGCTTTACCAAAACTACAAAGGTAAACATCATGGTGGTGTTAGAGGGATGTCCGGGGATCTCTAAACTCATTAGGATTCATCCCGTAGGAATGAATGTCTGTACAACATTTAGCAGTGAATGTTTTGAGTATGTTATGGAGATGACCTCTGTGTGCGTGCAAACAGGAAGCTGTAACCAGGCACAGGTGTGTTTTATAACACTAGTCAAGAGCAACAATGAAGCACACAGAGGGTGTCATATTCTAAATGGAGCATGGAGACCAGAACCCGAGAACACAAGAATGAAAACAACTTATAATCATTTCCACTTCATTAAGATGTTACTATCATTCACCAAAAACAAAAAGTAACAGTTACTGCAGCAGTGCACTTTCTAGGAAACCCAACACACACTTAGAGCAGGACCTCTGTGCACACCATTAGGTTAAGTGAGATCATTTACACCCTGTTATTTGCACAGCTTCTTCCTTTTAAACCTGACTTCTGTCTATTTACTTCAACAATGTGTCATATTTTAAAGGCTCATAATGTTGCTTTTATGTAAAATGACTAACAGGTACCTGCCCAGGTAAATGTAATGGACTAGAAGTATAAAGTAAAGTACAAGTAGTAACTGGACTTGATGACAGTAGCAGGAGAAACTGTACCTTATTATGTTCCACCGCTGCTGCTGACTATGAACCGTGTCCACTGGTGACTCAAAGTGTTTGCAGCTGTTGTGTAGTCGCTTGAAGCCAAGCACACTGGGTTTAAGTCATTGGCCCATTATTTTTAAAGTGTGGTACCATCAGGCAGGATTTCAGTCACTAGCATGTCTTTACATGTGGAATAAAGTCTGCTTTTCGCAGTCTGCCAGACTCAGTGTTCCCAGCTCTGAAGAACTCTGGTGACCTTTTTATCACTCTGACATGTCGAACACATCCTCTCCCGACTCCCATCGAACACTGACGCCTGGTAGTGTGTTGTGTGTGCGTGCGGTTTTGTGAGCGTATGTGCTGCTTTAGAGTACACTTGCTGTCACTGAGGACACGATCATGCATAAGGATGGAACTCATGTTTATGACAGCTTGGCAGCCTCATTACCAGACTCCTCATTTCATTTTATTTCTCCTGTTGCCTCTCGTGTGTTTTCTGGCCCATTTCTCGTGCTCACATACCTGAATGTTTTGTTCATGTTTCTCCCTCTCCTGGAATATTTCCATTTTATTTCCTGCTGGAAATGTTTCTGATGCGCAGATCAGTAAAAATGGGTACTTTGATTGATTTTAAGCCTGAGCTAACTTTGTCTGGAAAAAAAAAAAAAAAAAAAACTTTTCTCACACTGGACTATCTAAGAATAGTTTTATGTCAGAATTAACTAATTGATTGCAGCAGGGGCCAGTATCTGTTTGGATCTTTTATACTTTTATTGACCGAAATGTCCAAAAACCTAAAATAAATATAATTTCAAGCCATCATTTATTTAATAGGTTATTTTCTTGTCAAAAGTCACGAGGAAAGGCTTGATGGGAAATCCTCCTTTGACCAATGAGCTCGCTTCCTGTCGTCTCTGATCATTTACGTGAGCGAACGTCAGTTTTTTTTTCTTTTGCTTCAAAATTTTTAGCAAGTCAAACAAAAAACCAAAACCAATACAAAGCGTGTCCCAGTAGAAGGAGGACAGAAGAGGACTTTACTGCTGAACCGAGGAGTGCCGGCATTGTTGAGGAGCAGCCGGAGGCTAACGTTAGCTGAGTTAACTAAACTCTCAGTAGGGACCGGTAGAGTCAGTGACGGGGACCGCAGCTGTGTGGTGAATGAAGGATGGGGGATAGATGGTGATCTCCATGGTGATAAATTACTAACTACTAAGTACTTAGGCGTGTGCGCGCGCACAAGGGTAGGCGTGGTTTGAGTGGATGATATTTATCACAATTTTGTTTCACAATTCTTCTCATTGGTTTAATTCTTTGTTGGTTTCCTCAATGATTCCTGATAAGTGTTCTGTTGGCTCAAAAAAACAAAATTCGAAAAATAAACAAAAATAAAGGTTTTCAGCATCAACACAACTGTTTAATATATGAGTCTCAACTCAAGGCTGTAGAAACTGTGGGAAACAGTCAAACATGTAACTCAGGTGTTTAAAAGCTCCATTTTCATTTATGTTTTCTTAGTCAACAAAAAAAAATCTGCTGAATCTGCATGTGTGCTGCTAATGTTAGTGTCAGTACACGGTATTGTTGGAATTTGAGATGACGTAAAGAAAGATGTTGTAGCCTGTTTCCGCCCATTCATGAAATGACATGACATTACAACCATCACTCTTGTCCCCTTGCTCCATGAATTGAAGACACCCTTTGGGCGATTGCTTCCTCTCCACCATAATAAATTTGATTAATAAGCTTGAGGGTATATGATTCTCATGGTTAGAGCAGCTGGTATATGACCGAGTGTTTCCACTTTGAACTGTAGTGAACCATTGACAGTCTCATAAAAACAGTTTCGGACAGTCAGGAATTTATGCGATTTATGGGGGGAGGGGGCTAAATAAACCAGAAAACTTGTCAGTACAGAGAGCCAGAGTTAGCATTATCACAGTCACTAATACTGTGTCAGCCACTGCCAGTTACAAGCCAACAAACAACATTAACAAATACACGATGCTGACTGAGTTAACTGTTCTGCTTCGTCTATTGGTCTTTGAATGTGCCCCCATGAGTCTCTCTGATGTTTCCTCCTGGAACCATCTTGATACTCTCATGCCGGTGGTAGGTGGGGCTCAGGACTGATCCAGATTTCTCAGTGTAGATGTTCTTCCAGCCCTAGTTTTTTACTCACTTTTTATGTGGGAAAACCACATTAAAAAATATTAATTGTAGCAGAGGATTTTTAAAGTTAAAGACACGTCTGGAGTAGACATGTCGTCGTCGTCATCATTGTAAGATCAGCTTAAAATCATTGGAGTCGTGCCTCTGTTATAGCTAAGTACAATAAACAGTGACAGATATATCACCAGTGTAATATTTTAATAAATGTGAGCTAAATTTATGTTTTGTCCTATTTAAAACCCAAAGCACAGGCCTGTTGTTTAATCTAAAATTAGTGCCACAGTGAAGCAAGTCTGTGTTGTGGGAGAAGCTTCACTGTGTCCAGTGAAACCTGGCCCAAGTTAAAGAAGAGGCCAGCGAGCTGCAAGATGACTCCTCCTTATGTATTAGAGTAATTAGAAGTTCTTCCTGCAGGGGAGCCCAGGCCTAAATATTTAATCTGAAGGGAGCTGTGGCAAAACATGTCATGCCGCCTGCGTCCTTTGTGTTCAATACACGCGGTCCGTGCTGGAGGAGCAGCTGGTGAGGTGCTTTGTGTTGGAAAATAGATGAGGAGTGTGGAGGGCTGTGCATGTGCCCGGTGGGCTTGTAGGAGACAATCTGCAGCATGTCTGCACAATAGTATGGATGTGTAGATGTGTGTCGGCGATAAGGTGGAATTGTGTGAATATACAGTATGGAAACAGCAGCAGCTGCAGCTGGCTGTGTGTGTGTGTGTGTGTGTGTGTGTAGTAGAGCTGAAGGAGGTTGGAGCTGTTTTGATCAGAGAAGAGAGAGATGGAGATAAAAAGACTCTCATCTTAGCAGTGAGGTAGCAGTAAGGCTCTGCAGGGAGGGAAGAGACCCAGGCTGACAGCGAGATGAAAAACAGGCGGGATCTGGAAGACGGGGGCACAGTCAGTTTTTGGCTGAACACTGGTAATCGCAGATGGATTTTTTTTTTCTGTAATGCTCACTTTTATCTCCTCTCTTTTCTCCTCTTCTGTTTCCTCTTCCATTTTTTGGACAGATATGTGTCACAAAGATGTCCACACGCAGCTGCCAGGGAACAGACTCGGTCATCAAGCCCCTGGACACCATTCCTGAGGACAAGAAGGTGAGAGTTCAGCGCACGCAGAGTGGCTTCGACCCGTTTGAGAAGCCCGCCAGTCAGGTGAAGAGGGTCCACTCTGAGAACAATGCCTGCATCAATGCCAAGAGTTCATCTGCTGGAAAGGAGTCGCCCAAACTGCGCCGTCACTCCAGCCCTAGTTCTGTAAGTACACCTTAGTGTTGCACACTAAAATGTTCTGGAGATGTGTGAGTGCGTCTCTGTGAAATTTATCACTCATCCAGTTGGCGTTTAAATCAAACTCTCATCCTCATCTTCATGCTTGTGAAAGCATTACATGTGCCAGTCCTTATCCAAAATCCTGTACCCGATGATCAGTAGCAAGAGAATTCTCCGGTTTCAAAGTGAATGAGGAGACGAAGCTAAACTGACTCTGATTAGTTGGCACTTGCATTAACAATGAATGGCTGCAAACTTTGCTTGTGGCTTAGCTCTATTGAAAGCTTGACTTCTTAATTCTTAGCTCAGTCCTGTTGTGATCCAGTCTGGAGGAATAGAGGCACAATATAAAGCACAGTGTAGCACAGTTTCTGCCCCGATCCCCAAAACTAAAGTTGGGACAGTGACTTCTCATGAAGTGAAGTAATTTATTATTCCCAGAGAACAACTTCAGGGCGAACCAAGGCCAAAACAATGATCAAAATATATTCCCCGCTAAGTACTAAAATAAAAACAAATGGAACAAAAATACTGACTAAACTTGGCTCCCAAAGATGAAGCAAAACAGGAGAAAACATAACCCTTCACTCCTACTGCTTCAATGCAATGTACAGCGTGTCAACCTATATATAAACACCAGGAAATCCCAAATCTATTCACAATACTCACAGTGGCACTGGGGTTGAAAAAAGTCACACTTAACACAAAAAACTAACAAAGTACTTGGACAGTTCAGAGGTTGGGGACAGAACCGAGCTGCTGCCTGACCCCAGGCACTTCTCCATCCAGGTCCATGGATCCAACCATTTAGGAGGGACCTACGTCCAGGAAAGACCTGGACATAGGTCAGTCTGTTTTTTGTCAAGCATCACTCATTCCTGAAAGATATAATAAGATATTGCAAATGCCCTGGTGATAATATTGGATGTCATGATATTTGGGCTGGATTGAGTTAAGACCTAATTTTGCTTTCCTTCTACCAGTTACATGAAAAAGTTGATGACAATGTCATTTCTGTGTGTTAAGCCAATTAACGTAGCTTAGCGTGAAGAGCGGAGACACGGGTAAAGTTGTGCTGGCTCTCAGTGAGCAGTTGGTGTGCGGTCTCAGTGCCAGGCTGTGGTTTGTCAGGAAATAGTCCCATCCTGTAACCGGGCCCCCCGAAAGACAGTGAAAAGTCCTGAAGCAGGACAATCATAGGTGATGGGTTTTGGTGGCGGGTAGTCACCTCTGTTTGGGTTGATGGGTGACAAAGCAGTCTACAGCTACGCCAGTGTTGCCATAGAAACGCCCTCAGCTCTAACATAGGATCACTTTTTTTTTCATAACTCAACAGTCTTTGTTTTTGTTTGTTGTTTTCACAGTAGATTAGTATCAAAGGCCTGATCTAACTGAGCAGAACATGTAGTCACCACGCACAGTGTCAACACAGTGTCAACACAGTGTAACTGCAGCGCTCATTTCAGATTCACAGAGGTCCGAGTTGCACAAAATGTCCTGAAGCTGAGGTAACTTCTCTAATAAGTTAAGGGCCTCACGTCAAGGAGAATAGGTACTACTTTATAACACGGATTTTTAGAAATGATAAAAAGTGTAGATTGACTTACTTCCCATCAGTCATAGCACACCTTTACAATTCCCTCACTCTGTCTCCTGCGTGTCTCACTCACTTAGTCCAGTCACGGTGATCGGCTGAGTAGCGGCACGTGACCTGTTCCGTAAAGGCCAGAGAAGCTGCAACAGCTAAAATAGAAACACTCAGAATTGAATAATTCTGAATAATTCATAGCTTATAGGTCTGGGTGTGGATAGGATGGCGTCCGGGAGCAGACCGGACCTATGGAGGATTAACAATATGAACAACTCCTGTGTACCGGTCAAGTCAACGCAGTAGTAGTAGATTCATTCAATCCATCACACAGTTGTAATCAATCAGGCTTTAAAGTGATTGACTCTCTACCTTATTAGCATATAGACACAGAAATAAATAAGTCTAGAAATACCTGAATGAATAACTAAACAAACAAAAGTAGAAATGTAGAAATGACAATGATAAATAGAAAAAATACATATTTAAAACATTTTAATTACCTAATTATTTATTTTGCAATTTTGTATTAGATTCGTTTTTTCTGCATCTATTTATTTATATTTTTTCCTTCAGCAATTTTTTGTCCTTCACGTAACAAGCAGAGAGATAGTGTGGGAAATTAGCTCAGGGGGCCTTTAACATGAACTGATTTACTCTTATGGTTCACGTTGTATTAAACATTGCTGTTAGTGTCAGTTGTGTTGGTACGAGCTGTAGCAGTCACAGTGGGAGACGTGGCTGTGGGTCTGTAAATCTTCCTGTTTTAACTTCGATCACTGTTCAGTTGCGGTACTTTTCAGATCAGTTCCACCGTCAACAATAAAGAAATATGATTTAAATGTTCTGAAAATACGTAGATTGTAAAAACCTAATGTCTAAGTGTGATCATTTTATATTTATATATAATATAATTATCCGGAGCAATGGTTGGATTATCTAGTGGTGGTTGTTTGACTTAATTCCAGTAAATGTAACTTGTCTTTGATCTTATTTGAGGTTATGTTAAACGAAGTAACGAATAGTTTATAGCAACAGTGGACATGTGGGGCAAGGAATGGGGCAAAAATAAAATATTTCCACCATGACCACAGTAAGAATTATTACTGTGGTTATTACAGTAGTTGTGGGATTGAATTAATAGAAATCAAGGGATAGACATGAAATACTTTCACATGTATGTAAATCACAAACCTAAACTTATCAGTAGAACCCAGATTATTTCAAACACAGTATTTTCACTTTGACTTCAGATGCTGTCAAAGCCCTGGTTACATTTTTTTTTTTTTTCTCAGGTGTTTTATTTTGGCTGCTGAGCTGTTCCTCCTCTCTGTCTGAAGCACATTTTGCAGCCTGTTTTTCCTTCACGTGCTTAATTGAAGGCTGTTTACAAACAAAATTATTTTCTTAATCATGCAAATGAGATTTTCAGGTTTTTATACATATGTGGCTTTTTTTTAATTTGGCTCCAAACGTGAACTGCCTAATGAACGTGCACACAAATAAGATTTAATAAGTGTGATATGAGGCCTGACTGATTGCCTGCCAGCATCGCTGCCAGACACTAATGAACTGTTACCATGATTATGAAAATGTGTAAATTGTCCCTTTCATGGTCTTTTTGTTTCGAGTCTCTCAGAGACATTTCGCACAGCAGCACTTGGATTTAAAATAGGGACAGTGGACAAGAGCTTTATTTGGGTATAATGGGTTATAAACCTTCATTCATTTAGCTCATCTCCTCCTGCTCTTTCTTACTAACAAACACCACTGTAGAAAGCAGGCTTTTCTTATTTGTAGTCAGAGCTGATTTTAGTTTTTGCTGTTGAAATGAT
Source organism: Rachycentron canadum (assembly GCA_038496675.1). NCBI lineage: Eukaryota > Metazoa > Chordata > Actinopteri > Carangiformes > Rachycentridae > Rachycentron > Rachycentron canadum. The sequence goes on from CM076653.1 coordinate 15,642,861, forward strand.
GAATATCACAGCAGGAAATCAGATGAGCTGTAGTTGTAAAGATTATAATAAAAATGGTGGCGTTGGTGTTGTTGATTCATGACTCAAACTGTGTGAACACACGAAACCAGAAAGATGCCGACGCATTCTCTTCATCGGTTCTAAAGGCTGCGTATGATTCTGTTTTCGGGCGCACATGCACAAGCCTCATTTCCACTCCCATAATTAACCATCAACGGATGAAGACGCTCCCATAATCCATCAGTTTGAAGACAAAATACACTTCCTGTGCTACAAAAAAGAAACGCAACTTCGCTGATTGTTGATGGGATTACAAACTGAGCTCATCAGTAAACTTTAGTTCAATAACTCAACTGTAAAGTCCTGTTTTACTCTGAACTTCATGTGTCAGGACCAGAGACGTCTTCATCAGGACCAGAGACGTCTTCATCAGGCTACAGAGGCTCTGAAACTGTGATCAGTGAATATTAAAACAGTATCAAACAGAACGACTCACAATGAGGATATAATATTAAACAACGCTAAAGGAAAGACTGAGCACACACACACACAAATGTGTGTATGTGTATGAATTGCCATATTTTCTACTGTATAAACAGTAAAGTTTATAATATTAATAATGAATGCAGTTTTGTGAAGTTGGCTGTTTTGTTTTATGTTAAGTTAGAGTCTTTATTTAAAATAATGTATCTGCATCTAATAAAAACTGTACAGTCTCACTCTCTGCACACATTGTATTCATAAATATATCATCATATAAATACGATTGCATGAAGGAGATAAAGCTGATGACGCTACAGCTGCAAAAATGTAAACAAATGTGAGACAAATCGACACAGAGACCAAAACTAGGCCATGGAAATGCAACTAAGATAACAGGCTAGGCTATGATAAACTAACCAAGCCAGCTCTCATTTCCAGTTTTCTCCATCTTTCTGTGTGAATTAAAAAATGAATATAAAAGAAACATCAGGCTAGCAGCAACTTTTAAGGTGGAATAATTTCTTAGGGATAGTATTTGATTGATTGACTGATTGATGGATTGACCGAGGTTTGGAAATCAACATTGTCATCAGGGTTAGGGTTGGACAATATGACCATTTAGTTTGTTTTCATTAGGTTGTAGGCTTTGGCATCAACGCAACAATGGCTTTTTTTAAACCCATAAATAATGAGCTAGGTTGCAAGGCTAACATCGCAACAGAGTGAAAGATGGGTCAAACACGCAGCTGTGTAACAGCCTTTGTTTTCTGTTTTATTGCTGTGGTATTGAACGGCCTCAGTAAATTCTTACCTGTTGGGTGAGAACTTATTCACTTGCAGGCAGACGATTAAATAAAAAGTCGCCCTCATGTGAAGAACTTGTTAAAACTCACTCTTATCTTTTTTCACTGATGATGCAGTGGGGAGCCTTCAGATTTTAATATTACTCAGACGTGTAATGTCTTCTGAGAGATCCTGAATTCATCCTTTTATATTACTTTTTCATTTCTCTCTCTCCTTGCCCTCGCAGCCCACAAGCCCCAAGTTTGGAAAAGCAGATTCCTATGAAAAGCTGGAGAAACTGGGAGAGGGTTCATATGCTACAGTTTACAAAGGAAAGAGCAAGTAAGTAGTGTGTGCATGTCAAATCACTGTCTAATCCACTCTGTCTTTTTTATAGTTCATAAGAGCCACTCATGCAGGCAGTGAATATTACATTTAATTATACAGGAGTCGTGCTTTAACAGAATAAATTAATTAAAGGAAAAGCAATAACATTTTCAAAGTATAGTTGGATGCAAATATTTTTTTTCTCTACGCTGCATATTTTGGACTTGCAATTTCTTAACCAGAGATGTTTTCATGCATTGATTCAATAGTTTTTTATGCTTTGCTGCTCCTCTCCCAGGTTTTGCTAATTAAATCCCAGAAAATGAAGTTCGCACACTGTAAACGTGTGAAACTCCACAGACTCTAATCTCCTCAGTAATGATGTTATTTTGCTTTGCTCTTCACTACAACAGCTTTGATTGGTGAGCTTCATTCTGTTGTAATCCTGTGGCCTTGTACCCGGGTCTCACTCGACTGCTGCTAAATTACATTGCATTGACTTAACAATCCTCACTCTTGTTCGGCTTCGCTGGTTTTAATAGATTCTTTTATTATGTCACAAAAACGACAGATTACCATACTCTGTTTGTCCTCCGTCTTGTTGCCAGGGTGAATGGGAAGCTGGTAGCTCTGAAGGTGATTCGTCTGCAAGAGGAGGAAGGAACGCCCTTCACAGCCATAAGAGAAGGTAAGAGGTTTATCACTGGAAAGAGTCTTCAGTACAGATAATCTTTCTAGTCTTGGGTGATATTCACAATCCATATAGTTTGAAGGTAGACCTTCTTTGATAGTAAAGCAGGTCTAGGTTCTATCAGCCCACAAAGACACACAGCCCATGTTCAGAAACTGAACCTTAAAACCAGTTAGGACTTCTGGAACTTTGTGATGTCACAAAGATACAGTCATTGCATTCAGCCACACTCCCACTCCCAAGCCCCATCCACCTACACCTGGTCTCCAACCTTACAGGATTTGGTTTCTCTGAGTGTTTTCCTGAAATCTTATATCTATATATTTGGATACTCAGAAAACGGTCAGAGGATCAGATCTTCTCTTCTGATTGGCTGACCTGTTGTTATTGGAGCTCAGAGTAATTCTACACTGAGCTGGTTTTTGGTCCTAAAAGCCACAAATATATCTTCATATGGATATCAACACTTTAGATAAAACACTGGAGAAGAGTCAAATACGGAACCTTAAAAATCCTTTCTGTTAAGATTAGTGTATTTTAATCATGCAATGCAATGTCTATAAAAGTGGACATTGGTTCTGGGGCTGTAAAGTGAAGCCAAAGCTGAAAAGCCTTAAACCTGCATTCAATCTAAATATTTATCTATCAATTCTATCTAACCATCAGGGGGTGAAAATGTCCCTACTTCTCCCTTGATTTATTAGCTCAGTAAACGTTTTCCTAATGAGTTTATGGTCTCAGTCTCTAGTTTCAAGTCTTCAATACAACATGATGCTCATTTTTTAAATGATGGTCCATTTAGAGGAAAACAGACCATAAATCTGAGGATGAGTTAGGGGGTGTGGCTACTGTGTGATTGACAGACTGTACCACACAATCAGGATAGAGTACAGAGCAGGTCAGCTCCACCCTCCACTTTCTCCTCCAAATATCTTCTGGTTTCAAAAAACCAAGATGGCTGACGGTCAAATTACAAACTGGAGGCTTCAAAATGGCGGGACACAAACCAGTGTGTTGACGTCACAGTGGGTTGACACTTGATTTTAATGAGAAATAGAGGGCCAAATCAGAAGCTTGTTTAAATGAGATCAAATAAAACTACTTTAGAAGTAAGATTTCATTTTATACTCAAAGCAACAATTACAGAGACACAGTTGCAGACAAATAAATGGCTGACAGAGAAAACTAGTCTGGCCACAGTGAAGCAATACAGGGAGTAGTTTCATTAGGACAGAATGAGGGAGCAATTTTATTAAGACAATTTGATTTTCAGATGGATGCCAGTGTTATGAATTAGCACACACAAAGTTCCTTTCCAAGGGCACAGGGTGCCTTTAACAGACAGGTCCTCAGAGAGCCAGCAAGTGGAACATCATGAATACATTCATCTTGTATGAGTACCTAAAGAATCAGATAAGCAGATCAAAGACAGGACTCCTCACAGTGAGCAGGAGGTTAGTGCTGTAGTCAGATACCTCAAAGATCCTGTCACCAGCCTGAAGAGCCAACCCCCCCCCCCCCCTTACACACACACACCCACCTTATCTGTGGTAATGGGCATGAGTGTGGTTTTAATAAGCATGGACATACACACACAGCTCTCCTCAACTCTGGATATGTTACTTAATTCAGTAGTGGTCTGTAATGCTGCTCACATATCAGTGCTGGGAGCTTCCTGCTCAGTAATTGGTGAATTAGTTCAATTTCAAAGTGCCTTTCTGATCTGCTCACAGGGGGAATTTGGACTATGTGTGTGTGTGTGTGTGTGTGTGTGTGTGTGTGTGTGTGTGTGTGTGTGTGTGTTGCACCAAGATTCTCTCTCTTTATCAAGTCTGGATCATACACAGATCAAACATACATCATTTTCTCATATATCGTAAAGTTAAATAGCAACCCATGTAACCATGTAAGCCCAGTACGTGTGTGTTCCCAGGTGTGTTCACTACAAAGAAATTAGATTTAACAAGAAAAAATGGAAAATAAACTACCAATATGGTATTTTAATATATCTTCTCTTCATTCTAATTTGGCCATGTGTCTTATTCTTCAATTTATTAACAATCATTTACACAAAACCTTTGAAATAAGATGACTTGTTTGGTTTCAACAAGTCATCAATCAACACAACTTGCTTGAGGAGATTGATGACTTTGATGACTTTAACAATGATGATTGTTAAAGAAGTCAGATTGTATTGAAGTCTATGGGAAAATGTCCCTACTTCTCCCTTGATTTATTAGCTCAGTAAACGTTTTCCTAATGAGTTTATGGTCTCAGTCTCTAGTTTCAAGTCTTCAATACAACATGATGTTCATTTTTTAAATGATGGTCCATTTAGAGGAAAATAGACCATAAAGCAGGGGATGAATCAGGGCATAGGACAGCACCACACACTATGACCTGTCTGACAACCTTAAAAATGGCAGTTCACAAAGCAGTGGGTGACGTCACATTGGGTTGACACTTGGTGTTACTCAATGCATGATTGACATTTTTAATTTTAATTGAACAGGTGCTGAGCTGGATATTCAAAATGCATTATTTTTCAGGAACAAAAGATGAATCAACTGACTATGAGAAATGGCCGGGTTCATGAGTGGGGTTAGTGTTTCATAGGTTGCTTTCAGAATTTCTATGATACAAAATAAACAGCCATTAACCCTTTTACAACACAAGACAACATAATCATTTTCCTGCCAAAATAACATATAAATGACCAGACATACTTCCATATGTCTTGTCATCAGGCTTTCATCAGTTTTTTACAGCTTTATAATCAAAAAACATGGATATCTCACTTTATTCAATATGGTGCCTTTAAATTAATGAATTAATTAATAATAATAATAATTATTATTATTATTATGTAATTCTAGTTTTGACACAGTGCTGCTGTACAAACATCTAGTGTAATGAGGGGAAAAAATGTAATCATGACTTTGATAAATTAATAATGAAACAGTAGGATGTGATTATTTCTCACAGCCCACAGTTTGTTTGGCTGTACTGTGTAAACTGATACGCCGGTCTCCATGGATCAAATGTTAATTGACATCTGACCACATGACTAATCATGCTAACTACCATCTGACCTACATAGCTCAGCAAGCTATTACAATGTTATCATACACACAGGCCATGGGTTTGACAACACTGATTTATGAGTATTTTGACAGCAGACATGTTGTATCTGTTTACAACAGTTCTATGCTACCAGTTTACATAAAATACATAGGTTCAGTTTCGTCAAAGCTAAACAGAGAGAAGTTGATTGGCACGAAGGCTGGGACGATGTGAAGACTGTAAATAAGTTGATCCTGGTGGATTTCCATCATCAGGGTGAAACTAGAGACTGAGACCATAAACTCATTCGGAAAACATTTACTGAGCTAATAAATCAAGGGAGAAGTAGGGACATTTTCCCATAGACTTCAATACAATCTGACTTCTTTAACAACCAGTGGAGTCGCCCCCTGATGGTCATTAGAGAGAATGAAGGTTTAAGGCTCTTCAGCATTGGCTTCACTTGACCCAGAATCTACATCCAAAAATCTCTGGAATCAAAATTAATGTATTATTAAAGTAGCATCCCCTCAATGCATTATGAACTCATTGAGTAGTTAAGTTAATTAGGTTTAAAGTTTAGTAACGGAGATCTCTCAGTATTTTCTTTGTTTGGTGGAATAAAAAGAATCATCCGCGTGAGAAGCTTTTAATCTGTCTATTGGAGCTAATTCAATGCTGCTCCACACTGTAAACCACTGTCCACCAGATGATGTATCATTTGCGCGGTCCTCCCTTACTGTGCTCGAGGTGCGACTCAGATGAAGCGAATCACATGTCAAAGTCATGGCAAGTCTGTCCCAGAATGTGCTGATCTCGCCCGGCCTCCTCAGTAACACTGTCTGAGCTTCGCTAATTAAGTAAAAGGCGACTTGATCATCTTCCCAAGATGTCATCTCACTGCTCTACTGCTTAACAATGTCTATTACATCATAAACATGTTGACAAATGAGTGTGAGAACTCGCAGCAGGAAATCCACCCAGTGTTTTCTCTCTCTGTTTTAATCTTCTTTTAATCCCCAGTATGTAGTGAGGCTTGTGGATTCTAATGATGCAGATAATGAAGGCATAGATCACGGCATGTCCTCCGGTATCTCAACATCTCTCTGTTCCTCTCTTTTTCTGCAGCGTCTCTTCTGAAAGGACTGAAGCATGCAAACATCGTGCTCCTCCATGACATCATCCACACCAAGGAAACCCTGACTCTGGTCTTTGAATATGTGGTGAGTCTGCACTCTGCCGCACTGAGATTCGGACCATGCAGGGCGGGTGGAGTGGGAGGCTGGAGAGCTCTGGAATCGGGTTGAGAATCTGTTTTTAGTATTTGTCACGAAGGGAAAGAAACTATAGCTTCAAAGAGGAACAGAGGTCTGTGTCTTCAGTCTGATTGATTTGACCTCAGCGTGCGTTCGCTGATTGAGTTTCACTTTTTAATGCTTGGCCCTCAAAAACATGAGCTGTGGATATTTTGATTGGCACACTCTTGTTTATAGGGTACGTGAAGAATGTTGAAGCAGCCTGGGCTTTTTCCACTGTTTGCTACCATAGGACAGCAGCCAGGCGCAGCATTGGCTGGTGTGTCTGCAATCACAACAAGAAGCCAGGTGGCCATTTTATTAGAAGGTCACTGTTTTAGTTTCCACCACTGTCCTGTCAAACACTGTGGTCATGAACCACACCAAGATTTTCTTTCATATAGGAAAGCTTTTCACATGTATACACTCCAGACCTCAGTTTATACCAATGGCAACAACTGAATATCAGGGATCAGTTTACCAGGTCAGACCTGGATCTGATGAAGTTAAATTTGAACCAACAAGTTTCAAGAGTGGTTTTGAGTGAGCTACTCCACTGTTGCCATCTTGGCAACTAATTCAATAATGGACAAAGAGGGGAGCCAAGACATGAAATTATGTTTATACCTTTTCATCTTTTCATAATTAACTATTTGATTCACCGAGCATCTTAAACCTTGTCTTAAACCTTCATTCTATCTAATGTCCATCAGGGGGCGACTCCACTGGTTGTTAAAGAAGTCAGATTGTATTGAAGTCTATGGGAAAATGTCCCTACTTCTCCCTTGATTTATTAGCTCAGTAAATGTTTTCCTAATGAGTTTATGGTCTCAGTCTCTAGTTTCAAGTCTTCAATACAACATGATGTTCATTTTTTAAATGATGGTCCATTTAGAGGAAAATAGACCATAAAGCAGGGGATGGATTAGGGCGTGGCTACTGTGTGATTGACAGACAGTACCACCCAATCAGGATAGAGTACAGAGCTCCTCAGCTCCACCTTCTCCTCCTAATATCTTCTGGTTTAAAAAACCAAGATGGTGACAGACAAATTACAAACTGGAGGCTTCAGAACAGCAGCTCACAAACGTCACAGGGTTGCCACTCAATGGATGATTGACATTTGGAAAACAACCAATACACCTGAAATGTCAATGTGCCAACTTTGGCCATTTCATCTTAACCAGATTATGTGAACTACAGATATTTTATTTCATCAGAAAAGTGGCAGGGCGTCGTTCCTGTGCGCCCCAGCTGCACTACATCAATGCTCGTCGCCTTAGAATATTTGTCAAGTCTCCTTCCTCCCACATCCTGTAACTGCCAAGAGAGTGATGAGCTGAAACTTCATTTTTTTCTCTTTAACACTAGAAACTAGTCCACAGTGTTCTTGAAAGAGGAAACTGTGCTGCTGTCGTAAAAACTGCAGGTGAACTTCTATGTTTTATTCTTCAGAGGAACAGATTTTTTTCCAAAACCACTGAAAGTCACAACAATATTGTTGAATTGTTGGCCTGAAAAACGGAACCAGGAAAATCTTGAGTTAATATTAGGAAATGGAGTTCAGCTTAGGTTCCACTGGACAGAAACAGTCGGAACATTGAAAGCTTTTGACCAGTCCAGCTCCCCTGTGTTCACCTTGCATATATATCAACACCTTCTGATGGTTACATTGATATTCAGGTCAATCTCAGATCCTGAAATGCTGAGCGAGGCCGAATCGCTTCACCAGAACAAGCTAACACAGCTTTCTATCACTAATGCATTTAATGAGATGGTGTGATGGCCCCTGTTGGTGGCTCCGAACATCTCAGAGACTCGGCTTTGAGAGGAGACGCGTTTACGTGTGTGAAGATACAAACATGAACTGTGCAGATGTGTTGGACTGAATGTTGTGCTCAGCTGGAGCTGTTTCACACACAGTGAGTGAAATCAGGCTGTCGTCGTTCTCTCAAAGCTGATGAAGACTGACAGGAAGCTGGTGAAATACACAGGGAGAGGAGACAAAGAGCTGAGGGGAAAAGGCTAAGAAATATTTTACAGAGTGAGAGGAGAACACAAGGAGGAGAAGAGGGCAAAGAGATTGAAGGAATGGTGGGTCCACGTTGGAGCATCTTTCTGAATTGACTTGATACTGTAAAGATCAGTGTTATTTCAGAGACTCAGCCTCCTCCAGCCTCAATCTGCTGACAAAACAAGGGCGCGAAAGGCAGAAGGGGGTTGTAGGGGGGCAGTGTTAACACTGCATGCATGTTGATGGATGGAGGGTTTCTAATGAAGATGAATTTATCTCAGCTATCAAATAGCTATCAGATGGTGAACACCAGTCTAAAATAAACAAGGTTTCTCTCCTGACATCAGTGGGCTGGGGCTCTTTATGGCCAAAAAAAGTCTTATTCATATGTTGTGATTTTTTTTTTCATTCTCCAGCACACTGACCTGTGCCAGTACATGGACAAACACCCTGGAGGTCTTCATCCAGACAACGTGAAGGTACTGTTTCTCAAATCACATCGCAAGTCAAAACACGCTAAGACCCTCAAACATCTGGCTTTTGTTGGCAATGGAGAAGGCTAGAAACAGCTGCTATTTTTTTGGGTAAAGGTAAAATGTGTCACAACATTGTAGTCCATTGTTAGCACCATAAGTGTTGTGGAGTGACAGAGACACCCCGGCCTACAGATCATATTCTCCAGATATAAGGGGAAATGTTTGTTTGGTGCAAGACCAAGAAAAAATTGCATCATCATTATTTCAAAATTTTAGCCATCATTCCTACTGGGATGGAGCCTTGCTCTTGCTGTCACTTACATTTGCTTCTGCTTTTGTAAACACACCAAAAAGCTTTTATTTTTATTTTTACAGTAGACTCTAATCGCAAACTGTTTTAAACTTAATTTAAACCAATGCACAAAAAAAAAAATATCATACTCCACTGTCCAGTCAAGCATGGCTCACTTTCCCAAAATGCACTGCAAAAAATATGTTTTAGCAGAGAAAAGTGAACACAAATCTACTGCATGCAAAGATAACAGGATTATTTTGAAACTTGTGATCATTATTTGTCATATTGAGTTAATATGACATATGATTTTCCCTACCACTGTACAACACACATATAACCACATATTACAGACGCTTGTACCACCGAGGTGCACACACTCACACTTGCGACCAGCGGACTGTCACTGATGCTGTTTGTTGTGTGTAGATGCTGCGCTGTGATTAAACAGAGGAGATCGATTGATAAACAGAACAGAGCGCGTCACTTCAGTTCAGTTTCTGAAGTACTGCTTCTCATGGTTGTAAATAGAACTTTAGGACAGAGACAGAGAGGGAGACAAAGAGAGAGACAGAGTTTTGTGCCCTCTCGCTCTGGGTATCGAGAGGCGAGCAAACCCCCTGATCAAACTGAGGACACAAGGCGCTTGTTGTTCATTACATGACTTCAGAAGTTACAAGCATTGAACAAGTGTATGTGGATGTGTTGTACTACATGTATTATGATAGTTCTCAGGGCATCCCAACCGTGTTCATCACTGCTTTGCGTCCCCTGGAAACACCTCCGTTGTCGGCTGTGCTACTTGCGGCACATTTGGTTGTGTTGTGAGTAATTGTGCTGAGCTCTCGGTGATTGTGTTGGTGAAGCTGCTCCTTGCTCCCCTCTGTAACACTACGGGAGTGATCACTGCCGGTAGCACAAATGAACAGGTAGAAAGCAGCAGTGATGAGTGTTGAGTGAATGAGGCCGTGCGGTGGTGTTGGAGGTGTCAGTATGTTCTGTCATGTAGGAAGTTGACAGTTCAGGCTACATCTGTTATATAAGAGCTGGTACCCTTTGCCGCTGCGGATTTACATAAGTAATATGTGTTTTTCCTGCTGACAGCAGCCTCATTCAGATTCACATGAATAATTGAGGATTATTCAGAGAGCAGAGTGAGGTGTTGCTTTGCTCCCGCAGACTTTGTTCCATGTTGGTTGTATTTTCTAATCTGACTGTGGGGCCTGCCTGGCTTTGTTCCTGCTGCACTGAACTACACAGAATTAATACAGAGATTGTAATAATCCATCACAATGAGTGTGTCTTTTTCATTCTTTTTACATTGCGCAGTAAAGGATGGAGCTTTTAGTTATCTCAGTCTCTTCTGAAAGTATGCAATGAATTGTTTTGTTTGACAACAGAACATTATATGGTAGAGTTACTATTACACTTAATACATAGTTGTTTAAATGTCATTATCTTAGAACATCCCTCTCTGAGATTTGTGGAAAGTTGTCAGTTCAGCTGATTACTTGTAGTGAATTCTTTAGACCTTGAAGATTGAATAAGATATTGTCTGCATATAACTGAACTTTTTGTTCTTAGCTCGTGATGTAAATTCCTTTTTATTTTACGGCTTTTTCAGATAACACAAGCACAAAGTGGGCCCTTCAGTGTCAGCCTTTGTGATGTGATCCTGTTAGTGATGACGGCAGCCGTAGTTATTAGTATATTAGTATTTTTATTCAGTGAATAAATGACTCTTAAATCTAGCTTTTGTAAAACGTTGTCAAATGTTGTTCTACATCTAGGGAAACTTGTCTTTGTTGCGTGAAATGTTAATTTAATTTAAATGTCTTGGTGTTGTTAGTTGTTGTTGGCCCTTGATGTCATCCCTTGGTCATGCCTCGAGTGATTGTGGGGCAATTGCTACATGGAAGAGTTGGGTCTTTGTCTAGTTTGAACAAGCAAACTAGTTTGTTTACCATGTCTATGTCACTTCAGCTACCAACCTAAAGAACGGTGGGTTCAATTTCTGTTGGAAGTTTCGAGGAATTCACCAGGGAACCCACCTGGTCCAGGTGTTAATGTCAGGGAAATGAAAGTTGCTATAAAAAGACTGGAAAGTATCATGTGGTCTGAGGAGACTGCATCTGTTCCCTGTTGAATCCCTAACTGTTGTGAGCGATTGCTCTTTGTTGTGTTTAGGTAGGTTTGCTTTTTTTCAGCGGGGCTTTCGCTTAGTTGAAATGTGGTGATTTGTAGGTTGTACTAGGCATGCCTGTGGAATAGTTATCTGTTCATCCATTCATTTCATTTTCTAAACTACTTTGTAGTATTTGTTCTTGTTTCTTTCTTTTTTCTGAGAGAAGAATGAAAGTTTTCCCTCTGATTACCACTTTAGTCTACCTGTGGTGTAGAAGTAAGTAAGGAAACACATGCCTCCCTGATTAGGCCCAAACTAAGGATCTGCAGTGGAGTATTAATGTGCCACGTAGGGTGGGATGTAATAGATGATTGTATCTTCAGGCTGAGTCTTCCTGGTGAATGATTGCTAATTATGATTGGGTTCATTTTGGTGTCAAGGATATTTGAAGTGAAGGAAGTTGGTGTGTGAAAATGACTAATGTTGGGGAATATGCTCTCGCAGTTAAGTTTTTAAGCCTCCAGCTATCACCAAGACCAGACACCCATGTTTTTTTTCATTGCCGGTGAGGGTTGAGAAATTCTTGAATTACCTTACTAAAATGTTCTGACTATCGATGGGCTGATCTGTGAGGAAAGTTTGTGAGTGAAGGGCATCAATATTTGATATCTGAGCCGATACGGATTCACTGTTGTAAAAGGTTTGTTGTTGACTGAGCACTGATTATAACATGGGTCTATAGTATTGAGTTATTGTGAGTAAAGTGTATGAGTCAGTATAGAGTTTTTCAATTTACATATCCATCTAAACGGTATTGTTGGCCCGTGAGGATTTGTTCTGAATTATTGAGGTGAGTTCTTGTAGTAGGTATATGTTCACGTCAGTGTGAGTGGATGATTTATGACTTGTATTCTTTTTGCCTGTGAGCGAATCCATCAAATAAAAATTCCGGCTGCATAGGAACAAGAAAAAAAAAAAAAACAGTGATATTTATTATTATAGTTATTCCTTCATGTATGTCGAGTTGGAGGACTGTGTGTTAGTATGTGAGTCATGGGTTTGCATACATAGGTATGTAACTACGTATGTACTGTAGGTATCTGTATGGGTAGTACACAAGACAGAGGGAAGATGGTTAATGAGAAAAACAACCACAAATTAAAAAAACATGATAGAGAAGAATGGCAACAGTGAAGGATGACCACAGCATTGGATATGGGGGAAATGTATGGAGGACTGAGGCATCCAACATCAATATTGAATGACTCAACTAATCAATTGATATTCCAGTTGTGAGCCTACCAACAGATTGGAGCAAAGCATGTAGAGGTGGGTTATCCATTCTGACAACCATCAACCAATAGGCAAAAAGTTGACCCCATGAATCGATCTGAATGCAGAAATAAATTAGTTTGTGTAAATAAATAGGAGGCAGAAAAGGGGGAATTATAAATGGAGGGATAGATAAATAATAAATAGATAGAATGGAAATTTAAATTGGAATGTAAATAGAAAGCCATAAATGCTTGTACTTTTTTATATTATTTTAGGTGCATTTAATGCCAAATTAATTTACTTATTGATTTGCAGTTTGCCTCATCAGCAAGAACAGTGACCCCCCCTCTGCCACTACAGGGCATATTTGTACTGTACAGATTTCAATATTTTTTCTGTAATTTTTGTAATTTTAAATATTAAATATACATATATTAAATGTTTTTGTTTTTATTTAAGTAGATACCTTCAGTACTTCTGTTCCTTCTCACTAAGCCCAGCCTCAGTCCTCCATAGGGAGGAGTGCTGTGTTGCTGTCACTGTTTATTGGAGGTTTTAAATCAAACTCTTTAGCAGGACTGAGGGAGGATTCATTGAAGAGTTTATTGAATAGCCATGCTGTAGTCGTGTGTGCTTTTGTATGTGTTCTTTCATTATGGGGTATAGGACATAGTGGGAGATTTTGAGGTCCTTCATCTTTTTATCGTTCCGGTTTGGAAGGGATGTGTTGGGGGCCTTTGTTGGAGCGTTCCCTGAGTCTGTGAATGTCATGGAATGTTTTCTGCAGTGTGGTAGCGTATGAAGGTTTCACGCAGAGCCTGTCGGTCGTCAGACGTAGTATCAGGTTGTCGTACATACTCCTGAATGTCCTTTGTGCTTATTTTAATTTTCATTTGTGTAGTGAGGATTTCTTGATCATTTCATGTCTTAGATTTCAGAGTGTAACAAGCAGATCAAGATCTCAGCGAATGGATTGTAATTGACAGACTTGTCTGTGTGTGTGTGTGTGTGTGTGTGTGTGTGTGTGTGTGTTCTTGTGTGTTAGTGTTAAAATCTCTGACTCTGTGACAGTATCATTGCTCTGCATTGCATCTGCAGTTAATCCAGTTTCTAGGCTCCACAACTGAGCAGGTGGGTTTCTCTTCATTTTACTTGTTTTTTGTCTCCTACAATTCACACAGTTCTCACAGATTCTTTTTAAAATGATTATACATTTATTCCATTATTAAATTACACGATTTTCTGAGAAGGACCAAACTCAAGTTCCTCTGATTTTAAATGTACTTAAATGTACATAATCACTTTTGAACATTTTAACACAATACGTATATGATACTAAAAATTGAAAAAACTGCAAAGTACCACTGGATTTCACTGGGTGCTAAATGTCAGGAAAGAGGTTTTTAACAGAAACTGTTTCCATGTCTGTAAATATTTTGTTTGTTTGTTTTTAGCATTGACTAAAGGACCCTATATTAATCTGGAAATGAATCAGAATAAGTGTATATTTATATACGTATATGTCACAGCAGTAACTCTAATCAGTTAAATATTCTATCAAATATTCCACGCATGGATGTTCGTATCAGTGTAAAAGTTCTTGTTTCTGCACTTAGCTTCATATGGTGCATAGATCTGACAAACATCAGATTTACTGCGTTGAAGTGGGTGTGAATTTGAACATAAGCAGCATACACTGTCATTAGTGTAGTTTATGACTGACTGTGCAGCCACTCAACCATCCTCCTATTTACTAATCAGCAGCATTAAAGCTGTTAGTGGCTCCACTGCTGCTGGATCACATTAACATTTAGACACACACACTCAGACACTCACTGCTAATATGATTATTGGTCAAGAACCAGAGAGCTCTGTGTGTGTGTGTGTGTGTTTGTGTGTGTGTTGCTGTTTGACCCAGCTGATCCAGAGTAGGATCTAGTGGAAAGCGTCTGTTTGTGCAGCACTTCTTTCACCCTTCATTCACCTGACTTCAGTTTGTTAGCAGCGCCGCTTTAATTGAACACGACTGAGTATGACCTCACCCAGGCTACTGCTGCTGAAGTGCTCTTCTTATTAGATCATGTGTAGTCAGCTGAAGGGTTCGCGTCTCAGTGACATCTGCATAGATCAACGAGGAAGCTGACACCCACACGCCGCGTCTACCAGCCACCATTTGCTCTTATGATTACATTAGGAGGGAAGGTCCTGATAGAGCTGTGGTGACCGGGGTCATGTCAGAAACAACAGCGGATGGTTACAGGGACCTGAGGGATGTACTAAGTTGATATTTAAACAAGTGAGCAAACCATTTGACTATGCAGATGTGGACAAAATACTTAAAAGCTCTTCTGTCACCTGCCTGAAGGCCTCTATCATAGAATAAAACTGAACTCTGGTTTGTTCCACTAAGACCTTCTGAAAAGACCTGGATTAAGTTATTGACACAAAAAGGTCAAAACTCCAGCACTTGAAGTAAACAGGAGAACTTAGATTGACGTGTTTTGGCTTGTAGCCTTCATCACAGTCATCACCACCATGGTGATAAATAAGTGGGTTGTAATGCTATATCAATTAGTCGTTTGCAGCAAGTTGGGTTTGTGAAATTTTAGGTTACATCTCAGATCATGCAACAATAATTTAGGCTCATTGAGGAGCCCAAAGTTTATTAACACCAGGACATACAATCAAGTTTTAAAGGAAAAAAAAAACAAGTTCAAGTCAGTCAATTAAAATGATGAGAAGAAAACACTGGACTCTTCTTAAGTGTTGATTTTAATCCATCCCACCAGTGATCTGCCTCAAAGGGCAAAATACTTGGTTCTCGTTCTTCTACTGAATATGGATTAGAGAACAATAGCTTTCAGTTTCTTCTCTGTTGCACCTTATTTAATAGAAAATATACTTGTTGAGTTCAGTTGACCACATTTGTGTAAACTACTGTTACTGTTATGTCGCTTTCCTTCAAGTCTGTATCTCATAGAAATTACATTTATATAAAACTAGACAGCAGCTGTTGAGGAAAAGATGAGGGCTTTTTTCATGCCTGATGGCAGATGGTGGTTCACTCCATTTAACACTTTCATTCCATCTGATTTCATCTGTTTCACTGATTTCAGCAAAAACTCTTTGGAGGTTTGTCAGTGAATCCAAATGTCTGTGGTTGGATCTTACCCAACTTTGACAATGGAGCCTATGGATCTTTCCTTAACCTTCTTTTAACAATAAAACAAACGTTCTCAATATGTTGTTTTATGATGTTTCTGGTGGCAGGTGTCATTTTCCCCATTAGTCAGGCTGGACAATACAGAGCTGCAGGGATGATGTATTTTTGTCGGCTAACCCAGATGTTAGCATCAGCCTGGCTCCCTTCACAAACAGCCAATGGGGTTTTTTCATTGTCAGAAACATACAGCGGTTTATGATTCTGACAGGTATTTATCAGCAGGATAGTGAACACTACTGATCTAGCTTTGTCACCTTTCCTGTGACAAAGTTAGTAACAGCTTGTATAAAAAACTGCTGTAAAGGTGGAATGGTGATGTTTCCCCTACAAACCATGAAAAACAATCAACCAGCCCTGACCACAAACTGAAGAAATGACAATCCAATCAGGTCACGCTAAACATTTGTGTAACTTTCAAATGTTATGCAAAAATATCAAAAGGTAGGGCATGTCTTGATCGGTTTTGGTCTTTTCAAATGTTTGACAACTTGTCCACTCAAGACGATGTTGAGAATATCTCAACAAGATATTTTTCTATGACCATCTGACCTGACCTGACACTCTTTTATCCACAATAAATATCCAAGTATAACGCGCAGAGTAGAGTGTCACTGAGTTCATTGAGCATCTTCATGTTTCCCAGTGGTTAAACTTTACATTTACACCTCTGCTAAGGCTCCTATAGAAGAAATATTATTCATACGTTTGGGTTTGCAGCACTTTGATTTTGCCACCAGTGGAGCTTCAGACTTTTAATCTTACTTTGCTCTGTCCCAAATCAGTCAGTCTTCATTCCTGAACACCTCACAGGGTCTGTATTCATGTCACATTTGAACCAGCATATTTCTTCCTCCCTTGTGTTCTGTGCTGCTTTACTTTGTTTTTGTCCCAGTGAAAGTTCTGTACACGAACCCCAGTCTGCTGCTGTCACTGTGATAGGTTGCCTCATGTTCATTGACGTGTTGAAAAGACAAAGGCTCCAGACTCTGCTGCATTCATAACACGCAGCCAATCTCATCCAGACACTTTTACACCGTGCTTATCTTGACAGAGAGCACTGTTAGCCGTGGGTTTGATGGCAGTGAGTATTTCATCATTAGAAGAAAACACCAATGTGTTTATTGGTGCGCTGATGAAAGAACAGGCAGTAGGCAGAAGGGTCACTCCAGAGGTGATAGATCATGTTAATGGCTGGCTTAACTGCGACCACGCTGCTTATTTTTCCAGCAGTTATGACCGAATAATGCATCATGATTAAAGTTTCACAGGCTCACTCTCTCACACACACACACTGCAGATCCTGCAGGGTTTTTTCTCTGCATTTAGAATATGATACATTCTCATTGTTAAGCTAGTTTTACCGAAGAGCTTCTAAGATGAAGTAGCTCATGTCTGGTCTGAGTGTGTTCTCTTATCTTACACTGGAGATTTTCCAACAGTTCGATGGAAATTAAATCCCCCCAGTGAAGAACAAACACTGAGACACTGCAATGAAAACATCAAGAAGTACCAAGAGTCAAAAGTACAACACCGTATACTTAACAACTATGGGAGAGAAGCCAAGTCCCAGAGCGCATTGCAGCAGGAAATGTCCAATCACGTAGCTTAAAATGCCTTTGCTGTACAGCTAATGACGAATGACAGTGTGAGGTTTGACATCAATGGGAAACTTCATTGATGTTATAATGACTGGTTTAGTAATCTTTCAGGAGGTCTGTCCAGTGGAAGAGAATAACCACACTTCTTTGCCTTGGAAACATTTATTAAACAAAACATTACAACATGGAGGTGTGGAGTTTGAAAAACCTAACACAAAACCAGTATCTTCTCCATGGCAACAGCCAGTGGGGCTCCTGGATATTGGTCTCTTCAAACACAATTCAGGAAAGTAGAAAAGCAGGGACGTAGACAGACAGAAAGATATTCATGAAGATGCTGTAAAATAACAGTTAAATCATCCAGAGATGAGAAAAAGTCAAGCCACATCTCAATCTCTTGTTCATGACACAACGTTATTGAGTATGTAACACACAGTACTCTGCAAAAGTCTTAGGCCACCCTTAGATTTGTTGTTTTATCAATTCTATAATGAACATATATAATTATTTCTCAATCTCTTTATTAGACTACAACCAGAAAATCCAGGAATGTGCAACAAAAATCTGAAAAAACAGTAGCAGTAAAAGTATTCAGTGTGGCCTAAGACTGGCAAATATTTTTATTTTTTGCCAATAAATGCATTGAAAGAAAACCTGTTTTCTCCCTGAAGTCTGGTTTATGTTGTTGCACACTGGCCTTGGAGCAGGTCTGCAGTCTTCAGTTAGTCCCTGTCACTTTGTTCTGTCTCTATTTTCTTTAGACCACAGCAGGGTTTCTTTGAATACATTTAACTAGACGGACATCCCATAGTCACTGATTAGAGCTGAGTGAGCCTGTCTGGGCAGCAGATGTCTGACAAGCCAGATTTTCACCACTGACCACGCTGAGTCTCTTGGACCGGCGTTAATCTACTTTTCATTTCAAGTTTACTGACAAGACCTACACACTTGAACTTGAGAATTGGCAACGAGATATAGCATTAATGTTGCTCATTTTATCATTGTGAAACCTGTCAGCTACTGCTCCTCCTCAAACAGCACTTCACTTTTCCTCAAATATTAAAATGCAAATACGTCTGAGATGGTTCCAGCCGAAGCCAAACAGAAAAAGAAAGAAGCGTCTTTTAAGAAGTGTCTGATGTTTAAATTAAAAAGCTCACTGAGGAGAAGAAAAGACCCGTTTTTCTTTCTTTTTATTACTGTGAAGTTGCACTCCTTACAGTGTGAGGGGCTTTTCAGAGGTGTGTTTGATATACATGAGTAAACACACATTTCCCATGCTAATTTCCAGCCCCGCAGTTCATCTCTCGCCCGCTGAGAGCAGGAATAGTAAACCGTTGACCCGGTGACTCCAGATGCCAGACAGGGCCCCGTCCCTGATTGGACTCCACAGCGCTTCAATCAGCTTAATTGGCCAAGACTCCAGTGTCAGTGAAACGAGAGAAATGAGAGGGAGGGAGGGGATGGGCGAGGGGGCGGGGGCTGTCTCTTATACA
>CM076653.1:15669506-15704113 GCA_038496675.1 Rachycentron canadum
CACACACACACACACACACACACAAACACACACACACCCTGATCTTTCTCTCCACCCTCATGACTGATTTTACATTTTTAGCCTCAGTCATGTTCATCAAAATCACCAGTGTGCTGTTTAATTCAAATTTTATTTTTTGTAAAGGACTTGTCAGAACTCGGATCTTTCCTCTTGTCTAATTCAGTGACTGTCTGTTCAGCCTGATGTCAGAGTCGGGCTGCTCCTCTTTGTTTCCTGAAGGTCGTTCAATGATAATGCTTTCTGAGACGTGATGTTGTTGTGCTGCTCCCCTCAGGCCTGGCCAGAGCCAAGTCAGTCCCCAGCCATACCTACTCCAACGAGGTGGTGACCCTGTGGTACCGGCCTCCGGATGTCCTGCTGGGGTCCACAGACTACTCCACCTGCCTGGACATGTGGTAGGTAATCCTGACCTCTGACCCAGAGATTCCCTCGCACTCTGTATTCTGCTCCTGGTATACTGTGTATTCTTCATTTATTCTGGAGGTCCCACTGAGATATATATCTTTGTTCTGGGCAGAAAGAGACAAAAACCTATTAAAACCCCACTTATCTGCAGCTCCCCCCAACCTGGAGGGATGTTCCCTGCAGTATACTTTGTTATTTATTAGTACCACCCACACAACATGTGGTACAAAGGGTACCACATCTACCCTTTGAGACACATGCTTTTTTTAATAAAAGCATAAGTAGCATTATTGGCTAGTTTTGGATGGCTAATATGAATTACTTTTAAGATAATACTACTCAGTGTGTGTTCGTGCATTATTAATGTTATTATTAAAAATGATCCTCACATTCATAACAGTGACTGTTAGCATGCAGCTTAGCTTCACAAACTGACATTACTGGCTGCTTTTATGACGAAATCCTTAGTGTCGTGATTTTCAGGTCTGTAAGTGGCACACAAAAAAATAAGATGTGCATTATGGGTAAATCACAGCTGCACACTTGTCACCTATTTGAAAAATAAAATGTGGCAGGACTGTTTTCAGTTGCTGCTACTTGAGACGTTACTGTTACAAAACATTAGCCTGTCCACACCAAGCCAACTTAAGCGTTGTTCATTCAGGCGACAGTGGTGAGCCGTTTAAAGCCCAGTTCAGACTCATTATCTGTGGGACAGGAGAGGTTCATCTCTCCAGGCAGCTGACAGCGGACGATGCGTGTTGAAACCCCCACGCCTGTTGTTCCCCGTGTAAGATCCTTCACACTGATGGGGGTCTTCACACATTCAGTCACTGGAAAAGCAGCAGTTTTATCACAGTGGCTCCTGGATTGGCATGTCTCTGCTCCCGTAGCCTGATGACTTCCTCTGTGAGTGTGAGCTGCCTGAGAAGTGGTGTTGAGACAGAGGTAGAGTCAACAAACACTTCATACAAAACATAAGAAAAATAACTCTCCATTAATCCAAAGTGTGTCATGCAGCCATCCAGTCCAGTCCACCGCTGCAGGTGTTGGCGTGATCCACATTGTAATGATGGTTTCTTCTTTATCGAAGAAACCATCTCTGGCTGACTGTGGTGTAGAGACAGTGCATTTACTGGACAATAGCAAATGAACTTTAATTAGTCACAGCTGAGTGAACCCCCTGTCATCAACCAACCGCACCTTTCACCTCCGACGGGCTGTTCACGCGTTCACAATAGAGTTTAAAGTGCAGCTCAGATCAGTCAGGTCTGAGCAGCCAAGTGTCTGTTCAAACCCTGGTGTTGGAGTATGAGTTGAGCCTTGTTGACCCCCACGCAGGCAGACAGCAGGGACATCCCATGAGCCCCAGCTGGATCCTCCAGCACCCAATTAAAGAGCAGTTTGGGGCTTTGGTGGGTTTTGAGGCAGAGGAACAGTGTGTCTGCTTCAAGGGGATTTGCAGGTGGAGAAATTCACAGGTTGTAGTTCCATCCCACTGAGAGCCCCCCGACATGCACACGCGCACACACACACACACACACACACTCTCACCCCTGGTCACTTCTGAAGCAGTCTACCATGAAGAAACCAAAGGAGCAGATCTGTTTTGCTGGTGTGACAAACATCCATCACAGCAGTCTGCAGTGTGACGGCTGCTGACCATGAGAAGGGAGGATATGATGGAGGCATTTCACTTAGCTGCAGCTTTCACACATCAGTCACGACATCAGTCAAGTGTGATGGTGCTCAGATTAATGTACAGGTTTAGTCTCGGTTTTGCTCTGCAAAACATTTCCAACTTGAAGAATAAGCCTATTCTATAAAAACACTAAAAACAGCATTTACCTGCTGCTCAGGTCTGACCCCCTGAGACCCAATGATGTCCAGGACTTGTTCTTTTACCTCTTATATTGAGTATATAGATGCTATACATCACGAGTGTTGTGGTGTTATGGCATAAATGTAAAAGTGGAATAGCAACTAGATCAGTGCCTATACATCCTGCACAGCATTCATTCAGGACAAGGACAAACTCATGTCACAGTGAGAGAGGGACACAGCAGATACATTCCTGGGTGGGTCACTTCATGTCCTCCATCAGCATCATTTACTAGTGGACAGTCTCCAGCAGCATGTGCTGATGAGTCTCTGTGAGGGCGGTCTTGAAGGTCGTGTGGAAAGAAAAGGGGTGAAAAGGGAAAGTGGAGTAAAGAGAAGGGTGGGTCAGAGCATGGAGACGAGATCCTGTCTCCTGATTGGCTGACTGACCTGTTGTTAGTAGAGCTCCAGAGAGAAGCCTGAAAAATCTTCTTACGGGTATCAACACTTTAAAATAAAAGACTGGAGAATTTATAATATCACTCTTTAATATATAATTTGGACCTCTGAGGTCAATAGTATTTATTAATCAAATATAGATAGATTAATCTATTGATTTAATGTACTTATGTGCTAATTATTTAATTTTTAATTATATAGTTAATTAAAGACACAAGGTACAGGTAGGAAGTGAAACCCACACTAGCAAACCCACTAGAAACAGTTAGTGTTAATTTAAGAACATCTGTGATACATATTTGCACGTTAATTCACGTGTTACAGACTGTGTCCCTCTGTATTTATGGCTTCATTCATTATGTCTGGTAGCTGACAGGCCTGTACTTACTGCGACCTATTTACTGCGAGCTCAAACTGAAGACGCACAGCACAGCTAAGTCGCAGCACCTCTAACACCCTGACACACTATGATCACAATGTCTAAAGACACTGTGCATAATGAGCCACTAACCACATTGAGCAACAGGAGGAGAAATAGAAAGAGGACAATTACATTAGTAATATAGATCATTTATAAAGAGAATAGTTCAATATGTGTTCAGTTATGAAGGTTTGTGGAATTCAGAAAACATTTACTGCACGATCGTCATGTTTTACTGAAATAGATTTTATTATCTTGAAACACATTCCAGATAATCTCTCTGTAGATTTCAAGATAAACCCTGCACCTCACTGCATACACTATATGCCTCTTGTATGTCGATAAATATTTATACATATATGTATGAATGTGCTGTATATGTATTCACAAACATGCAGCATAAATACAATGCATATTCACGTCACGCTCACGTGTTCTATAAAGACCATTGGAAACCCAGTTTCAATATTGTTTTCTGTCCTTTCTTCTGAATAAATGATTTAAAATAAAAACACTTCACTCATATCAGGGTCACTGGCATCATACAGTCTCTGACTTATCGAGTGGTTTTCTGACTTAATAGAGTAGACGCCAGAGTGGAAATATTCCAAAATAAAAGAATATTAGATAAGTCAGGGTGCTTTATACCCAGTGAGAACCCTGTTAGTGACTCTCTTCCATTTCAATATATAAATATTGAAATGGAAGAGAGTCACTGGTTGAAGTTGCTTATAGCGTTTAATTTTGATTATTTTAATTTAATAGCATTTAATTTTGATTATTTTTTGCTCCACAAATTCAAATTATTTTGCTTTTTCCCTTGAAGTTTGTGTCGTATTGTCAATGTAATCATGCCATCATGCACTTACAGAACTTTAAAGCTGCTTAAATCAATATTTTCATATTCACGGGGTCATATGACTCCATTCATCAATTTGGCATCTTTCAGCTTGTTGTTTTGTTTCATGGATTCACAGTGTTTCTACTTTGGTTCTGACTTAAGTCAGTAAACACAGACACCTCACCAGATGATAATGTTGACACTGATGAAAGCTGGTGTCATGTCTCTGTTGTGTTTACAGAGGGAGAGAGGGAGTCTGTCAAGACACAATTGCACTCTGAGAAGAGATTGTACACACGCACGCACGCACACTCACACACGCACACACACGTGCACACACACTGAACTTCCCCTAGCCTTGCAGTTAGTTGGTTCAAACCTAACCACCATTCTCAGTGGAACAGCCCCTCAGAGGTCACGCTGAGCCTCCAGTTGACCTACATTCACTGAGACCTGTAGTTTTCTTGTTTTTGGTGTAAATAAAGAACCAGTCAATATTAAAGTTCAGAGTAGCTTCTCAATGATTGTAAAGATGATAATATGAAGTTTAAGCTGTTTAAGCTGCACTGAACTTTGTTATTATGGAGTTTTACATATTTTTCTAGCTGAGCCAGTCCTGAAAGGAGGGGCTCATCACCTTATCATGTGTCATGTTGTCTTCAAGGGGAGTGGGCTGCATTTTCATTGAGATGATCCAGGGCGTGGCTGCCTTTCCGGGGATGAAGGACATCCAGGACCAGCTGGAGAGGATATTCCTGGTGAGTCACTGATGCTGCAGTGTCTGAGTGTGTGTAATGTGTATGTATGAGTGTGTGTCCTGCTGGCAGCCATTGCAGAGATCCCCCCCCCCCCCCACACACACACACACACACACACACTCTGCAGCCTGCACCACTACCGCAGGGTCTCCTGTCTCACAGGCCAACCACATTCAGAAGATGGGCTGAGTATCACTCCAGAGGTTTTTGATGCAGGTGTAAATATGATGCTGAAATTATTCGTTTTAATGACAAAGCAAAAACACAAATTACCAAACATAATTGGTGGATGATGCTTGGGGCAATGTTTTTGAATAATGAAACTCTACATGGCAGCAGGAGGGGGATTGGGATGGATGGTGGACGTAGAAGGTGCATGACTGTCACCCCAGAGTCAGGGGTTAGCACCCATCCCTCTGAGAGAACCACATCTTCCACCATCGGTTTACAAGTGAGCAACAAACAAACAGAAAAATAAGAAGAAGGCAGACACAGTGCACACCATGTAGTAGAGTGACAGCAGCTCGTGCAGGAGCAGTTACGTGTCCACAACGACGCTTTGTCAAACGACGTTTGTTTAGGCTAACATAGTGGCAGCTGATATCGTGAGCTGACTTTTTTTTTTTTTTTGCTGTAACTCACGTCAAGTCATACACTGATTTCCCAACATGAAGAAATACTCATCATGTGGTGATCAGTGAGGACAAGTGCTGGTCTCTCTGGACAGCATCCGTTACTCGAGCTCAGAGCCTTTAGAGAGGTGAGCAGAAACAAAGAGGAAGAAATGAGGTCCGCTCTGCCCTCTTCCTCCTACTCCTTATTTCTGTTACGGTTAGGGCTGTAATCTGTACAGTGTTGTTGAGCTGCCATGTTTCTGTGAGTGCAGTGATACAACAGAGGAGAAGAAGTAAGACGCTATGACTGACAGAATGAGGTTCAAATCAGCAGCCTGGCTGATGATGGGACTCATCTATATTTAACTGGAAGCCTTAGTCGACATATATTATACAGCGAGAGCAGATGCTCTAATTTCCATATACAATCTACTTTACAGTGTGAACGCTGACATTTTTTGTCATGTTTGCTGTTTTAGTGCATTTCTCACACTGGTTTTTAAATACCATGCAAGTTAATCAGGCTCATTTACCGTGGTGTATCAGGATAAAAATGAAACTTCCACCTGCCTCGTGAATCCTGATTTGTGTTGCCACTTGTTGACGGCAGGGTTAGTGTGTAGTCTCAACACAGACATGAATCATCACGTGCAGGCTTCTAATCTAATGATGTGTGTTTATTTCACACACTTTATGCCAGTTGGGGCTAGTGTAGAAAATAGACTGTATATAAAAGTGGACATGTGATCTGGGTCTGAAAAGCCTGAAGAGCCTTAAACCTTCATTCTCTCTAATGACCATCAGGGGGCGACTCCACTGGTTGTTAAAGAAGTCAGATTGTATTGAAGTCTATGGGAAAATGTCCCTTCTTCTCCCTTGATTTATTAGCTCAGTAAATGTTTTCCTAATGAGTTTATGGTCTCAGTCTCTAGTTTCAAGTCTTCAATAAAACATGATGTTCATTTTTTAAATGATGGTCCATTTAGAGGAAAATCTCTTGCCTCAAAGGAGGCTTCGAAAAGGCAAGTTGTGATATTGAAGAAAGTTACAGAGCAAATGTTATGATTGCAACATGTAGAGATCTTGAATAAGAGATGCTGTAATATGTGGATTATTAAAACACTGTACTGGTGCCGAGTCCCGAGTCCCACTCTGATTTACTCCCATTAACACCAGTCGAGTGTGGTTTAAAACCACATTGTACCCTGAGGATAACACATCGCTTCACAACACTGCCGTTGTCTCAAGGTCCTTCCAGGAACGTTACTGCTGCTTAAATCAGATGAAACCCTCGGGTTGCAGCATAAACACTATGATGTTATTGAGTCAGCTTGGACCAGAATCCCAGGGGAACATTTGTGGAGGCCCTGCCTGGCACTTGACAGGTGAACAATAGCTCAGTTGCCATTAGGTAATTACATATATGTATGTATCTCTACATTGGATGGGTAGCTCAAATTTAAAGTGGAGTGAGGTCTCATGAATCCTTTAATCTCCTGATCTGCCATCCCTCTGCACAATTCCATCCTCAGTCTCCTAATTGAAGCAAAATGTAACAGGGCAGACATAATGGATTTATATTCATAGACTGGAGGGGACTGAATAATTAATGTAGAAAATTACAGAGATGATAGCACGAAAGAGGTTGAGCCAGGGAAGAAGTCAACTGTGGAGACAAAGCATGTTCACTACTGTTTGGCCTCTGGGCTGAAGGCTGCAGACGCAGAGCATGGAATGAGAATGAATGGATTTTGGATGAAGGGATGAGGAGAGGTGAACGAAGCCCCCGCAGGCAGGGGATCACTCACAAAGCGTAAAAACCGGCAGACGGATAGCGGGAGGAAGAAAACTACTTCTTATTGATTGTCTTTTATGCCAGAAGGGAAAAGAGGGACTTCCTGCGCACAGCTGTAAGAGCCGCCAGCCCTCAGTGATCCCAGCTCCCCTCTCAGACACACCATGATGGTTTAAAGAGGGAGGAAGCCCAACAATGGGATGACTGCTGGCCAGACTGACAATGAGGCTCAGCTGTACACTGCATCTCCACTTTGGTCAGAAATCTTTTTTTTTTTTTTTTTTTTTAGTTTCTGGCAGCATCATGGAGGCAATTATATGTAAAAGAGCCTATTACTTAAAGTATATGAAATTCAACGTTCAAATACAAATTAGCTTTATTGACACAAATAGTCAAGTGCAGTAAAAAAAAGAACACTCAAGCATGATGTGCTGATTGGAGATGAAAGGGTGGAGGCACCGTAGCCATCAACACCACCACCTTTATAATATCACTGAAACATTATCATGTTTTTTTTATTAATATATCACAGATAAAAACAGTGATCAGCAGCCTATATAGCCAGAGGTAAAGCACAGATTCATCTTTTACTAAACAAAAGTCGTCTATTTGCTGTAATGGACAGGCACGGTGTGGTGGAAGTGCTCCCTGCAGTTACTGAGCAGCCAGGAAACCAGAGAGAGATGGCAAGAGATGCAGCTCTAAGACCCTGGACATCCATACACCTTCCAGTCATGGACCAGGTTAAAAAAAAAAAAGCAAACATGCTGCAAACTGTAAACACTCTAACACTAATAGAACCTGACTACACCAGAAACCACAACCCAGAAACTATGATCCGTGAGTCACTCAGCCAGACAGATGACAGTTTGTAGGGCTGGCACGGCCATCATTGTCCAGCCAATAACATCTTTTAAACGATAAATAAAAGTACCAACACAACAACAACAACAACAACATTAAAGCTTCTGCAAATCATTATCACTGTCACCAGATGTCACACTAGAGCACCAGAAGCTCAGAACAAAACAAATGCTTCACCATGCAACAACCTGAGGTCAGGGAGGTTTTAAAGAGCTCAGTCAAAGGAGCCACCAAACACACAAGAGTCACAGCTGAATAAAGTTTCCCTTTACCACAACCATTAGCCCACGCTAGCAGTACTGCTTCACTGCAGTGCTGACAGTTAGCCAGCAAACAATAGCAATATTAGCCAAATTAATCATAATATTGTTAACAGTAAGTTAGCTAACGTTATCATGCTACTGTAGATGTCACTGATGAAAACAAACATCATGCAGCATCAAGTCATTTTAGCAGCATTTAGCAGTAGTGTTCTCCGCCTCAGTAAAACCAGTATTGGCTGCACAGTGAGACTGGGAAAGAAAGTCAGACATCAGCAATATAAAAAAAAAAAACAACCTGCTTGATTTTTTTGACAGTCCAACTGCAATCAGACTGGGAAAGAAATCCAATGTTGGATTTATCAGCGGTCTCACAAATGTCCACCAGCTGAGGAATATCTGAGCCAGTATTCCCCTTGGCCAGTCGGCCTCTGCTCTGGTCTGATCTCTCTTTGTCTGCAGTTTCTTCGGTGGTGGAAATTCTGAAAGGTCTTTCACCTGAAGCACTGCGTACTGGTGTCAGCTCAAGTGTGGGCAGAGTCTTTGTATTTAAACATAGATAATGATTTAGCAGGTGTGACTCAAACTCATGATTATCCCACTTTCCCTGACTGGTCACCAAAACCAAAACCAGGTGCACCCACCTAACCCAACTCCCATGATCCCGTTTTGATAGAGAAACCTCTTGAGGCAGAAGTTACAGACTGTGCTAAAAATGTTCAAAAATTATAAACAGATTGTGATGAAATAGGTTATGTATATATAGATAGATACATATTGAGAGAAGTTAGCATGCTAACCAGCGAGCCATCACCTGTTCTGCATTGTAATACCACTTTGTAACTCAGGTGGTGATAGTGAGTCTTTGTGGGGTCTCATCTGCCTTCAGTCCATCGTGAGAGGATAAAAAAGTAGCTGCTGCTGCTGAGGTGAAGTCAGGGAAACAGATGCAAAACAAGTCACACACGAAACAATAAACGTATTCTAGAAAATATCTGAATAAATACCTCATCTAAAATACCAGACTGACACTTTGCTATTTCTCATCCCAATCGCATTCGGTGTTGTGTTGTGTTGTGTTTGTGTATACTCAGCTGTCAGCTGGAGGTAAGAGACAGATGAATATGGAAATGTGCAGATATGTTGTTTGGCAGGGCAGCGTGTGATCAAAAAACGAGCCCACTTGTCAGAGTTAGCCTGATGTTGACATTTCCATCTCGTCTGCTGTGAGGCCCGCCATGTCTGCTACCAGGCTGTCAGAGCCGTCAGCGTTTGGATGCACAGCCTGAGAGACTCATGAGAAGGGCACCATCAATGAATTATGCGGAGTCAGAAACATCTTAAAGGCCATTTTGTTTGAAGAAAGGAAGAGAAAGGTCAGCTTCCATCACGGTGTGAGAGGCGTCCTGCCAGGAGTCGGGCCGGCACATTGAACACAGTGTCTGCGGAGCTGGAATGTCACGAGGTGGCCCAGAGTTTTTCTCCGCGTAGCCAAAACCTTCAGTGTAACAGGGCGTTCGCATCATTGCAGAAAAACAATGGCTCTTTCCCCACGTGTGCAGCTGGTGGGAGTCTGTGGCTGCTGAGCTGGTGGGAAACAGTGACTATTACACAGTTTGAATGACCTGTTGGCTCCATAGTGAATGTTGCCATCAGCAGTCAGATCATTACAGTGACTCTCAATTTGATTCCATCCCATTATCCACAATGCTTCTCCTGAGAGGGTCGTAGGGGTGTGGAGCAAGACCCAGCTCACTCCATTGGTCTGAACTCATCTCAACATGTTCCCAGATCTCAGCATCTACTTTGTGTATAAAGTTTTCATTATTGATTAAAAAAGTAAAAATAAGGATCAATAACACAGATTATCCTTTAGCCAGAGCAGTCAGTCGAATCATTGTAGCTCCAGCTACTGAGACACCTTTATTGATCAGATATATACTGACAGCCATCACTATAGGAAAATACAAACAAGCTCCAATCCAGGCAACTCTGGTCCACTAGTGATAATTACCTGACCGTGCGAAGAAGACTTTATATCGTATATTGTATGGACCACTCAGTGAGTCAGACTGTCTGGAGCAGGCAGTCCCCATCTTGAGTGTTAATTACAGCTACAAACATGTTGTCTCCCGCAGTGCAGTCGTTAGTCTTCTGATAATTAACTTCCTGTCCTGGCAGACACCTTTTCCCTTAAGGTGGAATTCAGTGTTTTTGCAGCAAGGGGTCTCTTCCCTGTTAGTGAATTTAACAGCTCGCTCAGTGAGAACCTGATGGATACGAACCCATTTACACCAACATCAGAGGTCCACACAGGGAAAAGAGAAAGCCTTCAATGCTCACCTTTTCCTCTCCTTCTCACTAATGTGCCCATTAACAATTAAACATTGACTCAGGCTCCTGTAGCAGAGAGGTAAATAAATAAACCCTCAGGTGGCTTTTCTGCTCAGTACATGTTTATCAAACCAGATATTTTCAAAGGGGCCAGTTTCCCTCTGATGCTGCACATCCACTGTGTGATTTTCCTTGACAGCATTAGGGCTGTTCCATTTCCTAGGCTTATCACCATTCACACAGCGCTGCACAAGCATGTGGAAATGCACACTTTTATTTATTGAGTGTGTCTGTTTAAGATGCGTGCTGGTGTCTTTAGTAATTAAGCAGCTGTGGTTATTCATAAACACCGTCTGTATGTTCACGCTTGTGCTTTTCTTTAGAAAGGTGTGAACGTGGCTTTGTGTGTCTCTCTCTCATACACACACACACACACACACACACACACACACATACCCTGTGTCTGTGTGAATTAAAGTTGTGGCGGTTGAGGCTGTGCTCGCTGGAGCTGGTTAACTAGCTGTCAGCACACAAAGGATTATATCCACTGGAAGAACTGTATGAATATGGACAGGTCTATCTGCAGGAAATAGCCTGTCAGGCAGAGGTGTGTTTTGCTTTTGTGTTTTGCTTGTGCGTGTTGATGTGTGTGTTTTTGCCTCTACACATAGGCCTCGTTATTCACACCAACACACTGGCTAAGTTTACACACTGATAATAATCTAATTATGCTCATTAATCAGAGTGGTGTATTACTGTGGTTAAGATATTTGCATGTTCTTTATAGGACTGTCTCATTAATATTCCTGTTGCTGTGCTGCAGAAAAGAGTCTGATTAATGCCTCTAGACGCCTCCACTGTTACAGTGATTCCTGCAGTGTAGTGCATATAACCTTAAACCAGTGTTTCTCAAACCTTTTCAGAGCAAGGTCCACTTAGCCACTGAAATACCCAACTCCCAAACAGCAGGGCGACTACTTCAGTAGTGCTGTGGTGAACTTCCACTTCCACTATCTATCTATCTATCTGTCGGTCTATCTATCTGTCGGTCTGTCTGTCTATCTAAAGGCTGATGATATTTCTTATTTACTGCTGTCAACAAATCATATTAATGGACACAAACCACTCACAACACGTTTTGACCTGCAACAAATGTTTTTTTCATTTTAAAAAAAAAAAGACTAAATTGCCATTTGTCACTGTAGTTTTTAGCAGACGTGTTCTGGCATGGATCTGCATCCATGCTGCATAGAGCCGTTGCTCTCTGCAGAGATGCCTGTTTATTCCTAGTATGAAAATTAAGCCAGTGCACATGAGGGCCGATCCTCCCCCTGGAGAGGGAAAGAGGCTGCTGGGGAGATAAATAATGCCATTTTACTGACAGCCGCTGCGTCTGTGACATGAGCATCCATCTGCTGAAAACCAGACAGGATAGTCGGGGCTTACTGAACACATTCCACCCGCTCGCAGTGGGAGACAGCTGATCCACTTGGCTCTGGTTCTGATGCGTTTGACCCCTGCCTGGAGGTGACCCCAATCTGCTTGGCTGTGACCGAGGGTTGGAGAGGAGCTGAGGGGTGGGACTGGGTTTTTTGGAGCAGGGAAGGAGATGAAGGCCGGGGTCAACATTAGGACAAAGACAGAGAAGAGGTAGGAATGTGGATGAGGCAGGAATGGGATACAGCTGTGACCGGGGCTGGGACTGGTACTTAGGTTTGGATTAAGGGATTGATCAGTGTTTGAACAAATGCAAGTTGCAAATCTCCACCTCCCCACAGGTGCATAGAGACATAAAAAAAAAAAAAAGACAACCCACAAATAACTCTTCTTATGGATATCAACACTTCAAAATAAAACCCTGGAGAAATGAAAATATGGGACCTTTAACAATTGAAGTCAAAATTCAATATGGCGGCATCCTGAAGGGACTTGAGTCACTAATGTCGGACTCAAATTGACTTGTTTGACTTTGACCTGGTGTTCTTGGTTTGACTTTGTACTCTGCTCAGGATGCCACTGCTCCACGATATGTTTGTCCTGAAAAAACCTTTTTGATCATTGTTAAAAATCCCTTTTCCTTAACCTGGAAGTTACAACTGTGTCGATGACGAGTCAAAATGTCGAAAAAAAGGCGACTTCCCAATCACACGATAAACCAAAAAGAGATTAATGTCTGCATTTCAGATGTTAGATTTACTCATTCCAGGTTTCCGCTGTTGCGTATGTTGACTCACTGACATGAGTTACAGGGACACATCATGGATGTTAGGAGTTACACCTGTGCTCCTCCTGTTACATTCTCCACTATGGTCTCATAAATTTAGTGGTACACTAAAAGGTATCCCTTTAAATCAGTGTTACTCAGACTATTTCAAAGGACTTGGCCACTGAAACAAAACTCTTGGGTAGTGTTGTGACGAACTTGTGTGGAAATATATCATGGGAATTTTTTTTTTTTCTTTTCTTTTTTTGCATTTGGATGTCTTTATTGAATAGGTGAGTGACAAACAGGAAATGTGAGATTAGAAAAGAAAAGCAGCAAAAGGTTCAGCCAACTGGGAATTAAACTGGAATATCAAAATAATGAAGGCCAAACCTTATTCACTGTCTGTTTGCTGCCATGATTTGTTAAATTTCTACCCCTTTGTGTGGTATCTTACTTAGCACTCACATATCCGAACACTGGCCAGATGCCATCAAACTCACTACAACTCTCAGGCACGGTGACGACATTATAGTAAAACTCAACACTTCCTGTTGCATCCGTTGTGTCGGAGGTTTCAGTTGATTCTCTTTAACTGACCTGCTCTTCAGCCTCCGTCAGTGATTCTGTCTGTTGTCGGTGTTGGATAGTTAACAGGCTGATAACTGGAGACATTTAGCTCAATCCCAGAGCAGGCTAGTTAGCAACACGGTCGGTTACACTGAGGAACGACAATTAGACACAACACAATTAAACCATAGTGTTTGAATGAACTTTTGAGTTAATCTAATACTGAAAACAACACGTAGCCCGACACGACTCAGTCGCTCTGCTCACTCTGACAGTTTGAGAAACTCCACATTACACAGGAGAGTTGAACTCATTTACTCACAGACCACCTGGGGTTGGTTGGGGACCACACTTGAGCAAGGCTGCTTTAAAGTAATTCCACCATTTTTACACATAAGGATCAGTCTTCTAGTCATGAGAGCTTCTGCTCTGGAGGAGGAGCTTTGTTAAATTTAAGACCAAATCAGGATTATCCTGATGTGGAACTGAAGATGAAATGTTTTCAGCAGAGAGCTGGAAGGTAGTTACCGTTCTTCATTTTAACGGTGCTCATTGACCTGAAATGCACAGACTTTCTCTTAAGGCTTGGAGATAACATTGTTTGCAGTGAGTCTTCTTATCTTGTTCACAGTCATGAGTCTGTCTGACCTGTTTTCACTGCACTGACAGCCAGACCTGTTTAATCTTTTCAGTCTCCCTTTAGAAACATATATAGCCTATAATTAAAAGTTCCTGTGTGAAGGTCAGGCATACTGTTTGTGTCTGGCTGGGTGGGTGGTCTTAAACATAGCTGGTAGGGGGTAAGATTTTGTATGTCCACCAGAATGTGCGTGCAGAGCTTAGGTTCATGACCTGTGACCTCACAGAAATTCCCTCTGAGACAGGACTTTCTCTCTCATTCCATACACTCACACCCAACCCGCCCCCTGCCCTGATGGATTTCCCCATCCTCCCTTTCAGCATGCAGAGTCATATGTCTATTACTCTGTCTGTGGCAGGTTTGGAATTCACTGCCAGGGGGGAGGGGGGTGGTGTTATGCGGAGAGAAGACTTGCTCTGTCCTCCCATGAAAATGACAATATCACATAATTAGGTCAAAACTTCAATATTTGCATTTTTACCAGACTTCAAGCTCTAGACTGCTATGTTACCTGACACACCACAGATAAAGGATTAAAGAAGGCCTATTGCTCCCTAATTGCTATCCTACCATGTCTTTGGTCCCCAACAAGCATAGTCTTGCTACATAGGTATCTTCTGGTCCCATCCATTTCCCTGTATTCCTGTACTTTTTTTCCCAAAATGGGCACACAAGTTTACACCCACACAAGCTTGCATGTTAAAATGTTCCTACTTCTGTCTGACCTTTCCAGCATAATTTATTGGCCATTAAACCTGTCCTCTTGAGCTTAGAAAGAATTAAATAAAACCTACCTAATATGTTTCCCCGTATTTGATAATATGTTTAACCATTCCTCATTCCCAAGATCA
The DNA here is from genome assembly GCA_038496675.1 of Rachycentron canadum. Classification (NCBI taxonomy): domain Eukaryota; kingdom Metazoa; phylum Chordata; class Actinopteri; order Carangiformes; family Rachycentridae; genus Rachycentron; species Rachycentron canadum. The sequence goes on from CM076653.1 coordinate 15,684,364, forward strand.
CACTGTAGGTCTTTCTACCAAATGATCTTCACAGTTTTACAGGCATCTTTTTACACCTGGTAAAGGTTTTGTGCCCTGTGTGAGCACAACCAGGTCATTCCAAAAATTCCATCACTGGATTTGTGCCCTGTATGAATTGTTCTCTGTAGCTGCAAAAATAATCTTCACTTTCCAAATCAAGATTTTTGCACAATTTCAGATAAAGATATTAACACAATAAGTACACATTGTGCGTGACAGTTTTTTCCTGATTCAAATGGAAAGGTTGTGCCATAGAGAGGTCTGAGATACAACTCACTACACATCTTGTATCATCCCTCTCTCCAGGCTGCTGAAGAGAAATCATGTCTATTAGTCCAAGGTTTAAAATGACTCACTTACGTTAGGGGTAGGGGGTGTTATACCCCCTATGTCCCATGGCAACAACATATTGGTCCTTGGTATTTTCTTGTCCCACAAGAATTCTTTGATATTTCTAACTTGAACCCCTGTGCAGGTAAACTAACAGGCAACACCATGGAAACTTAAGTGAATTGTGGGATAACCACCTTTTTAAGCATGGACATTTGTCCAGGTTCATATTTTATCTTCTGTACGAGTGCTTCCATATTTGAGAGCATTATTTCCTCCAAATTTGGATTCAGTGGAATACCCAGGTGTTTCATACCCAAAGGCATCCATCTGACATTTAATGAATTAACATCACTAAAGCAAGTGGAACAAAGGAGAGAGAGACGACAACCCTGTCTTGTCCCCCTGGAAAGGCAGGAAAAAAACTGACATCAACCGCTTCTCCTAGGCTGGAATACAGTATCGTCACCATCTCATAGACAACGGGCTCAAACCCAAGGTTTGAAAGAGCTAACATCAGGAACCCCCATTCCACACGGTCAAACACCTTCTCAGCATTATGCAAGAAAGCAACTTTACGTATTTTATTAAAATGAAAGCATTAGAGAGGGTTCAGATGTGTCATTATGGCGCTCTTTGTCTCTTCAGCAACCTTTTCTCCACCAGACCAGTCGCTATAAGAACTTCTCTGCTGAGCGTTTGAGTCCTGAAAAGTGAGTTGAAAAGTGAAAATGTCTGATTAAATGAAAGCCAGAATTACAGCCATTAGGCCCTGATGTGGATTAATAAATAATTTAAGTCACAAAGACAAACACTCTATTGCTGCTTAGTTTAATGGATTTAAAGAGGCATAATAACTGTGACAATATAACTAACTAGTGTTTTGACAAAACCTTGGGGAATATATTTTGCAACTGTGTCCCAGCTTCTTTAAAAAATGGTGATCAGCCTGAGGGTGTGTTATAATTAACAGTCTGAACAACATATGGTACAGTTCATCTATCAAATTTAACATCGCCAAGATTTTCAGTATTATAGTCAGCACCTCAGGGCTGGTTTCTGGTCAGACAGTGGGAGGGAGTTTTCTCCAGTACATTTTATTTGAAAAAATGATATTAGGTTAAAGTGCATCATGTTAATTGTAAAGTCAATGATCTATTGTTGTCACTGCTGCCTCATACTCTGTGGGGCCTGTACTGCAGCCATCTTTGCTTCAGTTACATCTCACAGCTTTCATCAGTGTGTTTTCAAATAAATGTGTTGATGAGCAAAGTACCTAAGATGCTGTTGAGTGCTTTGTAAAAAGATACTGATATTTCAGGAAAGCTCTTCTTTAAGGGGACTTTTACTGATTGTACACATACATTAAAGTCTGTTTACAGGTCTCAGGGAGTAGCTGCTTCTCCATAAGTGAAAAAATGTTTTATGAAGCCTTGTGGCTTGGAGGGGTTTGCATGAAATCTGACAGCTGGAGCTGAAGACTACATGATTGAACACTATAAAAGAAACTGCTCATTTCTCCTTCCCTCCCCAACTGGGCTGCTTATCAGGAGGTCAACAGGTTGTCTGCTCATCGGAATGGGTGGTGGTTCAAATCCTGAAGTGTCCGTGGGCAAGATACTGAACCCCAAAGTCACTTGACGTATCATTGGTACACAAGTGCACTTGTGTGTGTATATGGTACAAAAAGCACTGTACAAATGTGGAATGTGATTTAAGCTCTTAGTGGATAAGTGCTGCAGTCCATTTACCATTGAACTGAACTGATTGTGTTCAGATTGTATTGTGGGTAATGTAGACACCAATTCCCAGGAGAGAAAAAAAGATGTTTAGCTGCATTAACTTGGATATTTTTTGCAAACTATCCAGTCTTGCTCATCTAACAAAGTCATAGCAAATGACTGTAGTTTAAGACCATATTCAGAGACACATCATCATCTGGAACCTGTGATAAAATGATTAACTTCCAGAAGTCAGAACTGACTCTGACTTTTATTCATCTATTATTACACCCTGATTGATATTACTCAAACTGGACCTTCACACTAGTACTTGTAGCAGCAAGTTGACATTTATCCAGTGATGTGTTCAGTTTTTATACCCAGTACCATCCCATGTTTGGCCATAGGAGCCTCTTTGGTTGGTTTGTCTGGAGGAGGACTGTCCTGCTGTTGTCCTGAACCTGCAGGATTATTAGAAAGGGTTACAATAGTATGACACTATGGATCCTTCAACCACAATAAATTTAAACACTCTCAAACACCATATACAGCTCATTCACCTCACAGCCTTTGTTTCAGTTTACATCCAAAGTGCTGGAGTATGGAGCCAAACCAAGAAAACAATATCATATCACTGACCTCATACTTTCAGGCCATTCATCATTTGTAAGGGGCACCCTGATTCCTTTTGTTATGCTTCTTGGCATGCATTGGTGTGCAGTGATGCTTCACCTCCAGCTACACCTCCACTACTCTTCCACCCTTGCTGATATCCTCATATAGACTCTGACATTACCCTCCACCTTGAACGCCCTCTCATCACTTTGAGGGCCATTGAATTGTTCCATCATTAATTCAGGCTGATTTCAGCTCTGTAGTCCACACTGAGATCCACTCCCATGCCCACTCTGTCCCTGTCACCCGGTAACACTCCTGTAACCTTTCATCCTCCTTCATTACTCATCCTGCCCACCCGTCTGTGAAAGATTCAGTCGCCCTTTCACGATCAGGTTTGTCCAGGCTGGAAGGTCCCACACTGGTTGTACACTGACAATTGTCTCCTAGACTTACATCTTCTGTTAAAATGACAGGGACATGTTAATTCACATATTGGGTCAGTGATCACATCGTCCCCACAACATAACATAAAGCAGTTTAGAGCTATAACACTGTAATTTCTAGGAGTTCAAGTTGGACAGGCAGCCAACTCTTCACCTCTCTATACAGTAAATGTTGCTCTTGGTATAAAAGTATCTGCCCTCGACACTCATCCTCAGACCTCCTGTTTTGTCCAGGCATGTTGTTGGTGGAGCCTTGTCAGATATTCAGAGAAACAACGCCCACACAAATATGGGGAAAGTATGCTGAGATGTGAAGTGAGAGATCTGACCTTTGAGCCATCGGGCTGCACAAAGCAGCAGTGCAGAAGAGCGTTCAGCCGTGAAACTGTACGCCGGAGTTTTAGATGTGAGGCTTGTGAGGATCAGCATAAAATGAAGTGTGAAATCAAGACTTACTGTAGCTACACTGTTGTTGCATCTAAGTTTCTGCCTGTCCTGCAACATTTTCAGCATATTCCAGGTAAATTTAGCATTGAAATGGCTTAAGAAAAGTGTTATTTTAGGGATTCCGGGAGCAGCTGATTTTCTGTTTAATGAAGGGTCAGTAACAGTTCTGTTTTCTTTTTTCTCTCCAGTTCTCAAAACTGATGATTCAGTGCAACTCTAAATTGTGGTTCTTCCAAACAAGGCTCTCACATGGTGGTCGAGAGAACACAACACACTGCAACTCAACAAAACACAAGGAAATAAAGAAAACATACGCATGTCTCATTTTAAACAAATGCTGCCCATATATTTGGGATTTGAAGTACACACTGTACACATTACATAACTGCTATTAAACTTTATGCTTAAAAATCTAACTAATTACTCCATAGCCCAACCTATCACCAAGAAGCCCACCTCATGAACTGGGAATCTAGGAAAACCATCAATGCTACAATTTGGAAAAACCTACTGTTTGACCACATAACAATGAAAGAACTTCTTACATGGTGAAAATCTAAAAACATTTCACCTCTATTTACGCCTTCATTTTTTCCTATTTTCATTTGTTCTCTGTCCCCTCATTCCCATGGTCACTCCTGTTAATGATACATAAACTGCATCAAGTTGTTAAACCTAATCTGTTTCAACTAAAGTTTCACTGGCTCTGGTCAGAACCAATTAAACCACACAAAGCCATGCTGTATTTCGATTAATCTCTATTTGTAAATCATGGGAAAACTGTTCATTACATCGTTTTTAACGGAGAACAGTGGTAATAACTCAATAAAGAATGACCAAATCCCCTCAACTCTTCATTTGCCCCCTCCACTGTGGTTGACTTCATGTTTTCTCTATAACCAAGCATGTCCAAACACAACCAGACATTGTCATGTGTTAATCATGTGTTAAAACACTATAAAACTCTAAATACTCAATACTAAATACTCTCAAATGAATGTCTCTTTGTCCTGACTGCTTTTATTGTTCTTGCTGGAGTCGACCTTGTGGTGTTGTACTGCCCTCTGGTGGCGCTTTCCGTTATTACACAAACTATGACTAATATTTGGGTCAGTTACAGTGCAACATGCTGTAAGTTAAACAAGTATCTGACCCCATTACATATCTCTGGTTTCCAGTATTTGAATCTAAATCCACAATTTACCAATGGACTTTCTGCTTCTGTTTTCATTTTTCATTTGTTATTGAGTCACACACTTCTCAATAGAAGAGGTTGGTATACTGTATCAGCTGTCAAATACATGGTAGCACATGGGACACAGAACAGAACAATATATGAAATAATACAATCAGTTGACCATTTGCAGGAGAAACTCTGCTGTGGAAACATAACTAGGGATTAGTTCAACTTTTACTTTCATTCTCTTTCTTTGTCTCTCAACTGTGCCAGCAAGAGGCATCTGAAACTGATTTACTCCAATGATTCTTACAGCACACGTCCATCCAGTGTTTACATGTATTATCCTGAAGCAGAGAGTATAAATCAAACATCCCTGTGCAGCTACTCTGCTGAAGGAGCGTGCTGTGGATCAGGAACCACTGCGCAATCTGGAAACTATTACGCTGCTTAGCTGTGATGGATCATGTCGAAGGCATGTCCGCCGCTCTGGGTTTTGTCATCGTAAACCCGGGCTGTGTGCGTGAGAACACAGCCAGCATTTCCATAAAAGAAAGACTTATCATGACTGTTGCGCGAGTGATGAGATGTCTGTGCTGGAATTGCAAATTGCTGAGTCTCTCTGTCTCTCTGCGGTCATACCAACAAAATCAGAGCATTTTCAGCAGTACATTATTATGCAACAATATTTCTGATCTAAAACATTTAATTAACAATTTGTTCTGCTAGCACTCACCATGACATACAACTGTGCAATTTTGATACAGTATTTTGTGTTCTAGATTTAAATTGATAACAACAGTATAAACTGGATTTTAGCATGTGATAAACACTTTATCTCTTTTTTCAGTGCCAAGTGATCATCACTGTCTTTGGGGAATCCCTCTATTGAGTTAGCTACTCATGCTGAACTAGAGTCTTTTCTTTCTTCCTTCACCGTCCTCACCTGTTTCTGTCTCTTCCAGGTCCTCGGCACCCCATCTGAGGACAGCTGGCCAGGTGTTAACTCCTTGCCTCACTTCAAACCAGGTGAGACCTTCCACGTCCTTCTGTACTTTTATACATAGAGACCACAGTCACGTTGCAAACTCTCACCAACTTGTTTAAAACACACCTAAACTGTCTTTACTTGGCACAGAATGTGCTTCTCTGTTAAACTTAACTTAGTTAAACTTATTAAGTGTTAGCGTGGAGCTATGTTTTATTCAACACAAAGTCTGATTTGATGTTAGCACAGAGCCTATTGCCAATTTTAGCATGGAGCCACATCTTACTCAACATAGAGTATAATAAGATGTTTGCATGGAGCCAACTGTCACTCGTTATTCTGTATGCTGAAGTGTACCATAACTTATGGTAGTGTTAGCATGGAGCTATTAGAACCTATGAGCTATCTGGTAAACACCAGTTTACATCCTCAGTCACCTGACCATCAAAATGAACCAATGGGCCAGTGTACCTAGATGCCACTGTAGTCCATGAATGTAGCAGCAGCAGCATGAGGAGGAGGAGGAGTGGAGGTGGGGGTGGCAGCTCTGCCAGGGCAGCCATGCCCTCTGGGAGCTCATTAGGGCTTTTTAGAGGGAACATGAATAGAGACTGCAGATTAGTGTTGGTGCTGATGGAGGAAGGAAGAGCTGGAGAGGAGGAGAAGGGACAGGCAGGGGTGGCCATAAAGAGGGTTAGAATAATGGCGCGGGGCAGCAAGGCATCACAGAGCTATGTGACCCAGCCTCCTCTCTCCAGTGGCCAATTAGGGACCAACTGGAGTGACCCTCATGGTCCCACACACACAAAACTCATACAAATGTAATCTCTCATCCTGTGGCCATGGCGACAGTTGGCCCTTGTTAGCCTCTCACACACTGTGTTGAACAGCTGTGTAGCTGTCTGAGCCACACACGCCCAGCTTAGCCTGGTGCTTGCCTCCAAGCATTGCATCTGTTTATATGACGTGAGCAGATCTGATGCATTTCTGACAAACGCGGCAAGAGTGAGACGTTACCAGAGACAATCTAGTTAGATTTAACCACATGGTGGAGGTGGTGTCCTCAGACTCGGGTTCTCATGTTCTCAACGCAGGCACAAATGAATGCTTGGAATCAGAGGAGGGAAATAATGATCAGATTGTAGGAAAAAGTGATCTTCTCACGTAATTGAATTATTGTCCAGATTTTGAGCGTGTGGATGGCCAAATTCAAACCAGACCTAACAGAAAGCACCATGAGAGGAACATGAGTTCATTTGAAATGACTCAAAATACAATTATTATCAGACAAGTTCACAGGATGGATATTATTCTGTATGCATTTTAATCATTGCTACATGGGACAAAAGTGAAGTTACTAATCTGGAAACTGATTTCTTTGCAATTTTCTAATATGCTAACATTCATTCATTTATTTAAAACAAACAAAAAAAAGTGGATTGTCAGTGGTGCGTCTGACATATATAATGAAGTGCTGCAGTGAGCAGCAGATGGCAGTATAACAACAGTCAGGAAACCTCTCTGTGACTGAGGACGTGTTCCCACAGCAGCAGTGGCCTTTTATCTGCACACTTTTCCAAAGAATCCACTGACTGCATCTCCTCTGGTTATGATTCATCAGGTTTTACCGTCACTTCTACATGCATAATACTTTCCATCATTTTAATTATATTTTTTTTTTCATCCCAATCATTGCAATACATCACTTCAGTTTGGATTTCAGACTTGACAGTGTGGCTCAACCTCAGAGCGGAGGCGCCACTTATTTTTCACATTTTTGTGGTTATGAAAAGGTTCCACAGATTCTTGACTTCACTTGGGCTCATATCTCTCTCCAGCTCTGCCTCCAACTCTGCTGCCTGACTTATTGATATGCGAGCTCAGACTTTTACGCTGCACTCTGAGCTAGACCAGTTTTATCTGTGAATGTCGTCTTCATCATCACACTCAACACTGACTGGGTTTAAGTGTCATGGTTTTGTTTTGTAATTGGACAGAAGACAGAGAGTTGAGGCAATCAAAACTAATCTAATGTAGTGTTTCACAAATAAACAACAGTTATTGATCACATAGTTAATTTGTCCTCTATATTTGCTTTAAAGAGACCAGAATAACCACACTATAAAAAGATAGACAAACAATTCAAACATACATAGACTATTGCACAGTCAGTAGTCAGTTTCTCATAAAATATGTAAATGGAATTTTAAAAAGCTTGAGTTTATTATTCTAAATTATTAAAAATGAAAGATGTCACTACTTAAAACAAGCTCCAGTTTTTTGACATGAGCCAGTTTCTCTATTAAACCATACAGATAAATCTGTAAAGAGGATGAGCCCACCTTTTAAAATGAAGTACAAAGTAGAGTCATAGTGATTTATAATGAAGCACAGTGTTAACAGTGTCCAGAAAGTTAAGGTGGTGGTAGACATAGGAATATCATATTAAAGTGCCAATATGATTGGAGAGCAGATTAAATGCTTTTGCTAAATGATCGAACCCAAGCGTCACCCAACAACCCACTCAGTCTCTTAAAACTAGAGACTGAGACCATAAACTCATTAGGAAAACATTTACTGAGCTAATAAATCAAGGGAGAAGTAGGGACATTTTCCCATAGACTTCAATACAATCTGACTTCTTTAACAACCAGTGGAGTCGCCCCCTGATGGTCATAAGAGAGAATGAAGGTTTAAGTATGAAATTAAACCACACCCTCATAAATCCCTCCAGGGGTCATGGGGCCCCCATAACTAACAATTAATATTTACAAATATAGATTTTCTTCCCTCTGGTTTCTGTGGTCCATGTCTGAGGGAACCCAGACATGACACAGGATCACATCTCAGGTGCCAAAAAACATTATCAGTGGATTTGCTGATCAAGAACCATCAGCCCTCTCACTTTGACCCTCCTCCCTTGGTCATTCCAAACTTTTTATTATAGCATCATATATCTTGCTAAATCACAGATCCTAAATGGTAAGAGCCTATCATTTTATAATTTCCTCCTCCCCTCACCTCCCTACCCTCCGTCTGCCTATTTGTGGGTACTCCGGCTGGCAGCCTTCACCTCGGTCACCCGGGGACCTGTGGTCAGTTCAGGCCAGCCCTGCCGCTGTACTGGATGACTGGATCCACTGTTGGGTAGTTGGCAGCCTGAAAGCTGACACTGACAGACAGGGTGGTTGGCTGGTGAGGATTAGGCTGGCAGTGCAGGAGGTGGACTAACTCACTGGGTGGCTGGCTAGCTCGCGTGGAAGCTGGTCAGCTGGCAGCTCAGCCTGACTGTGTGTCCACATGGCAGGTTTGGCTCAGATTAAGAGAACAGTGCAGCATCATGAACGTGGCTGTGGAAATATGGAGAAACTTCTCTCACAAACGCCTCTTAAAAATCTGATAATTTAATGTGGTTTGCAGCACAACTACTCAACTAAGCACCCAGCAGTTTGACAAATTAATACAATTTAAATTTCTATTTGAATAGATTTGTATGTTTGTCCCATACTGTGTCCCATAGTTTAAATATAACCAATATAGCCAATAATAGAGCCTTTTATAGCCTGCATGTTAAAAGCACAGGCGTAGTTAACTACGTTAATTATGGCTGCATTCCTTTAAGGTGATCGGGCACAGAAATGGAACTGAGCACCATTAAGTACCATTAAGTTCTACAAGTTGAAATGAAAGAAAAAAAATTGACTGCACGCTTTTATTTTACTGGAGTAACAGCTCAGCATATTTTTTATTTTCATCACAAACTTGTCTTGTTTATTTAATATTTCTCCTTTTTTTTCCCCTTTAATAAAAATACAAATTTTATAATCCTAAATCCTTCTAAGAAGCACCAATTTTATGAGTTGTACCATAAATTCCAAAATAAGAGTCTCAAACCTATGAGTTGTACCATGAATTTGAATTTTTTTTTGTATCCCAAAATAAAAGCCTTTGAGAAGAGGGTAGAATATGCCCTTTGAGCCCAATGGAAGGCTTTTAATGTGGAAAAAGTTTGTACTAACTGCTGCATAACTAACATTAGACTTAGCAGTTGTTTACTACAAACTGCCCTGAAGACATGTATTTTGCAAATATTCCAAATTAAAAGCCTTTGTGCAAAGGGAAGGATATGATGACTTTGTTAAGGCATCAGGTAAACATGGAGCAAGTTTGGAGTTTGCCTCATAGACTGTTTTTGCAATTTAAAATAGGAACAGATCAGGAAACAGGGAAGTTTCTTACTACTTATGACTCTTATTAATCAGATTTGGTCTCTTCTCTAAAGGCCTGGTTCTCTCTGTAGTCGGGTGAAGACACAGCTTTTGAGAATTTACAGTCAATCACAAGTTTTTATATTTAAAATTGATTAATGTAGCATTTAATTGTGTGATTTTTTTTTAAATGTATATTTTGAATGATTTGCTGCTGCGCTCTGGTTGAAGTGTGTTAGAGCACAGCAGTAGGTGTGTGGTTTTGATGTAATAAGATAAATGTACATTAACCAGATGGCAAGTTGTGGTTCACAGACTTGGTTGTTTGTTTTCATTACAGACCGCTTTACAGTGTACAGCGCAAAGAAGCTCAGACAAGCGTGGAACAAGTAAGTTGTGATGATTCATACAAGTGTTGTGTGCGTGTGTGCATGTGTGTATGTGTCTGCATGTGTCATTGTCTGTGTATATATCAGTGCATTGTTACATATGACCATAGGAGGTTGTAGATGATGGACACACTTATCATCCCTCCTGTCTTGAAAGTTAAATTGTGTAGCTCACTTACTCTTTAGACACTTCCTACAACTCACACAGTCTTCCACTAACTTACACCATTTATGCAGTCTACACATCTGACTCTGCTGTAGGACATGACATGCATATGGCATGAATAGGGTATGGTTGCACAGCTGGGGGTTTCTCCCAGATGTGTGCCACTGTTTGCCCCAGGCATAAATCTGGAGGGGGGACCACAGAGGGCAAGGGGGGAGTTTGTCTCTTTTCAACTGGGAATTCAAGTAAAACTCCAGCCGTCTGATCCAGCAGCTAAGATCTGTCTCCACTAACGCGGTTCATCCTGGGTTTTCAAATATTTACATAGGTCATCCGTGTCCTTCGTCCCCAGAGAATCTGCTGGGCCAATAGATTATTTATCCTTAACAAATGTATTGATTCATATTATAATTTTATATATATAATTTATAATTAGCCTAGCCTTTCAGAAAAGAAACTGCTATTAGCTATGCCAGCAATCTAATTTGTAGCATTGTAGCAACAGTTACTGCTCACATATCAATTAACAATCTTTCTCTGATTGTACAAACAAACATGGCAAGAACAATTGGCCAAAGTTTACCATTCACCTTTATTGTTTCCTTCTTAGTAATTGTTAATGTTACTAGTTGTTTACAGCCAGTTTGATTATGAAAGCAAAGAGAATGAAATACAAAAATTTCAACTGAGTAGTTTAAATACTAGTGAATGTACATGTGATTTCTAGATCCAAATTCATGTGATTTTAATTTGATTTAATTCCTCTATTTCTCTATTTACTGAAGTTGGCATGCTAACCATTTAGCCCCGGCCCGTTTCCTCACTTTTCAGATAGTGGCTCATTGTAGCCTCCAGTCTGCCAGGAAGACGTCACTTCTCAGAGGACGTATTATAACGTGTTGTATTGTAAAGACATGGCTGAAGCTCTTATCAAGCGGCAATCAGGACCACCCTCTCCTGGGAGGAAACCATGTTCATCAGCAGAGAAAAATACTTTCTTTAAGACCCTTATTATAGTAGTTCACGTTTTTAACTTTAGAGATTGTCCAAGAAAACCTTCTGGTTAAATTCACATTAACAACTCCCATAATTTGGAGGATATATATTTATATTATTTATATTATACATGGAGCCTTTAAAGTCCTATATTTTATACTTCTCTGGCTATTTTAAGTTTTGATATTAATTCATTGGATTGGATTCATTCATTAGATTGAGAAAAACCTGATTAAGAGTCTTTAACAGAGTTGAAAAAAATTAAGCAGATCTCAAGCACATACATGGAGAAATTAGATCCTGTGGGTCTGGTGGGGCTGTGCTGGGAGCATGGCTGAGGTTGGTGACTGTTTTGTTGTAACATCACAAAGTCCCAGGAGTCCTGACAGCTGGTTTTAAGGCTCAGTTTCTGAAAACAGGCTGTGAGCATTTCTCTGTGACTGAGACCTTTGATACGTTCACTGTATTAATATAGAACCTAGAGCTGATTTAAAATAAATTTAAAAAAAAAAAAAAAATGTCAGTGAAACCATATGATGACAAATGAAAAGCAGAGCAAAGTGGGTTGTAGTGGATTTTACCACTACTCCCCCCCGACCCGGCCCCTCCTGGTCTCTTGGCCTCACTCCAATCCAGGAGGAAATAAAAATTTGAAGAAAGAAAGTGAGGTGGAATGTTAATGACTATCACTTCCTCTCTACTGCCTTTTATCATAGGCCAGGGAACGATGAATTTGATATGGACATAATCTCACTTTGTCTCTGCCCTGAGAGTTGGCTCACCCTCTCTTGCTCTCTTGTTTCTGCTCCCACTCAGTCATTTTTCTCTGCACTTTAGTTCCTCCAGCTGTAAAAATGTCAGTGATTGCTGTCCAGTAAATCTGTGATGGTCCATGGTTTTCTGAAGTATTTGGTCCATATAGTATTACAGCTATATATGGATGTATATTTCATCTAAACTATTGAATCTTACATGATAACTTGCTGCTGTATCAGGTGATGTACTTTACACCCACCAATGTTTTCAGTCCTTGTTTATGTTTCTTTCATAGTCACTGATTTCATTGAATTTGGTGGAAAGAACAAGGGGATTCTATTATTTATTTATGAATTTAATAAAATTTTAAGATTTGGTCAAAACCTTGCATGTATCTGGACCATGTCATATTTGGTTTTCAGCTTCTCTTCTGTTGGCTATACTCACATATACAGTATTTTATTACAGCTGAATTTACAATGAAGCTGCTCTCATTGACACGTCTTCATGTTTCTGTTGTCATGACAATGTTACAAGTTTGAAACAGTTACGGAAACATGGCCCATTAGACGACATGTTAACCAGCAATCACTTCCAAGCCATTTACAACGTCGTCCAAAAAAAATCAGCCAACACATAAAATAAAGACTGAGCTGTGATTTCAGCTGCATTTACTTTAAAGTGATCATTCAGAGAGAAAGTTAGAGGCTCATTCATGTCAGCCAGCGTGCAGCTGTTATAGAGAGGTGTGTCTGTGGAGGGGAAGCCCGACGTCATGTCACGGATCAATATTGTTAACCCTCCTTTTTTTTTTTTTTTTTTTTTTTTTTTAATGTCTCCACATATTCAGAATCAGCTTCTGATTTTTGTAATAGGCTTCTGATCATTGTAATAAGGAATTGTAGCTCATAAAAGTAGTAAAAACAAAAAACTGAATTGAATTTCTCCTTATTTTCTAGATAAAAACACTGTAAACCAGAATAACCAAAGAAAACATCAACACAGAAAGTTACACACATGTGTTTGTGTTGTTCTAGAGCTGATTTGAAGTTTCTCTCTTTATCTGATCTGAGTTCTGCTCATTCTTTGGAGCAGTAATAATGAAAAATCAGCTCCAAAGCCTCTAATGCTCTAAATATCTTATTGTCCACGTCTCTCTGTCTTTATTCTGTCACTACAATAAACTCAGAGCAACTTCTCCTCACTCTGAGATCAGAAAAATACAGGATTGATCCCATTGACTTTGGCTACAAGCAGCTGACAGCTAGGAGACACTCTGATTGGCTGTGACATCACCCACTGGAGCCAATAGGAGTGTCCCATGTAGAGACGTGACTCTAGACGTCTCTATCAAAGATGGAGGATGAGAATAGATGGATAAACACACAGCAGGAAAGCAGCAATGCTCCAGTCAGAGGCTCAGACTGATCCAAACAAACATCCAATCAGAGACAAAAGATTAGAAAGAGCACACCACTGGCTCAAACCATCACAAAGAAATAGAGCTCTAAAGACGTCATGATTTTTGGAAGCATATATGCCATGTGCTAAAGAACATTGACTCGCAGTCAGTGGCTAAGGTTTGTCTTTGTCCAACAAGTTAATAGATTTGTTGATAGCAAAAAACGTCACTCAACGGGTCAGTGACAAAGATGCTAAGGTGGCACCAAATTATTTTGAAAGAGTGGGAATACTACAACACAAGGTCAGCCGACTATTGGTGTAACTGCATCAGTCAGTTAGTCAGTCAGTAAAGGTCCTGTTTATAGGGCTGGTAACCAAATGAGGCCTGGGCACGTTTTGTTAAGTACTTGTTCTCTTGGTTCTTCACGTGTAATTGGATGGAAATGGAGCAGTTAGATTGATCACATATGTACTGGAGACGCCAATGCATTTAACCCTAACAAGAAAATATTCTGAGCAAACACTTATGTTTTTTGCTTCAAAATGTGATACATTTGAAAACATAATGAGAAGCAGTAAATCAAAGATCCACAGAACTTTGCAGCCATGATAGTCGGCTGCTAAGGCCTGTTTGCACAAGTTCCCCTCACAACACCCTCATTGGCAAATGACAGCTCCTCAGAGGACAAACAGCGCTGAGGTTTCCTGTTAGAGGAGCCCTTGGTCGCTGCTTTGATCAAACGAAGATGTCGGTCACTTTCTGACGACATGGGCAGCTTGTTTCCTCTGCTCTGCCTCTCCCAGATCCGTTTCTCCACGCACCACCGACGAAGGAATGCTCTCTGCTGTGGATGTGTCGTCACCTGCAGCCGTTTGACAGGTTGAGGAGATACTATTGATCTCACTGCAGATGTGTTCTTATTCATTCAGGCTGGTTGACTGTAATAGCAGCAAGGAATGTGCACCCACTCTGCATTCGTTCAAAGGTGATTTCACACCTACACATAAATACCTGACTTAAAATTACCCTCACACATCCATGCCCCCCAGCAGATGACCTCTTCCATTTTGCACACTTAACAAACGTTATTCAGTAAATTATGACACTCCCCATTTGTCAGAGTTTATCTCATAATATCTTCTAATGCTATATTCTTCCATCACAGCCACATAATAAGAAATAGAGATACTTATGTGCATTTTCAAAGTGAGTGTGGCCTTTACATCCTTATCTATCCTGTTATGTTCAGTTCAGTGTGGAGTTTGGTGCACGGCTCCTTACAGTGCATGTTGGGCCCCCCAGGATGTCACATTGTTGTTGACAGGGAGATATGCAAATGTTCAAGGTCCATATTTTAGTGCTAATATCCATAAGAAGATAAATTTGTGGCTTTAGAAAGCATCTCAGTGTAATTTTATATCTCCAGCGAGCCAATCAGAAGAGATCTGAGTCTCTCTTCTGATTGGCTGACTGTTTTTGGTGGGATCCAATATAAATATAGCAGATTTTAGGTAAACACTGAAAACTAAAACAATTTCTGCAAGGTTGGAGGGTGGGTCTATGGCTTGGAGCACTGACTGGGGTGTTGACTGTGTTGTTCAAACGGAGGCTCAGTTTCTGAATACATCTTTTGCCCATTTCTCTGCGTGAGCACTTTTATACTTTCACAGTCTTAATACAGAACTTAGACCTGATTTATAATCAAAGATATGCACATCTACCTATCGACTATATGTGACCTTTAAAAAAAATAATCTGCGATATTGAGCTTGAAGGCTGATTGACCTTTAAAAGAGCAGAGTGTCTAAATTTTATGGTGCTTTCAAGGTATAAGAGAGGAAAGTAAAAAAGACAAGCTCATGCCTCTTGCTCATTACCGGCGCTGAGATGCCCTTGAGCAACGTCCTTGACCCCCAACTGTTCCTGTGGAGAGGCTCATTGGTTTACAGATGAGACACTGTGGTTGCACTGGCAGCCTCCAGGTGTGAACTGGTGTAACGGCGTGTTCCTGATTAGAGACTGGCTCTCGTTAGGACAAACCTGGTTTAAGGTACAAAAATTTAAATATGACCTTGTTCAAAATCCCACTGACATTGGTAATAATGTTAATAACTAAAAATCCAGCCTTGGAACAGTCATATGGCTGACTTAATACATTTAGATTAGGACAGTAATTCTTTTGAAATGTGTTTCAGTTTTTAGCAGCTTTTGACTAATCTATTACTAGTCTCTCTTAAGACTCTTAGGTTAATCATGACTGTAAATCAACCCTCTGTCTTAAAAATTATGTCTCTATACAACTAGTGCAACAGAATCTATATGTTTACAGGAAAGGGAATAATTATGTTTTCTATCATAATGAGGATATGCTACAAATGTATTTGACAAGTCACAATTACATTGATATTGAACTTATCAGTAAAATCATCAGCATTTGTTTTCTCCAATTTTCCATTAAATATCCAGTTTCTCTCCAGAATGATTGTTCGTGCTCTCACATCACAGGTTAGGTTGAGATTGTGGTCTGCCTTAATACAGGAAAGGTAACTTTAGACATGTATTTATTTAAATTATAAGGTTTCAACTAGAGGTGGGTGATCTAATGATCTTATCTCATTGCCAATCTCATGTTTCAGATCATTCACACAGATCACCTCATTAGAAATTTCCATCTTTGGATATTTCATTTGGAAAGTTCAGTTGCTGTTAACAGGTACATGTACTAGTTTTCCACCTGAGCAAAACATGAATCACCAGGTGTCACAGCAGGTGTCCAAGACAAGTTCCTGTCTGTCGGTGGGACCAGAGTCACTGAACTTTCAAATGAAAACACTAACCTGTAGCAGCTCTTACATCAATAACAAAGCTTTTTGAATGAATGACTCCACAAACAGAAAGTGTGACTGGCTTTAACACGGTTTGCAAACAGAGGACAGCACTGTGGGTGAAGAGAAGCAGCAAATGCACAAACATCCAAAGAAACAAATAAATGACAACTTCCTGTTAAGACTTTCAGAATAAAAGCAGAGAAATGTGTGAGTTTGGTCTATGAGCATAACTTTGTGTCTATTTGCAAAACTAGTCAATCATGAGTTCAACTAAATCTATGGAGATACTTGCAATTCAGATTGTGAATCATGACTCTGCCTAAAAAGATCACCCACCACTAGTTTCAACTTCTAACAGGAAGTAGCTGAAGTGGCGTCCTGTTTGTAATGTCTCTTCTATAAACTCCAGGAACACCAATTATTTCCTCAATGAGAGATTGTGAGTTATGGAGGCTTGACAGAGGCCACATGCAGACTCATTCCTATGACGTTATAAAGGCTGTGCTCACATGATCCTGTTTTATAAATCACACATTGAGAAATTGGGTGTGTTAAGACAGTTTAAAGACAAAATCACTTCCCGTGCTACACATTATCAGACATGGCTGAAAAAGAATGACAAAAAAAAAAAGCCCACACAACTTCACTGATTGTTGATGGGATTGCAAACTGATTGAACTCATCAGTAAACTTTAGTTCAATAACTCAACTGTAAAGTCCTGTTTTACTCTGAACTTCATGTGTCAGGACCAGAGACGTCTTCATCAGGACCAGAGACGTCTTCATCAGAGAAGACGTTCAGAGGCTCTGAAACTGTGATCAGTGAACAAAAGTAAAGTAGTATCAAACAGAATGACTCACAATAGATAATGAGGATATAATATGAAACAATGCTAAAGGAACCACACAAACACTATAATCACTGTTTGTGACTTATCATATAGTTTTTGCTGAAAACAGTGAGGCTTATAATGATAGTGAATTCAGCTGCTCTGTTTTATTTTATACTAAATTCAGTGTCTCCTCTTTCTTTTACATTTTAACCTCACTGTATCTAAAGAATTGTGCGAATGGTCAGAAGAATAATGAGGTGATCACAGTCTCACTGTGTTTTGTGTTCGTAAATGCTGATCCATATGCAGGAGGTGGCGTACGCATGGTTTTTGTGTGTACACATCATCTATACATCTGGTCCCAGGACGTGTCATCATGGCTCTGGCTCTCTGTAGCACGGTGCCGAATGTAAAGTCCAGGTGTTGAAGCTTTTCCTCAAATGCTCTATAATCAGCTCTGTTCAGAGAATAACCTCGCTCTTGTGTCGGCGGTGGTAAAGGTCACTGCTTTGAAAATATCAGAGAGCACAGAACAGTGCATCGAGTGCTTCAGTGTAAAGGTTTGGTATTAAACACACATGAGTGCAGCGGTGATCTGCGAGTCTTTACCGTCAGTATAGTTTCAGTTTGTCTTTAAAGTTTGCTGCAGAGCTCCACAGACTGTTCAGCTGTATGAGAACGAGGCGAGAAGAGGCCCTGATGGACTTCATTAACTTTATCTCTGCCTCTTCACTGAGTGGCGTTGATGAGCGAAGCGGAGATTTATCCTCCCGCTGTCTCTCTCCCGATAAGTCGAGTTGAGATCCCTGTTGAGAGCCATGGGAGTGTCTGTCAGAGAGCTTGACTGGGGAGCCAGCCATGAGAAGCCTGCAGTACATGAGAGGCACTGATAGTGCGGCGCGCGGCGGCGGGCTGCGCTGAATAACATCATATTTATTTAATGCAGTGGATGCCTAATTACTGACTGAATTGCTCTTCATTTATTTTCAATCTTTCCTCCCCCCCTTAGCGCTGCTGGTTCAGGAGTTCAGTGACTCCCAATACGACACGTTCAGATGCACATTCACACACAGACAGACACACACACGTTCGCTGTATTTGTTGTCCTGCTCTGATGTTTTCCTCACAGTGACCGAGTCACCGTGTGTGACGACTCAAAAGAGGAAGGTGTGAGCATTTGTGTGTGTCTGAGGAGTGTGTTCCCTCTTGAGTCAGAAAACCTTGAGCATAATTAAAGAGCTTGTTTTTTGTTGTCAGCAGCTCTGTGAATTGGAGGTGAGGTGAGCCACTCTCTCTCAGAGGGACGACTGAATAGAAGGAAGGTTGCTCTGGATTTTGTGTGGCTGAAACAGAGGCAGCTGTGTGTCTGTGCCTCAGTATCTGCTGTCTGATGAAGTGTGTGTCTGTGTGTTTCAGGTTGGGCTACGTGGATCATGCTGAGGAGCTGGCGTCCAGGTTCCTTCAGTGCTTCCCAAAGAACCGGCTGTCGGCCCAGGCAGCGCTGAACCACGAGTACTTCAGCAACCTCCCTCCACGGCTCTGGGAGCTGCAGGACAGTATGTAACCCAACACACCTCTAACACCACCCGCCTAATAAAAAGAATAAGAATAACAAGAACTGTCACAATGGCACATAACAACACTGTCTGATGACACGATGAGAAAATGACAGGTATTCTTTTATAAGATTTCTCACTGTGATAATTAACAATCTCAATGCATTTAACACCTGAACGGCTTTAGCACCTCCTCCTCCTCCTCCTCTTCCTCTTTCTCTGGTAACCTCATATCTTGTTTCCCCTGTTTGTGTCTCACTCACTGATGATTTGATAATTGTTAGTAGTGAGAATAGAGTATTAGAATATTGTATTAACATGAATGAATTGGGTGACTTGTCATGATAATTAACACTGAGAAAACGTGTGTACTTTGTTATGTGTCAGTCAGAGGAGGAGCTAGACATCTTCATCATCCTTATCATCTTCATCATGCTTCAGATTCTTTATCCATCTCATTCTCATGAACCTGATCTCTTTGGAACATCTGGAGGGAAATTCTTCAGATTGGGCACCAATGTTACTTGGATTCAAGGATGAAATGGTTAGATTTTGATGCTCAGCGGTCAAAGGTCAGAGGTCAAGTGTGACCACACAGAACTGTTTTCAGCCATAAATCAAGACTCCACACACTCTTGACCCCCTCCACTTGAGTGGTGGAGTTTCATTCCAGTTTTTCACTCAATTTAGCTGTGATGTATAAAAAAATATATATAAAATATAAAAAAATATATATCTATAAATGTGCAGGGGGTCTATTCTGCTCTCTTACAATTATGAAGTTAACTTGACAGGCAGAAGCCCCCCACCCCAACCCCTGCACCCCTGCCCCACCCCCCTCCTCAAACACACACACACACACACACAC
>CM076653.1:15717602-15761497 GCA_038496675.1 Rachycentron canadum
CCCCACCACACCACACCACACACACACCTCCCCCCGTCAATCCACTCAATGACCACACAGTTCAACTCCGAGTCCCTCCAACAAGTGGGAGACAGCTGCCCTGTCTCTGAGCCCCAACACACTCCACTGATACTCCAGGCTGAAGTGCGTGAAGAATTGGACACTGTGTGCTCACAGTCAGAATACATAACAAAGCATAAAACATTGATTCAATCAGGGAGCAAAAAGCAACATGAAAGAGGTAAAATCAACAACTCTGTGCCTCAGTCCAAACAACAATTTAGTTGGTTGTATTTTGAAAGCAAATCTGCAGAGGCTTAAAGCCATAATTCAGATCTGCACAAGATCTGGACGTATGAGTAACACACTCCTCTTCTGGGTTATTCATCAGCTCATTGTTTCATATGAAAGAGCTGAAAGTGCCACTCATCAACATCTTCATACGACCAAAGAGTCCAATGATGATGATGTCTGATGGTAAAGATGTTTCCAGCCTGGTACAAAGAACAGTTTTCTTCTCTGTAGCTAATTAGCTGCTTCATTACAATCGTACAGGAGGTGATTTTTTTTTTATATATCTCACTGTTTACATTTTATGTGTCGTCTAAAGTTATGAGGGTGTGGACACACATAAGTGGGTGAACATATACTTGACACAACCTGTCTCTGCTCCACCCATACTCCACCTCTTTACACATTTTTGGATTAGCTGGAAAGGTATGGGGGGGAGTCAGGCACTGCCAAGATGGCAACAGTGGAGCAGCTCACTCTGAGCTTCAGAACTGCTCTTTAGAAACCTGAGGGTGACGTCACAGAGGCTACGTCCATCTATATTTACTGTCTTGATCGTGATGTACCCTGAAGGCTGCATCATCTACCTCTTTTGTTCCTCTGAGCTCCACTGACCGTTTGTAGCTTCTTTGAGCTGATAATTTTGGTTTGACACAAGCATTTTCATTAGCTCCAACAGCAGCAGGTAGCAAGAAATAAACCCACTTTACACAAACTGCCTCAATAGTGAACAGAGTAGAGCATTTAGCAGCTAATGAGCCAAGTATCTCTCTTAGTATCTTAGCAGGATCTAACTGAAGAGAACATGAACGTGACACCAAATGAATGATAATGTTTTCTAGTGTCTGTAGGATGTTTCAATAGGCTGCAACATTATTGACCAGAACCCCTCAGATGGGGGATTTTTACTCTTTGTGGAGTTGCGGTGTTCAAGATTAAAAATGAAACTGCATGTTTTCACAGGCAAAATGTCAGAATGTTGTCAACACATCCTCATCATCCTCACCACCCCGAGCAATACGACCTGGAACAGTCCTATGTTGACATTTGATCCAGTGGATTCACAGGAATTAATCAGAAGAAGGGTTAGAAGAAGTTAGATGCATGTGCATCACATTAAAAATGAGATGGAGTAATAATAATGAAATTACATCAAAAATAAATGAATTAAATAAGCGAAATAAAAATGGATCACATAGAAAGCATGAATCTCATATAACAGCATTTTAATAAGTGCACAGTCCCAGATCTGTTAGAGGCTGAGGTGGGCTGCAGTGCTCGACAGCTTTCAGCCGGTAACAACCCCAACTCTGCCCCACTGTTGCTGGTACCTTCAACGGACCAGCAGTAGATGCTCTTTGCTCTTGGAGGTCTGTAGGTAATCAGGGACTCAGGAATATAGTTTGCTTAAAATGTAACAGGAAGTCAGTTGAGAGCAGCTAAAACTCTCAAGTCTCTTGGTTCTGGTAAATAAAGCTGTGGAGTTCAGAATGAGCTGAAGTGTCTCAGTGGCTCCAGTGGCTTGAAATCAAGGCATGAATCAATCTTTGTGATTTATAATTGGCTGAACTCTTTCTAAGCTTTGGAAATAATGTTTTCACCACCTTGGTGATGTGGGATACAAGACTGTGAGTTCAGATTTAATCCAGGGAATTCATTTCCTCGGGGTATTAAACAGCACTTATGGTCTGCTGTCTGTGTGGCTATGGCCTGGTTAAGTCGAGGAAACTAAAACCACCTGCTTTAGCTTAGAAAAAGAAAACAGTGTTTCTTTTAGTCAGATGTGTTGTGTTTGTGGTTTTAAAAAACATCACAATACTTTTTTTGCTTTTTCATTTTTTTTAAGAAACAGTTTGGTTTATTCGCACGACCGAGCACAAAGAGTCAGAATGAGTCCTGTTGTTTTTCTGTCAGAGAACTGTCTCTTTAATTCTCTACACACTGATGATACAGACTATATATTCAAATCAAATATTAAACGAATGAAATTCTTCTTTAATCTGTTCTAACTCAAGAGAAGCCTGAGTTCAATCATAAAGTCTGACCTTTTTAAAATGTTCCAGTGACGGCTGATGTCGTGTGGTTGAATGACGTTCTCCGAGCGTCTGCCGCTCACCTGGCCGGGCTTCACACGGCGCCGCGGCCTCTCTGCTGCCGTCTGTGCAGTGAGCCATCACAGGTCGGCAGCAGGACGCTCAGGCCCCGAAGCATCGCTGTGTCACTTTGAAGATAACAGCTGCAGGCAAAGCTGGACTGTAGTGTCCACAATGTGGAGGTGCCAGCTATTTATCTGACTGCACACACACACACACACACACACACACACACACACACACACACACACACACACACACTCATGGTAGCCTAAACTGTCAGCTCAGTGACCATGCTACATTTTTCAGAGGAAGAATTCAGAGCTGTGCAGGTATCTCTCTTGAAGGTAAAAGCTCTATTTGTCCCCCTGGTGTGTTTCTACTGAAGCTTCCACAGCGTCCAAAGTCAACAGGACAGAGGAGAATATTTGTGCCTCTGCAATAGGAAGAAATAGATTTGTGCGGTCCACAAAAACGACCTGTCAGAAAGTTTTTCTAGGTAGAGGACAAAGTGATTTAAAGCATCTCCCTGCTGTGAGCCTGGGGGGGGGGGGTGTTGGGTAGGATGGTAGGGGAGGAAGGAAGGATAACCGGAGGCATAGCCTTGAGAAATGGAGAGCCTTCAGTCAAATCAGCCGTTTTTTTTTTTTTTTTTTCCACTGGTATAACTGTAGAGCTTCAGAGCCCGGCAGTGATGTGGGCTTTCATTTCATCGTCTCCTCATGGAGAAGCTCTGTGAAGGCAGTGGATGTTAACTGCAGCTCGTCCCTCTCCTCCTCCCGTTCACCTCTCTGTTTGCCTTTTATTAACAGTGCAGCGTCTGCAGCTCAGTGTCGTGGAGACGTTTGTGTTCAATGAGTATCTTTCGATATGAGCTTTTTGTATGCTGCGTGGAGCTCAGATTAAAATGTGCTACGTGGCTCCGTGCTTTTCATCTTCAGGTTTTATCGTTCTCTCCTCACTCCTCTCCTGAACACTTCACAGGCTGAAAGGTCATCTCATATGGTTGACTTAAAAGCAACAACAAGCCAGGTTTTTTAGGTTTCCAGCTCAGTCGACTGGACGAGAGCAGAGTTACCGTGTGCCAAGTGTCAGGGTAGGTAAGTAGCGTGGTAAAGATACAGACCAGGAGGACAGAGAGAGGGAGCAGCAGTGATGCTCTTTGTATGATCATGGGTCTGACAACAAGCAGCTCCGATAGCTTGTTATTTCCTGATCCTGTAGCTCATCTGTCTTGTGGTATTTTGGCACTAAGCAGGAGCATCCAAGACCCAACGTGAGATAAGAGGCCCAAACAGATTGCCGTGTCTTTTTTTTGCCTTTATTACAGTGACAGTGAGAGAGAAAGGGGGCAAGAGGGGATGGCATGCGGGAAAGGGGCTGCAAGCTGGGCCTGAACACCCCAGAGATCTGAACAAATAAACAAGCAAATAAAATGAATAAATTTAGGTGGAAATGTGTCTTAGACCTTGTGCTAAGATCAGGCATCTGAGAAACATGCCACGAGGGACGGACGCTTCAGGAGCACCAGAGTCCCAAAGGATGTCCCTGTACTCTGCTGTGATTGGTCCACCTCAGCTTGATGCTGCTCGGCAACAGACGAAGATGAAGATGAAGATGTGTGTATCATCAAGTTCAGGCTGTAGCACAAGTACAATCAGAGTGGGTCAGACTAGCTTTAGCTGGAGTAACAGTAGCGTTAACATTAGCAGTAGTGCTAACAATTTAGCTAACAATAAATTCTTTTCCCCTCTTTGTCTCTCTCTCCATCTGAGCAGGGACGATCGACAAATCTGTGGATTGGACGTCATGAAGCATGAAGATGGTGGAGAGAGGTGGAGTTAGGTAGGATAGGAAGAAGCAGAGAGTGGGAGAGAAAGAGAGGATAACAGGAAAGTGGAGGAGGATGAAGAAGGGTTGTGGTTGGATGACAGTTCTCCCCGAGCACAGAGACCTGGTCATTTCTTCTGACTTTGTAGAACTAAAGGGGAGGAGAAAGGAGGCAAGGGAAAGGGAAAGGATGGGAGAAAAGAGAAAAGGAGAAAGGAGGAGAGGAGGGGAAAAGAGTGGAGAAAGGAGTATATCAGAAATAAAAGCAGCAGGAGGGAGGATGAGAAACTGGACAAAGAGGAGGAGTGAAAACAAAAAGTAAAGAAAGAGTACACGGTGACAGTAAAGAAAGTGAAAAGATGTAGGGGACAGAAAGGGATGGGGGGGGCAGGAATTGATTTCATGAGTAATTTGTTGATCAGTGGAGGCAGCAGATGCCATCAGGCTGACATGTAGGAGGAGATCTGACTCCCATTATCATAAGCTCCCCTCTAGTCACAATAACACTCCTCTGTTTCTTTTTCTCAGCTCATCCATCCCTCCATCCTTCTCCTCTCATGGTAATATTAAGAAGGCTCTTGATATGTTTCTCTGGTGTAATCTTCATTCATAAAGTGTGTTGGATGGAGATAAAAACACACTCGCTCAGTTCCTCTCTGCTCCTTGTTGGAATTACAAACACATTTTCAGCTTCCACACATTTACCCTGAAAAACAGAGGGAATAGAGGGTGAGGAATAGAATGACAGCAGTCTGCCGGCTTCGTCCAAATGGCTGTAAACACATCTCAACAACAGGGGATGTTTTCCAGAAATGCAGACAAAGTACAGCATCTTTTTCACTCCATCTCCCTGTTCTCTTTCTCCCTCCACCATATGGCTCTCCCTAATGAGCAATGCACATGTACCTCCTTCCTTTTTTGTGCCTCCAAAAAGAGAGAAAAAAAAAAGCTATTCCTTCTTATGTGGTGCAGCCAACAGCTCCTCTACAGCAGCAGATCTGGAGCTTCTTGTCTCAGCTGAGTGAATTAGTGTCAAATGAAGTATGCTAATGAGTTTAACTTTGTCTGCCTGCCATTTCAAACACTGTGGGATAATGAGTCCAGCTCAGACTGATACAAAGAGGGATGGTCCAGATTTTAATGTGAGGACTGGATGTGAGTTACTTCCTCCCTCGCATCGAAACATCTACCTCCATCACTGTACCTGCGAGCTTGAGTTCAGGGGTAACAAGCAGCAGGGTCCAGGGCACAATGAGGACTTGAGGACAGTGCAGAGGTGGGGACCACCCTGTGTCTGTGTCTGTGTCTGTGTCTCCACGGGAAGGTCTCAGCTGTTGTTTCACCACTAAACTGATGAATGTTTTACCATGTAACTCAGCAGCAGGTCAGTCACTGTAAATAACAGACTGAGCCTCAGTTCAAATCACAGCTTTTCATTGAAACTCTTTGGATATGCGTCGAACACAGAGGCCAAAACTTGACCTACATCTGCTTCTGCAGGATCCAATGGGTTTGACCAGGTTTTGAGACCTGATATCTGAGGTGAGAACAGAGACTGTACAGTGTTTCTATGTCAGCTAGGCATGTATACAGATGATTAGGAGAGAGAGAGAGAGAGACTAAAGAAAGAAACTGCTTGTTTAAGTAAACCCAACCATTCCTCCAACCTGAACAAGGTTGTTTTCTTCAACCCTCTCATACGTCCCATATTCTCCTGAAATAGCGCCCCGATGGCACAGGCATACATGATCTTGGTTGTCATGGTTACAGTAATAAACATGCTGCCTGCACCAAGAGTGGTGTACCTCCCTTTGTCACAATGGTTACCATAATAACCATCATGGCTTGGTTAGGTTTAGACACTGAGTACAAAATAAGTACTTCCACGTTAGATGATCTTTGTTGTCATGGTTACAATAATAACAGCGAACCGTCATGGATAATAGAAACAACATAAACTGCCACTTTCGCATGGGAATCGAACACCACTCTCCTCTGTCATATTCCTGTGTTTTGTTGACCCATCCATCCACCACATCCTCCTCCTGACGTGGACTCTGTCGCTCTGCGATCTACATCACTGCTCCTTCCCCTTTGCTCCTGTCATGATGTTGCCTGGCCTGTGGCCTCGTGTTCATGTCTCATGAACCTGTGATCTGGGATAATTAGTCCTCGTGCTCCACCACAAACTGCTATGTACGGTGCAACTGAGGATGATTTTCCTGTTAGACCTGGAGTCTGTCAGTAAAACCTTTTGGCTCTTGTGACTGGATGTCTGGAGATTTACATGATTTATGAAGTCATCAGAGACTGCTGTTGAGGGCTGCTCACTCACTTAGAAGGTGTGTGCGGACTGAAGATCTGTGGTCTGAACAAACTGAGAGGCTTTGTGCACTGAGGGAACTGTGTGTGCAGCCAAATGCCTGTGTCTCCCTCTGTGTGTTAACATGTTAACAAATAGAAGAGCAGTATATGCATACACACACACACACACATACACACACATATACATATACTGCTCTTCTATTTGTGTGTGTGTGTGTGTGTGTATATATATATATTCATATATATGTGTTCTGCTTTCATGAACAGAATTCAAAGTCTAAAGACCCTCTAGTGGTCCCCAGAGACTCCAGTGTTTATTGCAAACAACATATTGATGATTTTTTTCAGGGCCGTATCAGTAATGAGGGCAGAAGTGTAAAGTTAGTCTTGAGGATAGTGCTAGAATGGTCACAAGGTCATGGAAATCAAGAGTTCACCCCCCAGGAGCATGAACGTGTTCTCAGTAATCTGCCCATTGGGTCACAGTCTTGAGTGGAGTACCCAGCCTGAGCAGCACAAGACTCAATGAAGAATGGTCACCGAGGTTTCAGAATAGAAAGGGTTCATCCTCTGGGGTAAATCTCACAGTGAACTGTTCATTACATTCTGACATTTATTGTTCAAATGGGAAATTTTAGCTTGAGAGGAGGTCCACAAAAAGTTAGATCCATTGACAAACACGCTCAGAAACATTTTGATCGTGACCTCTAGTATCCATGGTGATAGGATAGGTAACAGGAGCAAAGGAGGAGGTCGTGTTGAGCTTGTCAAAACACAGGAAGTTTCTGCTACTTGTTTCCTGCATGAAACCTATGATCATATTCATTTTTTTTTTTTTTTTTATCCTTATGACAAAGGTTCAGGACACGTGCCACAGAGGCACAGGAGGGGTTAGTATCAACAGGACAGTCGACCTGTGTGGTTGTTTAGGTTGATAACTGGAAGGAAACCAAACTGAAATGATAAATATTCAGACCTGAGAGCAGAATTTTTTTTTTTTTTCCTTTTTTCCAGTAACAATTTTTTTTTTTCATCTGTGAAAACAATCCCCAACAGGCAAGTGAAAAAAAATTGAGATGAGTTGAGTTTTTCCAGGTTTTTGGTAGTTTCTGGTAGAAAGCCCTCACACAGACGGAATAGAACTACAATGTTAAACAATATATACACTTGAATACATCCTGACCAAAAAAAAATTTTTTAAACAAAAAACACAGATGAACCAATCAAATGACTAATTGTTATAATAACTATTTTTATGACTTTTTTTTACCAGTGTCACAGCTTTACCTGGTCTACCACAGGCTGCAGACAGCTGCTGCCCACCTGCTCTAATGTAGTTTAATACAGTGGTTTTTACCTTAAAGTAGAGGAACATGTTAGCAAAAAGACTCAGTTAACAAAGCTAATGTAGCAATCATCAGTTAGCCCAGATGAGATAATAAAAGTTGGAGTGGATGATGCTGTGAGACTGCATTTGGTGCCTGATTCAGGTGGATGCTGCCGACATCAGGGTGCATCAGAGTAGCAAAAAAGTTGAACCTTGCTCACCCTTTGGTGTTGTTCCACATGACATCATACAAGCGGACATTCCTGGATTATGCAGCTCTAACAGCTGTAACTTTACTGTCTTCCTGGCCTGAGTCGAGACAAAGGATCATTCGTTGCCATTGTGGTAGCTTTTTCCAGAGTTGTAAAATGCTGTCAGATTATAAACAGTTCTGAAATATTTGGCATCTGGTGACCTTTAAAACTTCTGAACAGATTAGAGAAACAGGCCTTCCACGATTCTCTTTGTGCTTCCTGGGACAGTTTGGATCTGAATTTCCAGTAAGTGTAAGGTCTGATCCGATCTGTTGACTACTATTCACATCATCATCAGTGGCACTGAATTGTCAATAATAACATATTTGTAGTTGATCTTGACAGAGATCCATTTAAGTGCTGGTTCTGGAGCTGGAACACTATGGCAGGAAAGAATCACATTGAATGCTGCAGCTTTCATCCAGAAGAGTCAGTCTTCACTGTCTCACACTGGCTGTTGGCTCCGGCACGAGGATCTTGTGACTGCTGTACTGCACCAGATCTGTTTTCCCAGCATTCATCAACGAGCCAAGACAGGAAGTCAGCAGGAGACTGACTCGATCCGAATTGGACACGACTCACAAATTATACACTCGCCGGGGAGTCTGCATGTTAACAGCAACACTGCAGCCCTGTATGTGAGCGAGAGGCCTGGAAACACTGGGCCCAGTATACATGAGCCCACACTGCAGGAGAAGAGAGCGGCGAGACGCGAATGTCAGCGTATGAAAGGGAGGAGTGTTAGAGGAGAGGCAGAGGGAAGCTGCCGGCCACTTGGCCTGTTTAGAGAAACTGCAAGGAAATATTATGATTATTAAAAGCCTTTTGAAGTGGTGTTCAGTGGACCTGCCCCCGCAGTGAGATAAGAGCCCTTGTGTTGCTGGCAGGATGGCTCGGCCTTCACTCGCTGACATGTTGATGAATACTAAACATCAGATCTGTGAAGCATTTTGTTCACGGAGCCTGTGTTCCTGCTCGACCTCAGGCTCTCTGTGCTGAGCTTTAAATGTTCCTCAGGTTAAATGCAAATTTCTGACATTTCAGCAAAATAAAATATAAATCAGTGCATGTTTCCATGAAGTACTTTTATGTACATATCCTCAGTGGGACAAGGTTTCATTATTATTCAAGCACCAGTGTCTCTGACGCGTCATGGGATTCCAGCATTAGATCGCATTTGTTGCCGTGGTCGTCAACGCCATCTCTCAGTAACTTCTCGAGGGAATCCCTTCAAATTTACCACAAAGGCCAAGGTCACCGTGACCTCACATGATGGTTTTGGACTTGTGAATGAAACATCTCAATGTTAGCTTAAGGGAATTTCTTCAAATTAAAGGTTGTTGAAGAACAAAGGGACCCAGTCTACTCTCCAAACAACCTGCTCCTTTAATTCATTGTTTTGGGGCTTGCTGGCTTCCCAACACACCTTCAAGGTGTAATCAGGACCTGCTAACCTGAAAACCTCTTTTGCACGTTTGACTGTTCTGCTAGTGTCTCATCCAGTGGTAACATTGAGGGTCAATGGGGGAGGTGAGGGAGAGTCAGGGTGGTGGATCAGCATGTAGCTGAAGACCAAACTTCAAATCTCTGAATAGGATGTAGGGTTACAAGCAGTACAAGGTCTTTATAACATCAGGAAAATCAGGCCTTACCAGACTCAGCAGCCCAGCTCCTGGTCCAGGTCTTCATTATCTCTCACCACAACTTCTGTACTTCTCTCTCTAACTGCCACTTTTGTTGAACTTTCCTTTACGGTACCTCCTGCACTTATACACTTATGTACTTAAAACTGACACCAAAGCCATCCACTGAACTGAAGCTCTACTAATTTTAAGTTTACATTTTAAGCTGCTTTGGGTAAAATCATCTGTAAAATGAGTAAAGATCAATGTAAAATGTAATGATGCAGGAGCAGATGTTCTGCACTGACTAGTTTGTGGTTAGAGGTTAGAGCTGTGGAGTACACATAGGTATACATGATAAGTTATATTTCATGAATGTCAAAGATATCATGTTATATTGTGTTTCCTTTGCACTCTGAAAAGGTAAGAGTTAATCTGCCAAAACCAGTTTTCCCTAAACTTCACCATATTACAGCCACAGATGATCTCAGAATCATTTAATATCAACATAGTTTTTTTGGATTTTCTATATGTACAAAAAATGTGCATAACCACAAATGGATGAAACATTCTTCTTCATTTTACCTACTTTATATAATAAGACTGGAGACAAACTGCTACATTGAGCGTTGGCCTCCAGTTGCCCTTTCAGTGTGATGTGTCTTTAGCCACCTCTCCCCACCCTGGTGTGGTGTCTGATCCAGGAGCAGCCTGTCAGTGCTTTATCGTGGCCGTGTGGGGCTTTGGTACTGGCTGGTACTACACAGCCAGAGCTGTGGCTGGTTGCCACATTCCTCCCCACAAGAAAACAAGACCCCCACACCCCCACCCCCAAGTCTCTCTGCTTTCTCCACTCTCTCCTTTTGCTTCCCTTGAAATTCTTTGTTGTATTCGTTCATTTGTCTTCAGTTCTCATTTGGACTTTTTCTGAGCACTTGTCCATCAAAGAACTGGCATTTATTCTGTCAAAAACAAGACTACAGCTAAATAAAAAGTTTCCACTTAAAGGAAGAACAGAAAAAAAACAAAAAGGTATATATTTTTTCTTTGTCCATAAGAGATGATGACTCGGATGGACAAAGGAGCTAATGACATTTTTGTTCAGAAACCTTCATCTGAGGACAGTAACATTCTGCCGTGTACCAGCTCAAAAGAAAGGGATTCAAGGGCTAAATTGATAAGAAGAGACAAGAAGCTGCAATAAAACAGCTGAGAGAGACAATGCTAATAGCGAACAATCATGTAAAGTCCTGTGGACTGCAGATCCAACATGAACATCACTTTCACTTGGTTTTAACACCAGTCAACAATCTAAATCCTCCTTTGGACATTTACAAGAGAAACATCCAGCGTTCTCTCTGGCTGTTTGAACACAAAATGTGTATTGTAAGTTCTTAATGAGCAAAGCTACCTAGTTAAAGGTCCATACAGTCTAAAGGTAGACCTCCATGTGGTCTTTAATTATAAATCAGCTCTAGGTTTTTATATTAATACAGTGAAAGTATCAAAGGTCTCAGTCACAGAGAAATGCTCACAGCCTGTTTTCAGAAACTGAGCCTTAAAACCAGCCGTCAGGACCTCTGGGCCTTTGTGATGTCACAACAAAGCAGTCACCACCTTAAGCACGCCCCCAAGTGCTGCCCACCCGGACCGACCATCCAACCTTGAAGAATTTGGTTTCCCTGAGTGTTTGCCTGGAATCTGTCATATATTTCTATTGGATCACTAAGAAGAGAGGATCCAAGCCTATGATGGTATATGACAAAATATGCCAGTTCTAATAATGTTATGTAAGTGACAGTCCTGAATTTCTCAGTGTTTTTCCACTAGTCCTGGTGCTGTATAAGCCATACAGATAGATAAGGTGGGTGAATAAGATTTAGTAAAATAGTTTTATGCTGAAAAACAAGCTTCTTGGAAAACTGCAGTGCATATGATGTGACATCTTGGCACATAGAACCAACACTGTGTGCATGTGTAGACACCACTGGGGGAAAGAGAACAAATATATCCATGTTTTATATTACAGCTCTCAGCAGCCCTCCTGGTTCACTGTGGTCTGTCTGGGTCCACTAGAGTCTCAGAGGCCAGAGGTTTCCTGGCAAAGCCTCCCTCCACTGATCCTCTCTGGGCTAAATACAACCCAGCACCTCCCTGCAGCCCTCTCCATGTCTTCCCATGCCCCAGCCAGTCTGCCCTGTAATGGGTTCACTCTCCCATACAATCCTTTCACTCCTCAATGCTCTGAATATCCCATTTGCGGCCTTTCTCTCTGATTGACAGCCCCCTCGTCCTCCCTCCCCAGCCCTCCCAACCTTCCTCCACCCTCCTCTCTATCCCTTCAGGATTGTGTCCATGAGTTGAGAAGAGGGTTGGCGGAGGTGTGTGTGTGTGTGTGTGTGTGTGTGTGTGTGTGTGGGGGGGGGGGGGGGGGCGATGGTTTCTCAGCAGCTGGTCTTGTCTGATGCAGTGAGGCCATCTCTCTCCCATGGGGGACATGTTATGTTGGACTTTGTGTCAGTGAGCTTCACACTGAGCCCTTTGCCTTGGTGATGGAAGCTGAATCGACCTCTACCTGCTTCTCCCCTCAGAGTGTGTGCACTTTTTTGAACAGCCGCATGTGTAAACTTTGCACAACATACTTCCCTCCATGTCACTTCTGACACGCTGTACACAAAGAACAGAGCGGCAGCTTTCACACGTTTCATGCACAATCAGAAAATCCAACCCTTCCCAGCTCATTTGTGTACCAACACTTTTTTTTCCCCCTGTCGGCAAAACTATAAAACATTTTGTATGTTTATTGTGCTGTGCAGCAGAAAGAGCAGAGCCTTTCTTCCCTGCCATTCCTCCGCCTAATGTATGCATGTGACTGGGTGAGATGGTTGAACACAGCGTGGTGAGCAACAGAAAGGAGACAGTCGATTGCAAGGAAGCTGTTGCATTATTCATCATGTTGGATAAGGTTTAATTAAAAGTGCTGCTCGGCATTGTGAGAGGAATGAATGTGTGTTTTGCCTCGCCTGTCGCTGCCTCATTCATGTTCGCCATGCTCGACTTATCAAAGCAGCCCCTTGGCCCCTCCCCTTTTGCCAGGGTAAGTTTGCATAATGGTGCAGCCCTGAAAACCTTGTGATTACTGGGAGAGAACGAGCGGCAACACAGCTTCAATGCGGCAAGTGCTGGCGCTCACTCGGCTCTGCAAAGAATTCCAGTGGTACATGAAAGAGGACAGTAGCAGGAAGTGTTTATGTGTTGATGCTGGGTTTCTGTCTGACGCTGTGGATCTGCATATGAGTCTGACTGGAATCTGTGTTTGTTTGCAATCACATGCTGGACATTTTGGCAAAAAGTTTGTTGAAGCACAGGATTACATAAAAAAGTGCTCACAACTCTTCATTACTGCTTCCTACTGAATGTTGCATGAATGATGTCGTCAAGAAAACATTGTTCACAGGGTCGACCTAAAGTCTTTGCTTCTGTTCCAAGCAAAAAACCCTAATAGAAGAGGCTGTCGACACATTTAGTGTTTCTTATTGTCAACAACATCTATAAAATACCAAAGCAATGAATGCCATAGTCTCTATAACATCCCCACCCTGTGTGTGTGTCACTCACACATCTGTTCCTATTGAAAACATAAATCTTAACAGATGTGTCGTTTTGTTAAAAAAAAAGCAGGACGTTGCATTTTATTTCTTTAATAGTGCATTTGTTGGGGACTATTTTCAGCTGTGCATTAATACACATTTGGCAGACTAGTGAGTATCTCTGGCAGCTGGGTGGTGTGTGTGGGATTGTGTCAAAATAAACTAAAGTGTGTGTTCATAGCAATGGAGGAACATGTCACCCAGTGCAACAGTGTGACTCAATGTGTTTTTAACAATGGAGCTCTATGGGAGTTCAGAGACATAAAAAATATGATGGTCTGGATACACACATTGTTGGTTTGGCTTTTTATGACATTTGTTTAAATAAATCATACATATTTGCAAATTGAGCCATATAAGAAAAGATACTCTCACTTAATAATATGTCCTGCAGGTCGTTATTTATCTTGACATTTTTAAATGATGTAATATTTTTATTACTCAATATATTTTCTGTTTTGTTAGACATTAACTGTCAGCATTAATTAAAGGTCCATACAGTCTAACGGTCGACCTCCATGTGGTCTTTGATTATAAATCAGGTCTTGGTTCTATATTAATACCGTGAAAGCATCAATCTGTTACCTGTGGTTGGCCTTGCTGTGCATCATTCAGAAAACAGTCAGCCAATGAGAAGAGAGGCTCAGAGATCTTCTTATTGATCTGTTGCTTCTTATGGACATCATCAGCACATAGCACACTGGAGAAGTTGTTATATGGGACCTTTAGTCCTTACTGCCTTGTCACACTGCCTTGTTAGAGAGCTATGGCATAAACAGCAAAGCAGTGCATGTGTTATGTTATGTAGAGGGGGTGTTGTCTTTTGAATGCTTATAAAGATTTACTCAGGCATCGTAACAGTCACAATGTTACTGTCGCTGGAAATGCATTCAGGTGTTTCCTATCTTAGTGACTAGACTCATGCATATGGACCTGATAGTCGTGGAGCTAATATTGATCAGTTTGAGGTATGTCTGTCTTGGTGAGCCATAACTCACAGCACCCTAGTGCTTAACAGGTTACTTACTTTTTAACCTATTATTGCTCATGAAGGTCCAAATTCTACCCTAAATGATGAAAGTAACCATCAGTGAGGCCAAGCATTGAGTTCCAGCGAAGCCAACAGAGGAGTAGTGAGCTAGCCAGAGGTAGCCAGAGACACAAAGGCTCTGGAGATGTTGGTGCTTTTAAGAAAATGAAACAAGTTAAAGAAGTAGAACCGTGTCATATTACATTATAATGTTAAAAAAAAAATCCATTAGCTTTTATCTCATTTTTTCTCAACAAGCTAATGATAAGCTACCAATTTACACCTCAGCAAGAGAGAAAAATAACATGAAAACAATGTCGATTTATTTTCAGATTCCAGACACTTGCACTGAGCTTTTTGATGCTCAGATTCAAAACGTGCACTGGAACAGGTGTATGGAAATGTTCTCAATAAAGACCTCCTCATCTAAAGTCGGGAAAGTTAACTTAATCCTCTGATATTGTGTTTAGGATGCACAGCGTGAGGTGTGTGTCAGAGCCAAGCTATAGAGGAGTCTAAACAAAAGACAGCAAACCCAGTCAAAGATAGAGCTCTGCGTGGCCTGGAGGAAAACCAGCAAACACACTCATCTTCAGTGCACACAGACACACACACACACACACACACAGACACAGGCATGAACAAAGAGAAACAGGAGGTATAGATTGACTCATCGTGGTGGGAGTACGGAGCAGTGATTTCACGCCTGGTTGTTGGCTAACAAGGCCCTACGCTTTCTGCACTGCAGGGCCTGTTATTAGGAGTGTGTGTGTGTGTGTGTGTGTGTGTCTGTATATGCAGCTGTGCGTGTGTTACCTGGGAGACGGACCTAAAACCCCAGCACTCTGAGAGAAGGAGGAGTGGTATAGTGGGGGGAGGTGGGTGAGGTGTAGCCCTCTTTGTCCCAGTGGGACACAGGGAGATCCAGCCTCCTCCTCCACCCGTACTCCCCCCTCCATCCAGCCCTGCTCCCAGTCCCAGCACAGTCCAGGCTCTTGTGAAGCCCAGGGTTGTTTGGCAGCTTATTAACCCCTTATGACGTTTACCTGGTGGCAGCTAAATACCTACTTTTTTTTTTTCTCTACGTGGGGTAATCTGATGTTATGTTATTACCCTGTTTATTTGCTTAGCTGGCTTCCTGATCTGAGGAGAGAATAGTTAGCATTTTCCACTTACTATGCCTCCAAGTAGCTCAGCTTCTTTTAATGAAAGATTAGAGCTCAACACTTGCACTGCACTGACCCTCCATCGCTCCCCACAAGTCACTTTCTGCTCTGATTCCAAAGGCTAACATTAAGACATCTGATTTGCTAACATGTCCATAAAAGCCTCCCACCACCTGTTTGCTCCAGGTTGACAGGTGAAAGATCAGAGAGGAAGATGAAGGAAGATGAAGATAGTTAGAGGAGGAAACATCAGAGAGACTCAGCCTCATGTTAGACACAGACTCAGACTTAGATCAGGAATCTGGTGAGTCCAGAATCAGAGACTAGCAGACGTATCAGAGCAGTTAGCATATGTTAGCACCTTTAATTTGTTTACGTTGTTTGTTTGGTGGAACTGGCTGTGGCTGACACAGTGTTCGTCGTTACGCTAATGCTAACTCTGGCTCTCTGTACTGACAGAGATAAGTTTTTTATCCCCACCCCCTGCCCCTACAAGTGGACAGGCTTGGTTCCTTAGGTTTGTGACGTATGAATCGTATGTCTTGTATCATATAAAAACATTGAGTGGACATAAACAGGGTTAAACAGTCGATCTTCATTAGAGGGGATATTTAAAAAACACTATATAACTGTATATAAGCTTGACTTATTTCCTTCATCCTCACGAAAAATGAAGTTAAATTAGCTCCTGTTTTCAGTGAAAGTTTTCAGTTTTCACTGAAAACAGGAGCTGAAAACTTATTGGTTAGGGAAAAAAACAATAGAATTCATCTTCTAAAATAAAAACTGGCAAACACGGTCGTAATTGAAGTGAAATAAAGTGGCAATTTACTCTGATTATCAGACTAAGGATATAGTTTTGGGTAAAGGGGTTATTTGTAAGTTTTCTCTGCTGCTGAACGTGGTTACCTTTTCTTTCCGGTCTTCAGGAGTGATGGGTTTGGGGAAGCTACAGTGAGTTGCTACATTGAGGGCTAGCTGTATAGCATGCTAACTTCTAACTGGTTAGCTTGTTATGCTGGTTGCTAATTTCAGTAGAGGAAAAGATGTGACAGAGAGAAGAGTTTGTCTAACACTGGCCTCACCAACATGTTATTGAAGAAAGACAGTTGCTAATGCTAACGTTAGCTATGTAGCTTCAGCAAATCTTACAAATAGTTCCTTTAAATATGAAGAACATATATCATAACCTCCTGCCACAGGCTGGAAGTCTCTCAGTAGTCTCCAGTGATTTAGCAACTTGATGTATTAATACAAAAAGGGAAATACATTTATAAGAATTTCCTGTTTTGACTGTGCTGCTCAGGTTAAATCAAAAATCTGCTCTGTAGCTTCTCCCAGGGTTCATCAGTCCCTTTGGACGGTTCAGCTGACACCACCTGACCCAAGTATGTAACTCTGGTCATGTGGTAACAAGAGTCATATGGAGGAAGTTGTATAAGAGCATAATATTTAAGAGACATGGTTGTTTCACTGTACATGAACCATGTGCATCAGACCACTGGTAATCCTTACATCACAGGGTACAACCATCGGTTTAAATTAAATTAATTTTCTTCTTTTCATTTTGAATTAAATAATCACTAAACCACCAGCTCTAATTCTGTACTAATGTTTACTGAGTATCAGCAGATGTTCAGTCCACAGTATCAGTAACTAGTCTCAGTTATCAGTGAAGGCCCAGTGTACAGTATGTCTGCTCGCTCACTGCCGTCTTGTGATTGGTTTTTTTTTTAAGTGTAAATGGGATCGCTGGTGGTTTGTCATGGACTGTGAGGGATTATTCACTCATACGATATCTGTCTGTCTGTCTGTCTGTCTGTGTGTGCGTGTGTGTGTATCTCAGAGCTGTAGGCTGAAAACAAAATGACTGCTCTAACAGAAGGCACAATTACTGAAGGATTTTTTATTTTTTTTTGGATGCCAGAAATATCTTCTAATTGTTTGTGTAAGTAGCCTCAGACTGACTCATGGGGTCTCAGCAGGGGAGTATAGATGTAGTCAGGAGGAGGAGGGGCCGCAACCATATTTTCATCCTCAGATTACATGATGTTTAGATTGGGCACTGTTGATATAGTCCAAGTCTTTAGAGTAAATGGTTCCAACTTCACTGGGAGAAAGTGAAAATATTACATTTAGAAATGCTCATCTTAACAGCCTCAGTGCCAGACCCCATGCTTGGAAAATGAATTATACATATGCTTGATTAACCAGCTGAGTCCCTGCGCTCGATCCCTGAGCAAACACAAGCCTTTTGGAATAAATTAAAGCCCAAAATTTCAGTTTCAGCATCAGCAGGAGCTTCTAAATAATTATGTAAATATGAAACAAATTTCCCAAGCAGATTTCCACCTCTGCAATCCTTTCCCGTCATTCTCATGCATACCCCCGTAAATTAACTAAACTATGCAGATCGTTATACTTACACAAAATAGGCTAATTAATACACTTGACAATAGTGTTCTCCAGAGGGGGTGATGCTGAACTAAATCTTCATCACACAGAATTGTAAACCGGAGGCCAAACAGCAGCAGCAGCAGCGCGTTGAGCTGTTCTCTTGCAGAATCTGCAATGAAGAATTTATAAAAGAATCACATGCTTTAAATTTCCCCTCTTTAGTCATAACACAGTGTTCCCTACACGGTTGGAGGAGGTAGAGTATAAGGAGCGGGGATCTGGATGGAGAGCAGCCTTTTCAGCCTCTCATTTGGATGTTTTTGTGTTTCTATCTGTAACAGAGAGGAACACAGAGCTCATTATCCAAACCAGTGGTCCTTCAAATTACAATCCCTACCCTTCCATATCATTCCAAACACCCCACAACACATCCAAAAGGCCGGCACCGAGGGCTGAGCGGTGCCAGTGCTGCTCTTTGGTCTTCATAGCTCAGTGTCTGTGTCAGAGCTGCATTTGAATATGGATTATGGAATGTACAGCTGGTGGGGAGGAGGGGGTTCGGCTGCCTAATTACACAGCGTTATAATGACCATCCACATCCCATCTCACGCTCTTCTCTCCGTGAGAGAATCTAATAAGGACAGAAGATGAATCTAATGTAAATCCAGTAGCTCTCTGTTTTCTGTGGGGAAAACGTGAGGATATTCATGATTGCACAGTTAGAGAGTGCTACAGTGTTTTATTGGCCTCCTCTTTATGACAGAAAGCACCACTTTTTTAGGGAGAAAGCTGTTGCATAGCCAGACCACACATTTATTGGGCAATGCAAAACGCACAAGCCAACTGAAATGTTCCCAGTGTGTATATATCCGTGGGCATTTTGGTTCCTTGGTAGCGTGTCTTGCTTTTATTTGTTATTGTTTAGGCTGCTCCAGACCACAGCGTCTCTGAACCCTCTGTGAACCTGGAGGAGACCGGCTCTGTTAGGCCAGCACACAGCCAGAGAGTCACTGTTTGTACAGCCTCTACATTATAATCCTCTGGATTGAATGTGTAAATATACAGGTGGAAAGTATAGAGCCACTCTGTGGTGGTGGAGCTGCCTCACACCTCCCATAGAGCTTCACTTCAGCCCAATATCCACTAAGTTAAAGCCATATTGGATGATTCTGCTCCTCATGGTTCAGTGTTACTGCAGGAAGTAGGGTGTAGTTGTCCAAAGTTGTATATTTAGCCTTTGCATGCAGCAAAGGATCGGACTCAGACCGGCCGCTGAGGTTAAGACAAAGCCTCTGTGGGATGTGCTCCACCAGGTGAGCCACTAGGGGGCCCAAGTACTAGGTGTGGTGGTGAGTTGGGCTTTCATGCAAGATTCCACTATACTTAACTTTTGTCTTTTTATTGATTGTAACTTGGGTATTGGCACTGATTTCAGATTCACAAGGTTCACATGTTTTGATTCCATTCAATGTGGATTCATGTTGGAGATGTTTCTCCATGTGAAATTGTGTTTAGATGCAAATAAGAATATCAGCTTGATCAGTAACGTGCACCTCTAACGTGTCTTGACTGAAGCCATGCCTGCTGTTTTTTTTTTTTGTGGGTTTTTTTTTTTTGTCTCACGTTGTCAGATCTCTTTGCAGACAAGTATCAACAGATGTGTTGTTATTCCTTTTTCTAGTCCTGACAGAGGAGTCGGTGTAGTATTGGTGTATGCAGACACATTCACATGAATTTATGCAGTTCTTACTCACATTCACTCCCCCATCCTAAACACCTAAATTTGCTTCATGTGCCATGGCCCCTCTGTCTCTATTCCCCTATAATCCCATTAGGAAAAGAGAGGAGAATGTACAGAAATAGAATGGCATGTTCAGGCTGATTTTGTCACTAAATGCAGCCGTTTAGGCCTCAATAAAGCAGCTTTCACAGCCACCAACAGCAGCCCCTTCACTGTGGTGGAGTAAGACTAACATGCTTAGAAAGTCCGTTTAGTGTTGGATACATGCTCGCAGGCCCATGAATGGTAATAATGGAAATGTGGCTGCATATTGTTGCATATTGTTTACCGGGCTATGGCTTAAGCTCAGTATGTGCTGCAGCGGCTCATTTAAAGTGTCATATTATTAGTATTGTTTCAATCAAGAACTTGGATGAAATGCTACACAACACTTCTCTTTTCATACGTGTGAATTATCTGTGTTTTCATTTTCTCTACACAACAAGAACAATGGCTTGTCGATACTATCTACAGCCAGACAATTCAGAATGACCAAAAAAAAAAAAAAAAAAAGGTCCCTGGAATAAGATACGGGGACCATGTTCCAGTGTGGGCAACACCCAGTCTTTTCAACACGAGCTGTAATTCATAGGAAAGTGACACCACATTTTCCAGAATGCCACTGCAACTATCTGATCTCACAGTTGTTCTTAAGACCAACCACCTATTACAATACTTCTGAAATGTTTGCAGTGTGTGTATGTGGAGCTCTAGCTGACATGCGTGAAGCCCTAACAGAGGGTAGCTGCACTTTCCCAATGACACCACAGAGCTCCAAAATTAACCTCCTGGCCTCTTGGCTCGCCACTTGGCTGTATAAACCCCAAACAGTTGGCTGCAGTTTGAGTCTCCTCTCCACAGCCATTTCAAGGGTTTATGGAGCCCAGAAGGAAACTGCCCAGATCACCTCTTGTGAAAGATTGTGTTTTTGAACCGTTCCCATCAGAAAAGTAGCAGCCCTGTTCAGGGAAACACTTAAGTGACATGTTTTCTTTGTCATGACACATGGATGCTGAAGCACAATGATGTTTAGATGCCAGTTGGAGTAGATGTTTGAACATACAACATGTTTGACTTTGACGCCACAGACCAAGGTGCAAACTCTGTCTTAGAACTGAGCAAGTAACTTGAAAAGTATTAACCTCGACATTTAGAACCTGATTTATTCTTGATCATGTTGGTTAATTTGGTTAATATTTTTATTCTATTTCTACTTAAATACTACTTCATCTTCAGCCACGTGCCTCTGTGTCCAGCTGACATTAGTCCATGTTCAGTCAAAGTGAAGCTGGCGTTATGGATGACACCAACACAAACACTGAGCAGTTTATAGAGAGTGACCAGAGTGACCGAAATACTTCCTTAAAGCATCTCGAAGTAAGTAAATGAAAGGTTTGAAATAATCATGATATTTATTTGAAGTCATACCAACCCCTTCCCCAAGAACCGTGACTTACCTAAACCTTAACACAGTCGGTACCGGATGAAGCTTTTTTATCAGTCAACACTAACACTCCACTTTGATTTTATATTTTGGAAAATGCTTTCTCCAACAGTCTGTTCAGTTAATTGTTCCTGTGCATCTTTAAAAAGTCTTAAACCTCTCACATTCAGATGTACCAGACCTTATAAAATATTAACTTCTCTTAATTTGAATTTGCAAACTCTTCAATTCGGTATAAATAATTTATGATGTTATTTGTTTTCCTCTTGTCAGAATCAGTGAATTTCTTCAGCAGCAGAAGCACAAGTTTTGATGTCCCATAAAGACACAAGCTGATCTAATACTGGCCTCTGTGCTCAACCCAGTGTAGTGACCTTTAGTCTTTCCTGCTGTTTATTAAAGGAATTTTCCAGATTAACCCAACTCCCTTTTCCCCAACCTAACACTGTCAGCAGAGAGAAGTCAAACTAGTTCCATTGTTTGGCAGAAAGCCCCTAAAATGAATGTCAGAAGTCAGAAATCTAAAGTTTTACCCTCAGACAAACACACATTCACACACATCGTTCAGCTAAAAATATGACAGCAACCAATTAAGTTAATTTGGTTTTCTCTTGTGGAGAGGAAGACCATTGTGAGCATCAGACACATGATGTTTTCTCGCAGCACGGACAGAGACTGTTTGGGATCTTCATCTTCATGAACCTGTCCTGTGGTTGGCACAGTGTGTTTTCACATGATTCCTGTGCTGCTGATATAAGGCCAGCTGTCGCTGAGCATATGACTTAATCTCTAGATGCAGGTTTGTTGACACTGAAAAAGAGACGAAGCTGTACAGAAAACAGGTTTTAAAAGTAATACAAATCCCCTTTTTCTCCTCTCATTTTCATGATGGATTTATTTTGCAAAAGATTAGGCTAGTTGTGGTGTGTTGATGTCTTTATCGGGAGTCTCAGTTGGGTGAGGGTTTAAGCCTTCCTATATAAATAGCCTGTCAAAGAGATCAAACTGTGCAGTGTTGATACACTGTTCAGGCTTTAATGTTGCTCAGAAAGATGCACTTAATTCTACCCTAGAACATGATATGAAATGCAAGCAGAAGATACGAAATCCTGAAATTTAAAATCCTGAATTTGTAAGTAATTATAGTCACTATCTTTGTTGCCTTACAATTGGTGTGAGTCTATAGATACAACACGTTGTTTGATCAGCCGTCAGCAGTCCATCCATCCAACACTCAGTTTAGA
The DNA here is from genome assembly GCA_038496675.1 of Rachycentron canadum. Lineage (NCBI taxonomy): Eukaryota > Metazoa > Chordata > Actinopteri > Carangiformes > Rachycentridae > Rachycentron > Rachycentron canadum. Next base: position 15,740,056 of record CM076653.1, read on the forward strand.
TCATGTTACCTGGTTACATGTTACAGTGTCGATTAGTTACATCTAATTCAAGTTTTTCTTTTATTTTAGTAGTTAAAGTCATGACTTCCCTTCCTTGCCTTGAGAAAATCTTTAATGTCTTAGATTTGACTTTGTGAAACCCCCAGACACCATGTACATATACTGGTGATTGACTGATATAGGTCAATGGGAGGAGGAAAGGAAGGGAGCAGGATAAGACATATGGATGTAGAGATGGGAATAGATAAGTCTGTGCTGGTAAAGGCATCGATCAGCCCTTCTCCTATTGGTTCATCAGTGCTTTACAATGGATATGGAGGTGAGATGTGATCACAGGGGTCAAGCCCATCATTATGTCCCCCTCCGCTTCCCTCAGCTCATGAATAAAGCATCAGTTTCATCATCATGGAGTCCACTGGCAGTGCTCAGTGTGCTGGTACAGATACCTTCTGACCGACTTCATATGAGACGTTCAGCAGAACCTCATTCAGCACGTGATGAAGCCTAACAGTGGCATAACACCCCAGGTCTTTGGCTGAATCAGAAAAGCACACATCCAAAAGCCTGTTTTGGATGCGTCTGGATGTGGACATTTTGTCCAGCCATCAAAATTAAGTCTGAAGTAATGACTGTGACTCGTCGTCTTACACCACCACCAGGTCCAAATTTCAGTCCTCAATATGCAAAGATTTTAGAGTGAGTAAGATTTCTACATGGAACAGGCAGTAAGCAGTGAAATATAAGGAGAACATTCATGAGCCTCAGAGGATGAACTCTTAAGTTAACTCTTAGTTCAAGTTTAATTACCTTAAATCATACCCAGAGGATGGATCCTGCTGTTATTGCTCACATCAGCCAAGAGTTTCCACTTTTCTGTTGACATGAATTAGGTTTCTTCTAGCACCACCCTAAAACCATAACCTCACCTTTAAACACATAATCTAATGGGAAGATTTCCAGGGAATTTCCTGAGCACAGTCATGAGCCTCAGAGTATGAACCTTTGAACAATGCATTGGCTTTTGAATGCAATAAGGATTAGCTGTGTATAATTGTCATCCCCAATTTCTATTTACGAAGAGAAACCTCAGGACAGATTTTGATACAATTTAATAAATGCATTTGTTTGCCTCAGAGGATGAACCATTTCTATTGTGCCACTTTCAGTACAAACTTTTTTATTATCCAGATGAATGATGAGGCTCTGGCAAAGTCGCCAGCTGTTGTTGGCTCTGTCCAACGTTTGAATCTTGCAGGGTATGATGAACAGCATCAGCAGGGCAACAGGGCTTCAGACTTTGTCTTTTAACTGTTTTTCTTGGCACAGTTTCCTGAGAGACTCGTACAGATTTTAGTCGCAAACACCCCAAAACAACTACTGAAGCTGTCGTGGGAATGATGATGAATTTAATAGAGCCTTTCACCACAAGCTTGGCCAACGCTCAGCTGGCTCAACAAAGCTTACTGCCCTGAAATGAAACACCCCACAACTTGTAATTAAGTTTCCAAACTGCTCTTTTCTCCCCCAGTTGCCTTCGTGAGGCAGTTAGACATGGCTTATAACAGACATCATCGTCAACTCATATTCATGTAATTACTTGAACACAAACTGATAGTAGTTGTGTAGTTGTGATTGTGTGCAAAGTGGTGGAGAATAGGGGTGTGTGTTTTCGGAAAGAGGAAAAGCTGAAAGTTGGTCAAATACCCAGATGTGTTGAGCTCTACGGTCAGTCGATCGCTTGTTGAATCTTTCATCATGTTCTCTGTTTAGTTAGTTCCTTTCTTCAGTGTCTGATATCACATCCGACTTTGTTAACAACAAACATGACGAAAATACTAAAACAAAACCAAAGTCAATGAAACAACTGCAAAATGCTGTCTGTCTTGTCTGATAACTGATCCGCAAATCACTATTAAAAATATATGTCTGTTAAATGATGAGAAGCTAGACTCTTAAATATCAATTTATATATTTATTGAGACAAAATATTTGAAATTAGTTTTGTTACATTGCTGAGATAAACAAACACAAAAAAAACCCAAAAAGATTTGATAAGCATCAATGAAATGCTCTCAAACCCCGTCCCTAGTGGAGAAAAAACACTGTGATTAATATTAATGCTGCATATTTCCATAGTTACAATGAGCCAGTTTTCAACAGAGAACCATGTAAATGATGTGTTTCAAATGTCATTCTACAATTTTCATTCTGCTCATATTTGAATAATATTTCTTAGTGTTTTACACCAGTTGTTTGGTTGTGTCTTGATGGGTAATGTGATTTACTAATTTGCTTGTTTCTCGTATTTTACAGATTCTGTGCATCAACTTGCTTTAAATCTGATAAATAAATATTTAACATTTGTAACAGTTCATGTTGCAAGTATCTTTTTAAAACCCATTATCTATGCTAGATATTGATTTGCTGTCAGTGGGCTTGATGCCATTGTCCATTACTCACTGGGTTTTCACTCCAAACTGAACTTTCGCTATAAAATATTGTTTAAATATTCATGGTCCCCAATGCATGAAGTCTAATACTTGTAGAATACTCATCTGATTTACTTACTTTTCCTTAGGCGCCATCAAATTTTTCAATTTTCAGAGAAATATTTCTATTTCCTCCTGATGGACTGGTTCAGGCATTTGTGGTTCCTGAAGGATGAACCCTCCTGACTTTGGCAAATGCACGCAGTCTTCCTTCAGTGGTTCAGAGTGAAATGTCATAGCTACCATTGGATTACTTGGATAGCCAAAGTATTTGGTCCAGACATTCATGTTTCCCACTGGATGAACTTTTCATCCAACACCATCAATGGTTCAGTTTCAGTTCGTCCTTAACCAAACCACCTGCTCAGTGTCAGCATGTTAACATTTACTTTGGGAGGTTGTTAGCATGGTGTTAGCATTTAGCTCAAAGTGCTGCAGGATATGGTTAGGGTTAGTAAGCACAGCCCCACAGAGCTGCAGTCAGACTGTGGACACGTTATTGCTCTAAAAATACAAGACACACAAAAGGATTAAATCACAGGTATGCAATCTTTTTTTGTCCACATTTCACTTCAGATGGTTTTCACAGTACGACAGCTCCAGGTGGGGGGAGGCGTAACGAAAAGGGTGAGGTGGCGTCGGCTGACTGACTCTCTCTGTGTTGTCAACATGGTCTTACAGAGAAAAGCAAACACACCCAGGCTCGAACAGGACACCGGCTCTACATTACACCACACTGTCTACTCTGCTCAGATAACACACACCATAGAGCCAGCAGCCTGCTTGGACTCGGGCCTGAAACATAAGCCCACACCTTTCATTAAACCTGCATTGTACTGAGGCTGATTTACACTCTGTTGAAAATACCTTCCCTGCAGAGACAAGCGTTCCCATACTGAGCAGTGTACCAGAGGAGCATCTCCTGCAAGATCAAAACGCTAAACAGTATTATTTGTTCTCTGCATTAGGCCCACAATAAAAAGTTTCTGTCTCTCTACACCCTGCATTTTCCCAGCTGAAAATACCTATCTCAGTTTCCCCACTCTCCTCAAATCCACCTACTCTGGCTCATACAACAGAGTCTGGCTGCCTTAATCCTTTTATTAACATTTCTCTTAAGGTGTTGCTTTTTGTTCTCAGGGTGTTAGGAGGATCAAATGCAGCTCTTTTTTTTCTTTCATGATTGTGGTCAAATAGCTCAGATTTAACTTCTGTCCACAGCACTTGTTTCCAAAACGACTCTGGCTGTTGCTCTGCAGACTTCAGACGTTAACTTTGACGTTCCTGCAGCTCCTCTGCACCAATTTGCCTCTGTGCTCAGCAGACCTGCAGCTTTATCTGAAGGTTGTGTGTTGGTCTTCCAGATTGTGTCTTGACTTCCACAGTTCCTCTTAGCTGCCAGCTCTTGATGTCATTTCAAACAGTGGAAACAGTGAAACTGGAAGTCCTTTGATATCTTTTTATAGCTCTCCGGCTTTGTCGCCATCAGTTAGCTTCATTTTCAGATCCTCAACTGCTTAGAGCAGCCCATAGCTGTCGAGTCCATAGGTATTATGACCACATGGTCAAATGGCTGGTGGTTGTAGTGATGGTGACAAGAGCAAAGGGAAAAGTGTGATGACGTTTATAGAGCGACAAAGTCCACATCAGGAGGAGTTTGAGGTGGATGGATGGGTCAACGGTGTTCGATTCCCATTTGAAATTAGCAGTTTATATTATCCGTGACTATTTATTACTGTTATTGTAACCATGATAACAAAAATCGTCTAATGTTCAGTAAGTGATTCACTTAACCCAAATCACCATCTTTACCTAAACCTAACCAAACCACGATTGTAACCATGGCAACAAAGGTAGGTACACCATTCTCAGTAACCATGTCAACCAAGGTCCAGTACGCATGCTGCCATTTCAGGAGACACTCCTATGGGTCATATAGGAGGGTTGAAGATGTTGTGTGGTTATTCAGCAGGACGGGTTCATTGAGTGTTTGGCTTGTGGATGTATATACAGATATATGTGTGTGTGTGTGTGTGTGCACTAATGGAGGGTGATGGAGGGCCCAGTGGGGGACCACTTGATTTAGAGTGGCAGACACCTGACAGCAGCTTCTCATGGCTTCCAACTTTCTGCTGCTCTTCTCTGTTTCAATCTCTAACTTCTCGCTTGGCAAATGCTCCTTTTTATTTTCCTCTCCCCAGCTCATTCTCATTTTCTCCTCCTCTTATCTATCTTCTCCACCCTCCTCTCAGTGTTTCCATCACCTTACATAAACTCCAGTGAAGGGGGAAGTCAGCCAGGCCCCAGACAAGAAAAACATGACCCCCCCAAAGAAGATTTATGGAATGGGAGACTGGCGAACCCCAGCAAATGGGTGTGTTTGCGAGTTTTGTACGAGGGCGTTTCCACCCTGACCCTCAGCGTACACTCATTACTCCTCGCCACAGCTCCACACACGGCAGAGCGCAGGCTGAGCTGAGGAACGGTGGTGATTTAGCTTTAACTTTCACTCAAAGTGAGATTGTAACTCACTCTGCTTTTAAAATGGGTCATAATGTCAAAGTGAATCAGCGTTCTGGGGTTGAAGAGGAAGTTTTAATGTCAGAACCTCGTCCACCCTGCCAGCGACACAGATCTGTGGGAAGCACTAAAGGACTTTTATGGGGGAATTTCTGCAGAAAATACACACTGTTGCTTTTTAAACCTTCATTCAGATCTTCTTCAAGACCTGAACCCCCATTAGTAGAACGTCTGGTTCAGGGGCTCCTGCTGGACCAGAGAAAATCTTTGGATTGACAGTAAAATAAGCAGAGACTGAGCATCATTTGCACAATGCAACAAGAATAGAGCATTAACTTAGTCTGATGGTTTCATGCTTGATGGGACAGTTTCACTGGTCTGGTGCAGCTGCAATGACCCAATTCTCAATGCTCCCAAGAAGGTTTAGGGTTTGGTTGCTGGTCTGACTTTGTTGGCTGCTAACTGCTTGTCCACAAAGCAGACACACAAAGCAAAACATGGCACCAATTTACTTTCATAGAGTGAGCCCACGGATGTGTGAAAAACGATTTAAACATACACAGTCCAGAGACAGTGGCTCAAACGTTTTCACATCAATGAACCTGAAGTGACATAAATCCGACCACAGACACTCGCCTTCTCAGAGTTTTCCCTCTAGATGCGTCATTGCAGAGAGTGTTTGAAACCCACAACCAAAGTATCCATACCTGGTGTCATTGTGAACTAAGTTATACTGACAATAAATTCCCTTTTTCTGCTGGGGATTACAGAACTAGACAATATGTTCAGAGGATTTAAATCAAACAATATACATCAATATAAATTACAGGAAGCAGATTCTACACATGCACACACAAGCAGACGCAATAAAAGACTCAGACTGAGATTATTTAAAAAAATATAATAAAAATATGATAAATAACCTGAAAAAATAAAAGTAAAAAGACGACAGCACATCTCTTTTTTTGTCAAAAACAAACAAGGACACAAAGAGCAGCACATGAACAGCACATAGTGACATTTAGTGTTAGTCTGTTAGACACTCCAGGGTGATGAATGAACCCAGGATTTACAGATGATAATGACTGAGAGCAGGGTGGTGGTATGGAGACGTTCAGGCAGGTGTTGTGTCAAAGTCATAGTTCTAGTATCAGCAGCATGAAAGTGCACGTCTCACACCTGCAGAAGAGCCGTGTCTCAGTGCACCGTGGCTTTATGTTGCTCTCACAGTCGCAAAGGCTCCTGAGTTAGTTTGTTTGTTGAACGTACAGCTGTGAATGTGCAGGGTTTATGTGTGTGTGTGTGTGTGTGTGTGTGTGTGCGCGGAGTCTGATGGGTGGTGTGATTTCTGCTATTAACTGCTGATTCTGGAGAAACAGAGAGAGAGAGAGCTGTCAGGACATAGAGTAATAGGAAACACATGAATGTGCAGCAGAGGGAAGGCTGTCTGTGGTACAGAGCAGTGTGTGTGTCTGTCTGTGTGAGTGTGTGTGTGTGTGTGTGTGTGTGTGGGACTGTGTTTACGTATGCTTTAAAGACTCATATTCAGAAAATCTGGCCCAGACAACTTAGGCAAGAAAACCCAAGAAGAAAGAGTGTGTGTGTGTCTGTGTGTGTGTGTCTTAGAGCAGAGAGTACTGGCAGGTCTGTGAGCTGCAGGACTGACTGTTCATTTTGCCTTTTCCTACCAACTGGATGTTGAGCACAGAGGGAGGACGCTCACTACGGTTCCTCTCCACTGTTGATTGTCATGAAAGTGGTGAAATGTAATCACCCTGAGTTATTCCACTGACTCTGACATCTTAAATCCAAGCACAACAACGCAGTCAGCCTTGAAAAGAAAAAACAAGCCAGAGTCAGTCATGTAGCTCATGTTAACCTGACATGTGCAGACGTGAAGCGAACACAGCTTCTGTGGTGTTAGGGCTGTGAGCCATGAGCGCGAAGCTAAAACAACTTTCCCAGCTAAAGCAGCTGAAGTGGAGGTCAGTGAGCAGAGCCTCTGGAATCTGCTGCTCATGTGCCCCCAAGGTGCTCCCCCAGTTCACCATAGCCTCCTGTTCAGTCTTTGTGGTGTTACTGCATTGAAATCAGTTGCATTGGTCTCCTTTTGTTCAATCGTGTGTTTGGTTTTCACACTCTGTACATGTCAGATAGCCTCTACGTCACTGGTTTACTGCTCTAATAGACCCCCAGAAGGTTGTTGTAGGCAGAGGACTTCAAACAGACATGCTTAAAGCAGCATGAACCCTTTTTTGTGCAGGGGGGATTTTTTCACCTTTACTTTACAGAGTCAGTCATGTAGCTCAGTCATGTACAGCCACAGAGAGAGAGAGACAGGAAAGTCAGGGAGAGAGGTAAGGGGTGACATGCAGGGCCACTGCATTTTTAACAAAGCCTTTTCGGTATGTGCTCTACCAAGTGAGCCCCAGCAGGAATCATTTTTATGGGGCAGTAGGGGGCAGTAGAACAGGCTGAAAATTATGACCTTATAAAACTCCTGATAAACATATGTGGCTGTGTAGCTGCTAAATGCTCCACTGTGTTCACAGCTATTGAACTGAGGGGTCTCCTGTTTGGTGCTCTGACAACCAAAACAATGAGCAAAAAGAGGCTTAAAAACTCCAAAGAGGTGAGGAGAACAGTGATTTCACAGCTGGGCTGATTCAAAGTCGTAAGTCCACAGAAGCATATTTGCTTCTAAATACCATGTCTTTCAAGCCTTGTTGCACCATGATGGTTTGACCTGTGTGAAACTTACTTCAGTCGATAAACTCACAAAGTTAGTTAAGATTTGGATCAGTCTGATCCTCTGACTGGAGCATTGCTGCTTTACTTTTTTGTGTTTATCCATCCATTCTCATCCTCCATCTTTAAAAGTGACGTCTGTGAGTGAGTCGCATCTCTACATGGGACACTCCTATTGGCTCCAGTGGGTGATGTCACAGCCAATCAGAGCGTCTCCTTCAGAGGCCTAGCTGTCAGCTGCTTGTAGCCAAAGTCAATGGGATCAATCCCGTATTTTTCTGATCTCAGAGTGAGGAGAAGTTGCTCTGAGTTTATTGTAGTGACAGAATAAAGACAGAGAGACATGGACAATAAGATATTTAGAACATTAGAGGCTTTGGAGCTGATTTTTCATCATTACTGCTCCAAAGAATGAGCAGAACTCAGATCAGATAAAGAGATCAGCTTCAAATCAGCTCTAGAACAACACAAACACATGTGTTTTTTTATCTAGAAAATAAGGAAAAATTCAATCTTCTGAGCTACTATCCTCTGTTACAGTGAACAGAGTCTTTATTGAGTGACATAAATAATTAACAGAGGTTGAGCCGATACCTAATATGTGGAGACTTGGGGACATTTTTAAAAACTAATGAACAAAATCAAAGGGCTGTGGCTCTAGAAGGGTTAAAGGTTAAAAGTGTCATGTATAAGTTAATGACTGGGGGTTATTTAGCTTAGCTACATTAACCATGATTGGCTGATCATCTAAAGATCATGGTGAAAGATTTGAAACAGTTTTCTCAAGATCAGGACTCAGACCATCTCTGGACATGGTTAAAACGCAAAGAGATGAAATTATGATCATGAAAAAAAACAGACTATACCTCAAAAGATGGTCTGCGGATAAAAATCAAAGTTATCTGCAGACCATAGATGATTGAGTTGTATCCTCTGGCCATATTTGATCTTTGCGTCTCTTCATTTCTTATTTTTCCTGTTGTTTCACCTGTATGCTCAGTATTTCTCTGTGGCAGACTTTCCTGCACTGCTGCAAGGACCAGGTTTAGTGCAGCAGCAGTTCTTCAGAGCCAGGCGTATCCCGTGTTTTAGGAGTAAATCCAGGCTGGATTACCTGAGAAACCAAAGCAAACAAGGTACTTTCCTTGTTAAATAAACCTAAGTAGCCTCTTTATTAATGGCTTTCTACTAAGCAAACACTTTGTGAGCTTGGTTCTGATTAGCTGTGGAAGCTGTGGAAAATCTCAGTGTGTATTTGTGTGCGTGCATGGAAACAGCCTGTTTCTGTTCATGGAAGTGTGTGCCGTCTCTTCCTCCCAGCTTCTGTTAATTATCAATATACCGAAGAGTGAAGTGCTTATTTGTTGTAGAGGGAACTGAGCACAGACTTGGTCACAACACTGTGTTTCTCTAGAACTCACTGGAAACTCAAAATCGAGTTTCAGAGGAAAGTTTGAATAACAAAATATGGGAAAATCTCTTTATGCAAATTAAAATCCAGCAGAAACCAATTCAAGTCTTTCTTACTCAAACACACACACACACACATATACATATTTATGCTAAAACAGAGCTGTCAGAAAGCAGCTTATTAAACCATCACCACCCTCCCGGCTCAGGGTGTCCACTGAGTGACATTTAAGGGCCGTTTGACTGAGTTCATTAAACAGGATCAGACATAACGGGACCTCCCTGCAGGGACAGCAGTCAGACCTCTGACCCTGGTCCCGACCTCCAACCTCAAGAGGTCGTGATGTAGAAGGTCTGCTTCAGTCAGCTTGGTTGGAGAAACTGTGTAATGCAAAATCAGTGAAGCTGGATTTCACATGCTCCAGAAATTCAACAGTCAATGATCCACTGTCTGCAGATTTTATGTTGCCCATCTGGGGCTCATTAATGTTTCCACAATTGCTGTTCCCTGACAGTGATCGCGCTTTGATCGGTCAGAAAACAGGGAAAGTTGTGTGTTTGGGTGTCTGCTTGGAGAAAAAGAGGTGATTTATAATAGAAGATGGTAGGAGGAAATGGGAAAGAAGAGAAATTAAGCATCTCCACAGGTCAGCATCTAAAAATCCAAATCCTCATAATCCAAAAAGCCAAACTCCGTTAAGAGAGATGGCTTATTTAGTACCAAAGCTGGGTGATTGAACTATAATAACAAATAAGGCACTAGTGTCTGTCGCATCCCTTACACTGGACCTGAAGCAGCTGGGGTTGGAGTTTATAGTTCAAATATTAGTTTTATTTTAAAAGGATGTGATGCATACCTCTGCCTGGGGAGGGACAGGCATCATGAAGAAATCAGTTATTTTTCACCTGAAGAGGAAAGACAGAAAGTCAAAAATATCATACAAGTGGATAAACAAATTCAGAAAACCAATTACAAAATATAATATATAATAATGATATTTCAAGCAAATAATCCAGTATATAATATATTATATTCATAAAGTTTAGTCTGTGGTGTGCAACACTAAAGGTCATCAATAGAACAGAGTAGTAAATTACAGTGTCATCTGCATATGAGTCAACTTTTTTTGTAATTTACTGTTTATTGATTTTGTTGGACAATCAATCAAGTATTCAACCAAAAAATAAATTCACATAAATTAAGGTGAGTCCTTATTCCCCCCATACATTGTATGTTACCCAATACAAAATACATCTTCAGCATAAAGTCCAGCAGGAAACTGTCTTCGTATCTCCTTAATGAATCTGTATTTTTCAAATTTTACACCAAAACTCTCTTTTGCAGAGATAAAATCAGAATCTAACTGATGACATGCTGGCTGTTTGGTTTCATGTTGTAGTAAAAGATAAGGATTTAGGTGGCACAGTAACACACTCAGGGCTTATGACACAAAACTATCTAAGCTATTTCAATATTAGGTTTCAGAAATACATATAAGACCAAGTTATAGCTTTTTTGGTGCTTCTCTCTATTGTGTATTTTCCCAGCCCCAAACACAGCATTTTAGGGATTTCTTTTTTGGGGGGGAGGGTGAGTCTCTCTCTGTCAAAAGACAGCCAGCAGCTGGCCACGCCTGCTAAATCCTCCCCACAAAACCCACCCACCAGCTCCATCTGCTTTCCAAGTGGAATCCCCTAACACACACACACATACACACACAAACACACACTACTACTTTGAACCCAAGAGAGCGGAAACCTACGTCTGCTATTAGCACATCGGATCCCTTAAAAACAATGAAATCATTGTTGTCCTATAGAGGCTATAACAGTGTAGTGAGTTATTTTCTCTGCTCACAGACAACACTGCAGTGCTGCCTCACTGACCTTGACCTTGACAGCTGAGCTGTGGCTATGAACTGTTTTCATACAAGCTGTTAACATGTAGTTGTGACTATCTGGAAAAACAGAACAAGAAAACATTCAGGTAACTGTGAGGAGCTCGCGGCATCAGAAAGCTTTCATGCCGACATCACAATGACACAATAATTCTTATGCATTTACAATCAAATCCTAATGGTGATCTTTATGATTTTTGATCAATGTGGACATGTGTTAGAGAGCCCCCGAATTTCACATGTGATTTCTGTCCCCGACCTTCTGTCACAACAACAGGTATAAAACTTGCTCAGACCTGGGCCTGAATTCAGAGAATTGGATTTTTTTTTTTTTTTTTTTTTTTCACATCATACTGCCCTAATACAAAATAAACAACATTGCTCCAACACTAAATCTTGGGGAACCCCACATTAAAAATTGGTTTATAATTGCCTGTACTGTAAAGCTGTTTAAGCAGGAGGCTGCGATCCCTCTAATTCTATATCTGTAGTTTCTCCAATAGAAAATCAAGGTCTACAGTGTCAAAAGCTTTTATCAAATCTACAAATATCCTTGCTTCGTTTATCGCCTATTGCTGATGTTAATTCTTCTACAGATCTGAAGAGTTGTTGTTCTGAAGCTGTAAAGCTCATTCTGTTTTGTAATGAAGTAATGTAATGAAGCATTGAAGCAGGTTGACAGTTACTGAGTAGTCTACATGTCTGTCTCCAGCTTTATGCATTGGTTTGACTTTGACTGCTTTAATTATTCTTCTAAATTGGAAGAATAAACTGGATAATCAATAATATTTATAATTATAGACATGTCAGACTGTTGCTCTTATAAATCTAGATCCAATGTATTTTACTCTCCTGGTGATTTCTGCTGCCAGTCTTAGTTATCTCTCTATAAACTAACAACACCAACATAGAAAATCACTGAATTCATCTGCAACCAAGCGCATGTTATATTGTGATTTTTCTTGTCAGGAAGTGAATATTCATCTTCTTTAACATGTTGTATTTTTAATACTGTTGTCCCCTTTGATGTCCTGCTGCTTCTAATTTTACATTGGACTCAACATTCTCACACACACAAACACAGACACACACACAAACACAGACACACACACAAACACAGACACCCATCATCCAACATTTGAGATTCTGGGTGTACACAGGCCTGCTTCCACTGGGAACTGACTACCAAAGGAAAATAGCACACAGGGACAGAGAGAGAGAGCGAGAGAGAGAGAGAAGGAGAGAAAGAGAAAGAGAATATGAGGCAGTGAAGAGAGAAGTCAGGGTAGAAAGGGACCTGAGAGAGCCAATACATTATTTATCTGTTCACAGCTCCCTCCTTCATCCTTTACCCCTCCTTTTCCCCTGCTCACTCCTCCCCTTCTTCTTCTTCTTTCTCTTCATCCTTTCCTCCTTGTCCGGTGCTCTTTCCACCTCCCAATCCCAGAGTCCTTCCCTTTCATCCTTTTTCACTCCCTCCTTCTCCTCCTCCTCTTTATCCTCTGCTCTGTCTCGGTCATCTCCCATTTTCTCCTCATCTTTACCTCCCCAGTCCCCCACTTTGTCACAGTGGTCAATTAGAATAATGTATATGATATTATTGTATTATAATGATTGGTGCATCCATGTGTTCATCACTTTAATGTTGCAGATAGTAAAAGTGGAGCTAATTTTGATAACTTCATGCACTGCTGGATAACTTCACAATAAGACGTTATTATTATCATATTTTCTTTTAATGTGACTGCAAATAAACGTGGTGGAGAAAAAAGAATATTAATCAAAATAGTCTTCATCAAAACTGCACTGAAATACATGACTTGAATTAATGTACTTAGTTGCTTTTCCTCCATTAACTGGACTTGGCTGCGTATGCGTTGGGACTTCATAACACAGTTCGTCAGAACACATTTAAAACAATTTGTATCAGCTAACTTTGCTTTTCAGGGAATTGTGTGAATTGTGTTACTGACACATGTTTGTTTTCTCTGTGTTGTTTCAGGTGGCTGGTGTAAAACTAAAAAAGATGAAGAAGATGCTGAGCTCGGTGATCCAGACAAATAAAAGAGCCCCAGTTCTCTTTATTTATTACCTTCAATACGAGTGTGTGTGAGAGTGTGTGTGTGTGTGGTGTGTGGTGTGTGCATGAGAAAGAGTGAACGCATGTGTGCATTATGAAGGGTATGTAAGATTTCAGTCTATCATTTGCAAATTTTGTTTACTTTTTATAAGGTTCCAATAACTCATATATCATTGTCACAGTATAAACAAAAGGACTTTACTATTGGTACATATTGTGTTTTGTGTTTGTAACTAGCCTCCTATTTAAGAATGTATATTTGTATGTATGATATACTCATCTAGAAACTATATAATGGAACAGTTTTAATATTGCTTCATCTTCTCTCCACTTTACTGCTCTGCCAGGAAACACAACAAACACACAACAAACACATTGATGACAAAAATGCCACAGTCAGTTCAAAGAACAATGAATCCTAGTAGTTTGTTACCATTTCTTATTCTTATGTGGTTAAACTCTTTAATTTGTAGAACTGCACACATCAGTAATAATAATAATCCTAACAATAATAACAATAATAATAACAGAGGGCTCTCAGGTGGTGGAACACATCCTCTGGTGGCCATATTGGAGGTCCTTGGTTCTGTAGTACCTGGAAACAGCTGATGTTACTGCTGGTTCAACTACATGTGGCAGAATGTTAGCATGCTAGCTATTTTGATATCACTCTGATTCAAACACTAATGCACATCTAGTAGCTTGTAGTTAATAGTTAATACAGTTAGTGATGCTCTCTTTCCTCATCTGCAAATCTGAATGAGTTGAATACAGTTTTAAAGGAAATCGACTTTTTTACAGCCTCATTTTTGTAGTTTTGACCATCATTCTCATCAGGTATCACAATATGTAACTCACCAATACCATCGCTGAGACTCACTGAGGCTCAGCGATGGACAGAGTGGACAGTTTGGACATTATTGATGTATTTAGCTGAATATGGTGAAGTGAGTTCAGACTGAAATGTGCGTCTCTGGGCAGCAGGTAGGGAAACACCCCCAGACGTGCTTCAGAGTTACAACCTGTTAAGTGTTTACATCTCAGGTCAGCCAATCAGCTTCCTCTATCTGCAGATCTATTGTTAAGCTCTGGATTCTGCTACATACAGTTACCGGTCTCACTGTTCACAGAGACATCTGACAGTCTCGCCAGTCTGTCAATCACACAGTAGCCACGCCCCAATTCATCCCCTGCTTTATGGTCTATTTTCCTCTAAATGGACCATCATTTAAAAAAACATCATGTTGTATTGAAGACTTGAAACTAGAGACTGAGACCATAAACTCATTAGGAAAACATTTACTGAGCTAATAAATCAAGGGAGAAGAAGGGACATTTTCCCATAGACTTCAATACAATCTGACTTCTTTAACAACCAGTGGAGTCGCCCCCTGGTGGTCATTAGAGAGGATGAAGGTTTAAGACTCTTCAGCATTGACTTCACTTATATACCATACCATGAGTAAATTATTTTTGTCAAACTTTCAAACCGGGGGCTTTATGCATATGACATTATCACAGTGTAAATTCTATGAAAGTAGCCACTGGGCTGAATGTACAGTAGGTCAGAAACACACACAAAAATGAAGAGATAATACATTTTGGTGCATGCACTGGATAGGCAACCTCCTTTAAAATAAACAGACTGCCATGCTATGGATGATTATAGTCACTAAATGTCACTGAAATGTTTCTTGATCCACCAGAATGATGCTAAAACTGCAAAAGTAAGACTAGTAATAATGATTCCCTTTAGTTTCCAATGGACCTCCATGTTGGAGCCAGATGTGGCTGGTGTGAGTCATGTGTTGCTGCTGTGAAGCCACTCGTTAGTGATTTGATGTTGGCGGTGCACACATAACATGACAGGGACAGCACCAACCGGTGTGCAGAAGAATATAGATGCAATACCGTAGTGGACAACAACTGTAAGTGTGTGTGTGTGTGTGTGAGTGTGAGTGCAGCGAGTTTATTCAAAACGGGCAATAGCTAAGCATTGGTGCTTCCATCCATGTAAATGAGCTAATGTACAAAAGGTTGAAGCAGCAAGGCAATGGGCTGTGTGGCCTGCTGTGTGATTCGGCCCACGACAATCCTCCTTCCACTTTATGTGACGCCATCAAATGATCTGCAATATTCTACCAGGATCAGCTGCTCTGCAACGTTTTGTTCAGTTCATGAGTCAGACCTTAAATCTGGAGCTTTTCTTACCTGATGAATTTGGCAACTGTAGGCATGAGTGCTGTGCAGTGTGTGTGTGTGTGTGTGTGTGTGTGTGTGCAGTGTGTAGTTTAGGTGGTGAATAACTCTGATCAGTCCCTCCACATGAGACCTCCTCCATATGTGTGCCCCTCAACATCCTCCATGTTCTACGTGTTCTGGAGTTTATCTGACGCCATGACAAACGTCGGCTTTATGATGATGTATCATCTGCAAAGATGTTTATACTGTTTTTGTTTATGTTTTGTGTGAATATTATCTGAATATTGCAGCTTAGACATATGGTAATAATTGTGAAGTACTATCAATACAATGGCTTCCTTTTTGATATATTGACTAAAACAATAATATTGGCCCAATACTGTTGATTAGCCGGAGAGATGAGGCTGCAAATGTGAAGCCACTGAGAACTGAAAACTGTGGACACTATCATGTCACTCCACGACCTCTGAAACACACACACACACACACACACACACACACACACACACACACACACACACACACATTTCAAGTATAGATGTCTTGCCTGCCAGGATTAACTACCTGCACCTATCTAGTCCTATCAGCTACAGTAGAACCCTGCAGCCCCTCCACGCCCCCCTCCAGCTGATGCTTGCTTCGCAGTTTGTCTCATTCACAGAGAGGTTCAGAGAATATGAGCATCCCTCTTCTCCATACCAATCACTGGAGTGACTACACCGTTAGAAAGTCCTGGTTCTCTGCCAGAATACACAGACTGTAGCTGTTCTGGCTCAGCCAAATCAAAGTGTTAACTGCCAGATGTTTTCCTTTGGTTGACCAAGCCAGAGAAAAAGTGGCTGACTTAAATGACTTAAATAACTTTAAAAGACTTACATTTATATGATGGTTGTGATGGAGAATCTGTGTTGTTGTGTTGCAGGAGATAGAAGCAGGCAGTTGTTGACTGGAGTTCCTATATTAAAACCCACTATTGTCAGGCGTTGTCAGCAATGAAAAAGCCTCCAATCAGCATTCACACCCAGGTCACATGACTCTGCAGTAGATGTGGGTATTTATTGGCTGTGATTGGCAGTGATATTAAAAAACGCCCAGGTGAACACGTTAATTTGTACCCCTTTTCCATCGGTCAGACAAAAACACTGTAAACTTACCTTTCACCTGACCAGCACTGTGCTGTTAAACAACAAGCACCAGAGCTGCAGTAAGTAGCTCCAAACCAGGGTCGAGACTCTGTACAGCATCTAACAGGTCACTCTAGCTGTGTCCCAATTTAAGGGCTGCATCCTCCAGAGGACCTGGTCTACGAAGGTATGCATCACCAGCTGTGCCCGCCCTTACCGTTGCATCACAAACCCTAATCCTAACCCTGTTGCCTTGACACCACATGGCTTTTTTTTTTTCCCAAAGATTTTTGGTCTTAACAACATTACCTGTTGAACTGCACTGAAACCCAAGGCTCTATGCCGGTGATATTTGCTGCCATGTTATTTTCATTACCAGCTCCCAGTGAATCTTGGGATAGGTTGGGCCACGCAGTAAAAGAATTTCTTGGCCTTTAAATGCAGCCTCTGAAGGATTTGGCCTCTGAACTGGAACACAGTCTCTTTCTCCCCCGTGTCTGCTCTGAACTGATGACATCGCTTACCAGCACTTGTGTTCGCTAACTGAGGTGTAGGAAAGGTTTAGCATTGCTAGTTGTTATTTGTGTCATCTTGTCCCTGTAGTGGGAAAAAAAAACACTTAATTGGACTATAAATACACATATTACTGGTTGATTATTGGGTAACAAAAAGGCTGGACACCTTAAAGTGAGGCTGAATTAGCCCTGACTCAGAAAACAACTGCAGCTGAAATTCTCAGCGAACTGTTTCCGTCCGTCTGGTTTTAGTCAGCTCATGTCGGCATTAATGGTACCAGATTTTATAACTGGTGCCACCAACTGTGATCCATGTCAGTCCTCCCAAATCCCAGATATTTTGATAACAGCAGTGAATTTTCTTTTGCTGACTGTTTTAAACAATTCGATGGATAGAAACTTGGCCGTCGATCTTTTGAACATTTCCCCACAGAACAAGGACTTCGATTTTTGCCCACTATCTTCTACACTGAGGGGATGATGTCATCATCATCATCATCATGACCCACAACTCTATATGGAGTCTATATGGATCAATATGGCAGAAAATGTGAGACTACCTTTTAAATGAGGGAACGCAAAGAGAAATAATTGGAGTCTTGTAGCTTTTTTGACCATAGAGAGAGTACAATGGCTCAACAAATAATGACGTGCTAAACTCTCCCTGATGTTTCGATAATGCACTTTAAAGATAAATCAATTTACCATGACATTCCAGCGTGTATGGTCGCTTTTATGCACTTGCTTTGCCCTTAGTGATGAAATATATAGGCTATACATATACAGTATATATACCCTACCCCTCTGCCTGATCAGAGCAAAGCGACAACATCGCCCCCAGTTTTGAACTTTAACACAAATTGAGGAGGAGAGCTTGTAGAAATACTGTGCTTGAAGTTATCTTGTGGCTTTTCGGTGTCATACCCAGCGGGGAAAAAAAAAAAAAAAAAAAAAAAAGAGGGGAGGAGTGGAGGAGGGTAATACCAGTAAAGCGGCGTAACAGAAAGATGGTAAATACCATTGAACTGTGCCCAGCCGCCGTGTGGCTTTAAAGGATTGCAGGCAGTATTAGCAGCTGAATAATTATTTTTGGTATGCCCCCCCCCCGCCCAGCCACCCCCTGACACTCTTACTTCTGTGGAGCTTTGGCAGCCTACAGTCTTGTATAAAACTTGTACTTTTGAGTCCTGTATGAGCAGAGTTCCTGCTCAAACTTGAATGTTCTTCATATATTTCAAATAAAGTCCAGTGAAGGCACGACTTGGTGGAGTTGCACATTTAGCACTGTGACAGAGTGTCCATAGAGTATCAAAGGTGGACATTGATAAGGTAGAGACACACCTTGTGAGAAGTCAAACAGTGATGCTTCCACTATGTTTGTATACAGGGTTGCAAATGTTCCCTTAATACTAAGAGAATTCATATATGAATATACATATATGATGGATATAAATATAAGGCATCTATTTTTTGCATTGTTTATCATGTGGACAGAAGTGGTATTGGTAGGAAAGACATATAGGTTGGATCCAGCGTGTGAACAATGAATCTATGTTTGTAACTTTTTTCAATGACGCTTCTCTCACGGTTTCTTTTCTTTTTTGTATGCTGCACTGAAAATACATCATTTTGACATGTGGTTTGGAAAACAGAAGTGTCACCAGTCACTTCATAAAACAAGTGAAACAATATAGTATACAGTAGAATAGCTGTTGCATTATTTGTTACAACCTGTATGTAATGTTATTATGGAAGATGTAATGTCCTTCTGTAAATGTTGTTTAATGTTGTTTTACCTGAAATAAAATTTATTAATGCTTCAGATGTGTCTATCTATCTATCTATCTATCTATCTATCTATCTATCTATCTATCTATCTATCTATCTATCTGTTCTCCGCAATAATTAATGTGTAACAGTTCCAGTTCCAGTTCCTAGTCAGGTTCTCATGGGTTATGGGCTCAGTGACATGAACTTGAAACCATAGCTTCTATGCTGTGATTTTGGGAACTTATTTCCCAGTAATGACTTGGTTGTTACTGTCAAGTGTTACTGTTACTGTCCGTTTTTATTTATTTTTAATCAATTTCTTAAATTAGCCTTTGGTCATCTTCTGTCAACTATCTAATGGATTAGAAAAAACATTGGCCTGAGACTAAACCTACTTGTTGACCATTAACTATAAACTCAGAAAAGCGTAACAAATCCTCTTCAGGTCATAATAAATGCTCTAGGTCGTAATAGGTCCTCCTCCACACCTAAAGTAGACTTCTGCACTTTCCATGAAATAGTAATTATCACAAGCAAAAATTGTGGTGTGGGGCTTTAATATAGGACCACCACCATAGTATAGCATTTATACCAACGATAAACACATTACACGGCATCTAAGGCCTCATATTATGTCTGTAAAGTCAGATCATGTCAGGTCACGTCAGCGAGGCAGATATGCAGTGATAGTAAAGACTAGAGCTGAAAGTCATAAGTCAACGAACGCTTTGTGTACAGCCCAAAGGAAGAAAATCTAGCATTCCTTTGTCAGTGTGCATTTAACACTACTTGCCTCTTCCCTCCTGATAGCAGACAGACCGGCTGCAGTGCCAGCTGGAATGTGTTGCTCTCATCTTGTCTGTATTATAGATTGTATGTATTTTTCCACCTTCCGCTGATTTCTCCATTCTTAGTAATAAACACATTCTTTGTGCCGGGGCTGATTACAGGAAGTTGTGTCTTTACTAGTGCTTGGAAATGACATGAAACACACTCTCAAGCTGGACTCTGTCTGCACACAGAGCAGTGACGTATAGATGCATCATTTATTTCAGTGGAGTAGATTCCAATTTATTCGAGGGATTAACAGTGTGATGAATGGAAGCCAAGAGGCAAATGAGAAAGAAAATCCGGTCATCAGTTTTCTAAGTCTGATCTGAATAGTTTTCTGGTTAATGGTCTGTTTCTTGTCTAAGTTGTGCTTTAATCACATCCACTGAATGGTTCAAAAAGCGAAAGTGAAGTGATTTAAAAGGGAAAACAGGTGGAAACATTTTTTCCACAGGATTTTTGTTTGTTGGTGCCAGTCTAAAAAGTCTTAATAGGACAGAAAGCATTCGTGTGTGTGCAGCTTTTTTTTTTTCTTGTGACACATTATTGTCATAAGTCATTAAGTTAGACATGTTTTTTAATTGGTGCTAAGCTGCAATTGGTGTTGGTGTAGCTATATTTACATTAGTCTTTTGTCTGTGAGCTACTGAGTAAAAGAAACATATTGTTTGTAGCGAAACAACAGCTACTTCCTAGCTGACTGCATGGCTAACATTAGTTTACTTTATGCTGTCAGGACTAAAGGAAACACCGTATATATCAAATTATAAAGGAATAAAGATGTCGGAATAAGAAATAATATTGTGTCCAAAGTCAGAAGAAACATCCACTATTAATATTTTGTTACTGAACATAGCAGCTCTGTGATAATAATAGAAAATAGTATCAGAAATTCCAAATGTTGCCAAGATTATTAATTTTATTTAATCTGCTAATCTTGAGATTTCAAGTTAAATATATTGTGATCTTAATATCACAATCAATTAGATGTTATGTTATGTTTCTTGAGACAATAGAAGTTTCACATTTTTATATTATTAATTGATTATCAAGAAATAAACTTTCATTGTCCTAATATCTCAAGAGTTTTAGACATCAGATAAAAGAACTTTTGGAAGTATGTTTGGAAGCATATCTATCTGGGTTTCCATAGAAATCCAGATAAATATGAGCGGGAGATGAAATGAGAGAGAAAAAAAAAGCACAAACATTTGCTACTGATGGCAAATGATTTTGTCAGTAATGGTCCCTGCATTGGATTAATATAGATATTGATAATTACATTAAACCTAACAGCACTTTACAACAGTATTATGGTTTAGTCAGCGTATTGTTATATTTCTGTTTAAAATGGTTCGACCTCAACTTTTATGTGACCCTTGACTGTTAACATCTAGTCTGAATGATTGCTTAAAGTGCATGATGACTCTCTTTAAGAGAGTACTGATTTCATACCCTCCAGAAATGAATGGAAATAATGTCTTCAAGTGTAAGGAAAATACATTTTGAAAAATTTTATCAAGTTATTTGTATTCAGAAATGGATATATAAATAAGCAGTGAATATGAAGTATATATGATTTGTAGTTAAGCAGGTAAAACTTGCAAAAAACACTGGTTGGGTCCTTTAAGATGCTTGGCAGCGCTGTTTGTCCAGCTCTCGTGCCAGCAGCAGAGCAGAGGTGAACTGAAATGAACCTCTGCAATTCAGACAAACATTAGGAAAAATGCAGACCCTCCCAAACCCCCATCTGCTAGTTCCAACTGAGAGAGAGAGGGGGAGGGAGGGAGAGAGAGAGAGAGAGAGAGGAGGAGGGAGGGAGAGAGAGAGAGAGAGGAGGAGGGAGGGAGAGAGA
>CM076653.1:15766477-15988977 GCA_038496675.1 Rachycentron canadum
GAGAGAGAGAGGGAGAGGAGGAGGGAGGGAGGGAGAGAGAGAGAGGAGGAGGGAGGAGAGAGAGAGAGAGGAGGAGGGAAGGAGAGAGAATGAAAGAGAGAGAGAGGAGGAGGGAGGGAGGGAGAGAGAGAGAGAGAGAGAGCGAGAGAGAGAGGTAAAGTCACTTAAAATGAATGTGTTGTAGACAGGAAGTTGTCAGTGCAGTTGTAGTTTAGCCAACTGAGCATACCTCAAATGCTACACCATCTTCCCTATTAACACTGCTGATAATCCCAGTGTAACTCTACTTCTTATCCGTTAAAGTTTTGACAGCTATTGATTACAGCTTGGCCTACAATGTCCTTCAGACATGATCAGGGCCTCATCTGAGCCCAACATGGTGACACTTTTAGTTCAAACCCAAACACAACTTTTTCTACATAAATAAATAAATTATTCACTGAAATTATTATTTTTTTTTTTTGTTAATTTTTTTGGACATGTATATATAGTTTATAAAACATATATAAAAGTCCGGGTCTTGCTGCATATAGCTGTATAGCATAAAAACGTCACATGCTACAATACAACATAAATTACACCCATCGAAAAACAATGTTTCCAATGCCGCTTCCAAAACTGAGCACGAGTCTGAATGGAGGACTTTTATTTGGAAAATCTGCACCGGAAGCCGCGGGGACCGTGGCGCGCTTGACTCGGCCGACGAGCGAGAGGAGAGCAGAACAGGTTTGAACAGCAGATTGACGCCGCGCCGGGCAGACGGAAGACTCCTCTCCCGGACGAATGTGCTCTATTTTCGTGGGTTTCAGGCGGAGAAAGCGAGTTTGTGATTAAAAAGCCGTGGATTTTTTTTTTTTTTTTTTTTATTTTTTCTTTTTTTTTTTTTTTTTCAAAAACCGCCCCATCCTCACATGACCTCGGCTCGGTGAACAGCCGGGGGACGGACTGGTGAGATTCCCGTGGAAGAAGCAGCTTTTTACCTTGGAGAGAAACGCCAACAAAGAGCGTTCAGGGAAGTGCTGGCTGCCGCCCGGTGAGGTGACGCAAGTTAGTTCGGCAACAAACAGAAGTGAAGCGCGGCAGCGGATAAAACCTCCACCATGGTTTACGACGGGCCCCTTCGCACCTTGTTGACTTTATTGCTTTTTATCCTCTTCCTAAACGTGGGGGTTTTCCGGGTGAACGGGCAGTACGGCGGCGGGGACCGAGGAATGTCTATACCGGAGCACGGCTTTTGCCAGCCGATCTCCATTCCGCTGTGCACGGACATCGCGTACAACGAGACCATCATGCCGAACCTGCTGGGTCACACCAACCAGGAGGACGCGGGGCTGGAGGTCCACCAGTTCTACCCGCTGGTGAAAGTGCAGTGCTCCCCGGATTTAAAGTTCTTCCTGTGCTCCATGTATGCGCCCGTGTGCACGGTGCTCGAGCAGGCGCTGCCGCCGTGCCGCTCTCTGTGCGAGCGCGCGCGGCAGGGCTGCGAGGCGCTCATGAACAAGTTCGGCTTCCAGTGGCCCGACACGCTCGCGTGCGAGTCCTTCCCGGTCCACGGCGCGGGAGAGCTGTGCGTCGGCCAAAACATGTCGGACCGCACCGAGTCGGAGGAGCGCGGTCCGTACCCCACCGAGCGCCCGCCCCCCGAGGTCAAAAACGGTCAGTTCAGGTGCCCGGCCTCGCTCAGGGTGCCTCCCTATCTGAACTACCGCTTCCTCGGGCAGGAGAACTGCGGCGCTCCCTGCGAGCCGAAGAGGTCCCACGGGATGATGTACTTCAGCGAGGAGGAGCTCAAATTCGCGCGGATATGGATCGGCATCTGGTCGGTGCTTTGCTGTGCTTCCACTCTGTTCACCGTGCTGACCTACCTGGTGGACATGAAGCGCTTCAGCTACCCCGAGCGGCCGATCGTCTTCCTGTCTGGCTGCTACACCATGGTGTCCATCGCCTACATTGCTGGGTTTTTACTGGAGGACAAGGTGGTTTGCAATGACAGATTTGACAATGACATAAGGACTGTGGTGCAGGGCACTAAGAAGGAGGGTTGCACCATCCTCTTCATGATGCTGTACTTCTTCAGCATGGCCAGCTCCATCTGGTGGGTCATCCTGGCTCTCACCTGGTTCCTGGCAGCAGGGATGAAATGGGGCCATGAGGCCATCGAGGCTAACTCTCAGTACTTCCACTTGGCGGCTTGGGCTGTGCCTGCCATTAAGACCATCACCATCCTGGCTGTTGGGCAGGTGGATGGAGACGTGTTGAGTGGGGTTTGCTTCGTGGGCATTAACAGCGTGGACGCCCTGCGGGGCTTCGTCCTGGCGCCCCTGTTTGTCTACCTGTTCATTGGAACCTCCTTCCTCTTGGCCGGCTTCGTGTCCCTGTTTCGCATCCGGACCATCATGAAGCACGACGGCACCAAGACGGAGAAGCTGGAGAAGCTGATGGTGCGGATAGGGATCTTCAGCGTGCTGTACACTGTGCCGGCCACCATCGTCATCGCCTGCTATTTCTACGAGCAGGCCTTCAGAGAGCAGTGGGAGAGGACGTGGATCAGCCAGACGTGCAAGACATATGCTGTGCCCTGTCCTGTCCAGAACCACCCCAACATGAGCCCTGACTTCACGGTCTTCATGATAAAGTATCTCATGACGCTCATTGTGGGCATCACCTCCGGATTTTGGATCTGGTCTGGGAAGACACTCAACTCCTGGAGGAGGTTTTACACAAGACTGGCCAACAGTAAACAGGGAGAGACCACAGTGTAATGTGGTTTCACCTCCACCCTCACCCAGACTGCTTAGTGACAAACTGAATGATAATCCTTTTTGTTATTTTCATTTGATTTGTCTTTGACTTACAGGAGACGCTCTCAATGTTTTTTTTAATGTACATACACATTTGTGAGATTTTTGTAAGTATATATTTGTATTTAAAGATTTTAAAAATTCTTTCTTTTTTTTTTAAAAAAAAACAAAAAAAAAAAACAATACTTTTTTCGTACTTCGGACATAATGGAATTGTACTTTAACCATCACAAAGAGCCAGCTGACCCTCAAAGAGCCTGAGGTCTCATGACCTGACTCACTGTGGACACCAGTGGGAGCGATTCACATCGAGTGTGCGCGTCTTTGATCAGTGAACTGCCTGTGAGCGGTGGGTCTATTCTAAGCAGCGTCCCGTGAAACCCAAGTGCTTCCTCGTGGCCGCCTCTTATCCTTGATTAACCAGCTGCAGTTCGTGTCTGTTGTGCGGCGGAGCAGCAGTTGCCCGGCTCTGGAGGGAAATGTCAGCAGTCGGGGACAAGAGACGGTGCACAGGTTGTGAATGTGAGTCATTGTGACAGATGGTTGTGGCCTGCAGCTCAGTCCCTGACAGTTATTACATTCCTTTCCAAATAAAGCACACGCACGATCACGCAGGTTTAAAGGCCCACACCAGTGCTTTGCATGTTTTAATTCCTGAGGTTTAATTGTTTCCTAAAAACTTATTTAGGCTTTATCTTGTATAAATTGTGTTATTGTTGCATTGCAATGCGGACGAAAGAGCACATTACACCGAAAAGGCTGCACTGTAAACACAACAATAACACAACTTTGACCAAAATGGAAGCAAATCACTCATATTTCTTTACTGTGGTGAAATGAGTTAAAAAGGTCGGCGATTCAAACTAAGGGTCTAAAACATGCAAACGTACACGTGTGCAACAGCAGCTAGCTTGAGTTGTGAAAACTCGACGCTGAAAAGCGTAGAAGCTGAAGATCTCTGTGTGTGTGTGTGTGTGTGTTAAAGCACATTTTAAACGTCAACCATATTCCTGTGAGCAGCGCCATGAAAAAACACTGGACGCCCCTTTGAGCCGCACTCGCTTCCTGTTTCTTTCTATTACACCAAAAGCAAGAAAATCTGATTTATTTTCATTCTTTTAATTCAACAGAATGAAGATGTAGTGTGAGAGGGAGTTGGCTCAGCCTGAGTCAAATTGAAATGATTGGTGAATCAATTTATTTGTCTTTATAATGATAATTAGAATTATTATAATTACAAGTAATTTCTCAAGCAGCCTCTTTCTGCTCATGGACGACCTCAGTTTCTTTGGGTATTTGATTGTTGGCTCATTAAAACAAATCATTTCCGTACGTGACCTTGGGCTTTGGCAAAACATGAAAGGCGATGTTCATTTTCTGACATTTTTATCGGCAAACAAAAAAAAAAATAAAATAAAATCCAGATTGACACTAATGTGACAAAAGCTCGATGATCAAACCTTCATGTCTTATGCTGCAAGTTTAGGTTGGGACCAATTAAAATTTCTGTTGCCCGTCAGAAGCCAAGAAGCGATTGTCTGAGGGAGTGGAATGGGTTGACCAGCACGCCGTTGAACATGAGGCTTATTGACAACTTTCAACTCAACGTCGATGGGTTTAGGAATGGTAATGGATGATCACACTCCTTATTCTATCGGAGATTTGATCTGAAGCTGAACAGTGAACGCTCCCGCGTGTGTTTTGACATTTCATTCACTGTATCTAATTTTAAAATCCTTATTGACACAAGAGATTGCAAGTGTGAAAAATATATTTAAAACTACTCTAATTTTCTAGGCTTCATCAGAATCAGTAGGGCGTCAGGGGGTGTCCAGGCCTAAACGTGGCGTTGTAAGTGTGGCTCTGTCTCAAGGTTGTTTGTCACTGACAGCTCACAAATTGTTTTTGATTCATTCTTTTGTGCGTGTGTGTGTATCTTAACCTGGAGGTGGAGTGTGTTGGTTAATGCTTAATGTGATCCTGGTGAACGTAGCTGCGTGTTTCCAGCGTTGGACTGAAGAGCAGCACGTCTTCCACTGCAGCAGAAAGGAAAACCTTGTGTCGAGATGCAGAGCGGCTGCTGTCAGTGCAGCTCGCTCGCTCACCCGCTCACTCACTCACTCACTCACTCACACACACACAAACACACACTCACACACACACACACACACACATCAGGACTTGTGTTCTTGTCAGACGCTCTTCCACACGGTGCTTCCGGTTCATAATAATCACGGCTTTGAAGTAATTTCCTTTGCATTTGCTATGAAGAGAACTTTATATTTATAGAAAAAATATTATATATACACTACGTTGATTTCTTTATGAGAATAAAAACAATCTCACCATTGCAACTGTCAACTGTTTGTAAAACGTCTTTTTCTCTTTCCTTTAAAATGCTAACAAGTTTTCCATAAACACAGAAGCTCAGGTTTCTTCAATACAACACACCACATGTGCTCTGAAAGACTTCTGGTCTTGTTGACTTATTCTAGCAGGAGATACTTGTTAGCTGGGTGTTATCAGTCTTATGATCCCTTCAGTGAAAGAGTCTTGATGTGTTTCTGGACTGAGAATGTGATTTAAGATTAATTCAGTTTTCTGAACCCTTGTTATTAACTCTGGTTCATTTTTGTGCTTTAAAGTTTGTCCTAATCTCTTATGTTTAAATTGTCTTTGTGTGTTAGTGACTGTCAGTAAGGCACAAAGCACATATGAGCATGTAAGTAGCTTCAAAAGAAAACAGTTCTCTCCTTTAAACGTAAAAATAACAATAACATCATCAATACTAAGTTCACCTCTATCTTAGCACAAAGACTGGGGGGAGGGGGAACCGTGTCAGTTCTGCTATTGCTGCAAGGTGTTGTACTTTTGAAACCTTTCAGTGTCAGTGCCCAGCGGCAGTGGTGGAAAACCTTTTTAGACTTTCAAAATAAAAGTAGACATAACACAATGTGCAAAAAAACCTCTACAAGTGAGTTTTCATCAAGTCACAAATCAGCAGCTAAGTGTATTTGAAGTTTCGAAAGTACTCATTAAGCATAATTACTATTGTAGTTTATATTGTATTATTACATATAGTCAGCAACATGCAGTAAAGCTGACAAAAATACATCTTTACTATTGAAATGTGGTGAAGTAGAAGCTCCAGGAACCACAGGAAGGACCAAGTAAACTAGTAACAATTAGCTAAATAACTAGTACTATTGTAGTGAGAGTAGTAAGCATCACAACAGACAGCTAAAGCACAGTATTTGAGTAATTGTACTGCAGTTACCTTCTACTGTTATACTGCTACAGTATGTATGGATTGTACAGACATGAAATTAATATGAATTCTTTTTTTTTTTTTTTTTTTTTTTTTTTTAAACACCAAACAAGCTCATGAAAGCATTTTTTCAGGGAGTTGGCACACAGAGAGACACTGCTAGCTTGTCTTGTTTGGCCTTTTTTCCACCGGCCTCAGAACCAGGCAGCTTTCTAACTCATCTCCTGCATCACAGGAATGCAGCCTAATCCCTGCACGACCTTGTATGTAGTCGCACTAATGACCACAGCTCTTAAAAAAGCTTCTGACCCCAGTGTGGCGGCCATGTTCATGGGTCAGCTGCCACAGGCTGCTCCACACGCCACGCTGCTTCCTCTTTTATCAGTCCCACAGACTTTCAGTCCACAGCCGCGCAGTCCTTTGAGCTCTGACGTGGATTGTCGTATGCGTATGACAACTGTGAAGCTTCTTTGTTAGAAACTGGAACGCACTGAATAGTCAGTGTGTTTCCTGTGGTGAGTCAGTCACTGGTTTAATATAAACCACTGTAGGGCTTCCTGTGAACTTGAGCTCCCTCGTGGACTTCAACATCAATACAGGGATAGACAGATACTGTAAAGACTCAGTAGTTTAACGCCGTTTCTTCCGCAGTCTACTATACATCATAACAACCTGTGACTGAGGCTGTGGTGGGGTCGGGGGCTCATAGTCAGTAGCTTATAAACTCACATCTGGTTCCACTGTATAGTCTGGATCTGAACATAGTGTATTGTTTTACATGTGTCGGGCTTCTGAGGGCAGCCAGAGATAAAATCAGGCAGCAGCGTCAGTGCTCGGGCAGCTGCTGCTGCAGAAAGACAAATATTTCCCCAATAGCAGCTCGTACTGTACGCCTGCTTTTTCCCTCTTTGTTTGGTTGTGTGTAAAATCTCAGATTCGGAGTCTCAGTTTTCCTGGCAGTGGGATCTAATCATCCCAGAGACTCTGACTGCAGTTTCCCCTGTCTCAGAATCTCTATCCAAAAATGCATTTGACCACTGTGTTGAACCAGGACAGTGTGAGGTTGTGTCGATAAAATGTGTCTTTGTTCAAACACGGCCTTGGAAGTCAATTAAAAACAGGGAAAAACAGCGTTTGGATGCAATCATAAACAAAATGAAGTTTTAGACCTTAATGGGCAAAATGCTAACAAATCCCCCCTTTGTTCAAGGCCTGTCAGTGGCCCACCCCCCTAAATTCTGTCCAGGGCATAGATGCAGAAAATTCCTTAGATAGGCCAGTAGATCTTCAAAAACACTTAACTATAACTTACGATACTGTAACAGTCTCTTAAACTCTGTTGTAAAATAAAGTAATACACTGAGAGAGAGAGAGAGAGAGAGAGAGAGAGAGAGAGTCTTGTACAATCAAATTGATTTACTGGAACATGCAAGATTATATATTAACCAAGGTTGAGTCATGAACGCAGACACTGGCCTCATTTTCGGCCTAGTGTTGGACTCCCTCTATCAGTCTGGTGCCATAGATGTCAGTCCTAAAACCACTGCTGGGATTATTTACATTGCGATGGAGTTTGACCTGGGCTCATATCATAGCTTAGTGGCTTAAAAACCACCACAGCATCTCTGGTCCAAGTTGAAATCAGAGTTTTAGGGGCCATTCTCCAATATTTCTGTAAATGTGTAATAAATTGCCGTCTCAGTTGGTGTAATTCTCAGCCACACTGTAGGGGTCACTGTTCTACTGCTCAGCTCTCTGACAAGAGCTAGCTAGCAGCTAAAACATAATAACAATAACACAAATAAAAAATGTTGAAAAACCAGAAGCGAATGTGTCAAATGTTTGGTTTTACCTAATGTGTTAAACCAAATAAGGCAGAAAGGGAGACCAACCCAACTGAAACTGGTGGAACAGTGTTTGAGTCAATTCACTTATTTTTTGTGACATTTTTGATCAACAGGTCGACAGATGTCCGTTGCTCATTTTTGTGGGTAATTGTTGCTTCACATACATACACAGCATTCTCTATTTTTACCCATGTATGGTTGTATGTCATGAATTAGCTGTCCCATTGTGGCGTCACCCATCGGTTTGTGAGCTGCTGTTTTAAAACCTCCAGTTTGCAATTTGTCTGTCGCCATCTTGTTTTTTGAAACCAGAAGAAACCATATTTGGAGGAGAAGGTGGAGCTAAGGAGGAGTGAGGGGTGGATCTGACCTGCTCTCTACTCTATCCTGATTGGGTGGTTCAGTCTGTCAGTCACACAGTAGCCACGCCCTAATTCATCCCCTGCTTTATGGTCTATTTTCCTTTAAATGGACCATCATTTAAAAAATGAACATCATGTTGTATTGAAGACTTGAAACTAGAGACTGAGACCATAAACTCATTAGGAAAACATTTACTGAGCTAATAAATCAAGGGAGAAGTAGGGACATTTTCCCATAGACTTCAATACAATCTGACTTGAATCTGACCAGTGGAGTTGCCATCTGATGGTCATTAGAGAGACTGAAGGTTTAAGGCTTTACTTTACAGCCCTGAACCTATGTTCACTTTTACATACAATCTATGTTTGTCATCAAAGGCATTTACACAACAAAACAGTGACCTCACATCATCTTATAAAACAGAGACCATCTATTAGATTCACAGTAATTGTGGTGGGAAGATTCTGCACATTAGGAGAAAATCCCATTTTGTTCTATAGCTGGGAACTAGGAGCCATTTCAGGAAAAAAGACAAGACACACAGTGTAGTTCAGAGTTCTGCACAACAAAGTTAGTGGTTTTGTTGTGTAAATCATCACACTGCCTTAGCCTTGTGAGCTAGCAGGACCAGTTAAGTTCTGTGGGGTTGAGGGTTGAAGACTCAGGTACGGGGCTGGGTTCAGGTCACAGAAGTGCGTTGTAGTGTGTAATGGAGTGACTCTGTCATTCCCTGAGGTCAGAGCAGGCCACAGGTCAGCTTCAGCTGTGTTCTGCATTTCTACTCCTGCAGTAGCTGGGGGCCTTTTTCTGGCCCTGCCTGTTGTCTTCATCTACTCCGATCAGCATCACTTCAGGGTGCACTTTATGAAGAATGCTTGGCTAATTGCCTGCGCTGCCGTCCAACTTAAATAGACACATAAGATGCTTTAGTACCAGTTTAGCAAGTTTGTCCTCCCCTCTGCTACTCGCACAAAGATGTGTTATTGCCTCAGCTACCATACACTCATAAAGCCTAAAGAGGACAAAAAAACCCTGCTTTAAACTGCATCTGTGAGCTCAGATTGCCATGTCTGATTTCTTAAGAATATCATCACAAGAAAAGAAAGGATAATGCTGTCTGGTAAATTAACTGCTACTCAAAGTGCTTTACATTTCAAACCACAATAATCCAGTAACACACAACCACATAGCACTTTTTCTACATAGTGGTGCAACCACCACACACACACACACGCACACACACTCACAATGTATCAGGGTATTGTTTTGTCCAACCAGGAATTGAACCACCCACCTGCCTTCATTAGCTCCTGAGCCACAGCTATTTTTTTAGCTTAGCCTCAAATACTCAGCAGCCAGTCATGAGTTATGTAATTGTACCATACGCAGACGTCCAAATAATAGGGAGTGGAAGAGCACTTTCTGTCAGTAGAAATAATAGGAGTGTAAAAATATTCCATAACAAGTAGACTGATACAGAGAACTAATGTGACACCGTTACCACATTAGAGTCATAGCATCTGTTTTTCATCATCCAATCTGTCATCGTTTAAATGTTTAAATCAATAAATAAGAGTAGAAAACAGTAGAGGTACAGCAACTTATAGGAATTTAAAAAAAACGCGTTAGTGTCGCCGTGAATTTATCTGCTTCCTGCTGCTGCTGCTGCAGTTCGTCCCGTCTCTTCAGCTGCCAACAGTAGTCCCTCCCCTCAAAATTACAGCTTTGCACACTGTACATGTTTTCTTCCTGCTAGTGAAACTTTCCAGTGTTACCAAGTTGCTGACATTCTGTGATGGCTAACATTCATGCTAACTATATTCTGGGAATCAGTTCTCCGGAGAATGTGCTCTGCAGCCACTGCTGTTGTTTTAGAGCAGCATAGAAGAACTGATATCTGTTAAATGGTGTAATGTCCACATGAATGTTAGCTGTTAGCAAAATGTCAGCAATTACAATTAGCATGGTATTGGATCAGTGTACTCGCCAATACCCGATCCTGTACTTTATGGAGTACCTGAGTATTTTATACTATAAGATGATTAGATGTTTTAAACTTTTGTCTTCTACTCTTTGTATCTTTAAAACTCTTTGTTCTAAAGTTTCAGTTCACATTCTGTTCTTACAGACTTCTACATGTTTAAAGCTCAGTCTGACCCTGACCCTTTATTGATGAGGAAGCAATTCTGTCCATTGTGTTTGAGTAAATTGAAGCAGAAAAAAAAAGCTTACCCATATATATCTGAATATCTGTCTTTAGGAGATGATGAACGGTCGTAGATTGAGTATGACCTTTTTCATCATTTACAGTCGCTGTATCATTTACAGTCGCCCTTTATCACCAACCACTTTCAAGCCACGGCCTTTTGAAATCTTGATGTCAAAATCATCATGTTTAAATCACACCCCGGCGCTTAAAGGGTTAACATAAAAAGCTGCTTTCCCAGAATGCTACACTCTCACTGAGCACCTAATGAGGAACACCTGCTTATTCGTGCAATTATCTAACCAGCCAATCATGTGGCAGCAGATCCTGCAGATCCAGATCAGGAGTTTCAGTTCATGTTCACATCAAACACCAGAATGAGTAAAAATATGATCTCAGAGACTTTGACTGACTTGACTGTTGGTGTCAGACAGGCTGGTCTGGAGTATCGCCTCGTGTTAACAATCCAGGCTGTAGATGGTGTTGGGATGTTTTCTTGACTCCCTTAAATACCAATCAGTCCTGGTCTGGATGCCTCAGTCTGAGTATTGTTGCTGACCATGTTCATTGCTTCGTGGCCTCCGTTCACCCTCTTCTACCGGCTCCTTCCTGCAGGATGATCCTTCATGTCTCGAAGATGAATTTGTCTCAGGCTGGTTTCATCATCATGCCAGTGGGTCCAGTTTAGTCTCAGGCCTCAGTTTTACTCCCTTGCAGACGTGTACACAGACATGTGCAGAACACATATTCCACATACAAGTGTCTCTTTGAACCCAACATCCATCTTTCTTTTCCAGCTCATGCATTGTTGGCCATGCTAGCATACAGGACATGGATCCTCACATACCCTTGCCTTTGTTTTCATGTATGATGCGCACAGTTATCATAACACACTGTTATATATACTGCGATAGCCTCTGAGACGTCACCCACAGGTCTCTGAAGAGGACTTTTGAAGCTCAGAGTGAGCTGCTCCGCTGCCACCATCATGGCAGTGCCTGACCAAACTCCTGACTAATCCAAAAATGGGCAAACAGGAGGGGTGTGTACATTATACATAACTTAGATTCGTAATAAAAAGTAAACAGGTGAGTTATATAAAAATGAACCCCCATACAGACCCTGTTGTCATGAAGGAGGAGTTATCTATAGAGACCAAAACTGTTTTTGTTCCAGGCTGTAAACATGTTCATTTCTGCTGTAAAGTTGGACATTTTAACATGGGAGTCTCTGGGACTGTCTCACTGTTGGAGCCAGACATGGCCAGACTCATGCCGTTAGCAAGCTGGAAGTGGCTGCAACTGCAGTAGTGTAGCAAGGCAGCAGGCAGTGTATCCCAGACAACAGCCAGCCTCCTATATTGCCGTCTCCATATGTCCACACAGCTTGTTTGTACACGACACAGAACTTTTGAACACCATGTGTGGATCCTGTGCCCTACATGGTGCTGCGCTGTTCTTCTCTCCCCAGAGATTTCTGTCGCTCGTCAGTGTGGGATTGTGAGCTGCCTCGAGGTCAGCTGTGTGTTTCTGCAGCTCCGCTCTCACAGCAGCGGCATCGCGCCAAATGAGCTGGCACCACGCTGCCTGACGCTGTGAACTCCACCTCCCTATCTCCACCTGTGGATGACTGATGTGTTGTTTTATATACTTCTTAGGCTGTCTCTCACTCACACACCCACAAATGTCACTGCCTGTGCTGCGCGAGTCAGATCACTGCCTTTCACCCATTCCCTTTTCATCTCTTTTTCTCTCCTTCAACTGTTGCTTCCACAGGCTGAAAAACAACAGTTACATGCATGTGCTCACATATCATTTGCATTACAATTAAGATCAACCTATATATGGCCCTGTTTTTGTGCAGTGTGGCGATTGCAGCGCTCTGGGAGCAGAGAGAGGCTCTGCATTGCTTCCCTTTACACTGTCAATTCTTCAGCACAAATCATAATGAGGGTTTGTGATAGTGTGTGATGGTGTTATCAAAGATTGAACTGTTAAGCTATTCTCTTGAGAGAAAAAGACCGAGCAGCTCCAAAGACAGTGTCAATCACAGGGGCACCGCGTCTTGGGAGACAGAGAGGTGGTGGTGATGGGGAGAGAAGGGGGTGGGGGTGGATGATTATCACAGTCCCCCCCCTCACCCACACACACACACACACACACACACACACCCTCTCTCTCTCTCTCTCTCTCTTGCTCTCTCTCTCACTCTTAGCTGCTTTCTTCTTCAGTCTACATGAAACCAGAGTCAAATCCTCAGTTCATGAAAATTTCAATTACTGCGCTGCTGTCATGTTGTCTGCTGCCGCCGCTCTGCCTCACAGCCAGGACGCTTCCTGCAGTCACTCAGTGCAATTCATCTGGAGCAGGTTATTTGGTGTTTCTGTGGGAGTCACATAACCCCACTGAGATGAAGTGCTCAGTCCTGCAGGACATGGTTAGCCTAGCTTAGCCTAACAAGTGGAAGCACATTAGGACCTTGTGGTCTTTCCTTGTTCTCTGTCTCTGCCTCCCTCGTGTGTTGTGTTTGTCCCCAGTTTGATCTCTGGGTCTGTGTGTGTTTGTCTGTGTAGCTGGGCGTGGCCTCCTGAACTCCTGTTCCCGCCAGTCTTCCTCCACACCTGATCTTGTCATCAACCTGCTGCAGTCTATAAAGGCCGGTTCAGTTCACAGCTCTCTCTCACAGTAGTGGTGCTCAGCTTGTCTGTTGTGTGCTTGCTATGCTGTTTGGACTTCTGGTAATTGGTTTCCTCCCAGTTGTTGCCATCCTGCTCAGCTCTCCCCCTCAGTCCACCTGTCAGGTTCTGTGTCAGTCTGCCTGTTTCCAGTTAGAATAACCATCCAGCTCATCATACCCGCCTGTAAGGACTCCAGTCTGCTGTCACGCACGGTGGATCTTAGCCCAGCTACTCTGCTAGAGCGTCACCCCCCCTCACACTCTCAGCATAACTGGCAACCAGTAGGTTCATTGACTTCCCCTTTCAGCCAAACCACCAGACCCTCATCAGCAACACCAGCCCCATTCCCTCATATTCTAATAACATGGCAAATAAAGCAGACCTGCTTTTTACCTCAATAACTGTTGCCTGGTTTAGTCCAGCTTCATCTGAGAAACCTCACAATTACAAAAACTTTATGTATAATGTACATTGCAATAAAAATAAATGTGAAATATGACATTAAAGCTCATGATTACCACATTGTGCTTGTTTAATCTGTGAACAATGAGAAATGTAAAAACAAGCTTGATATAACATGCTGAAAATAAAAGTAAATTCAAAGTAAAATTAGTTTTCCTAATGAGTTTATGGTCTCAGTCTCTAGTTTCAAGTCTTCAAAACAACATGATGTTCATTTTTTTAAATGATGGTCCATTTAGAGGAAAATAGACCATAAAGCAGGGGATTGATTAGGGTGTGTCTACTGTATGATTGACAGACTGTACCACCCAATCAGGACACTGTACAGAGCAGGTCAGCTCCACCCCTCACTCCTCCTCAGCTCCACTTTCTCCTCCTAATATGGTTTCTTCTGGTTTAAAAAAACAAGATGCCCCCATGGTCCCATTTAGAGGAAAATAGACCATAAACTCTTTGGTCAGATGAAACCAAATGGAATTAGTTTGTATTAGATGGGGCCCAGCATGTTTGGTGTGGACCTGGCCCAGACTACCAAAATATCTGAACCCCACATCAGTGTTTCCTCTGGGTCAACTGCTTTGTACACACACAGTGAAACACAAAGCGGAGGGAAAATGACAGCAACACTCAGCAGAGACTCTCAGAGTCCAAATGAAACAACTGCACATAAATTAGGAAAATAACAAATAAAATTTTTTTTTTGTTTTGGTTTTTTTACTTTGATAGTTTTTTATTTCTTTGGTGTCTTGGGGGGCTTTGACCTGTCACCTCTGCACCTGTGACGTCCATAAAGGCACAACGGGACCAAATCTGCAACTTCATTGTGACAACACTACAAGTCCAACGGGATGTGCACACTCACTGCTGACATAACTAAAACCACAAACTGTTCATTTTATGTTCTTAAATT
Source organism: Rachycentron canadum (assembly GCA_038496675.1). NCBI lineage: Eukaryota > Metazoa > Chordata > Actinopteri > Carangiformes > Rachycentridae > Rachycentron > Rachycentron canadum. Next base: position 15,781,012 of record CM076653.1, read on the forward strand.
CAGTTTCTGATCTGTCTGACTGTTTCCTCCTACTTGCAGTGCTCATGCTAAGCTAGGTTCACCACGTCCTGTTTCCAGTTCCATCATTACTGCACGGACACGTCAGTCATCTTATCTCAATCCCAGCAACAAGACAGAACGTGGCAACAGCACCACAGCGCCGCGGCTCGTGCCGTGCCAGGATGGTTTGTTGTTACGCCGAGCGAAGTGCGGCAGCAACCAGCCAGGCACAGAAAACAGACCAGAGTAGACCTGAAGCTGTGGAAACCTCCTTCACGAGCCTAAGCCCCCCATGATGCTCTCTGTATCGGAGGGCACCCACAGGCTCTTGCTGCTCTCATTGTTCTTGTCAGTGGGGCTTGTGCTAACACTTGTTTCTTAGCACTGGAAAGATACTCCAAACATCGAGGAGGCTTCTTGCAGTTTGAAAAACTGCCTCTGGAGAACAAACAGAGCAAAAAGAGAGGGAACACTGGACTGAGGTGCATCAGGTGACACAAACACCACAACACATGGATCATAATGATGAACTTTAGTTGCCAGTGCAGACCAGCAGCTCACTGAGATCATTTTGAGTTGTATTAATCTTCCATATACATCCATGTGTCTGAGAGTCATTAATGATAATGTACCTTTAAATGAGCCACAAACAGCAGTGGGAGCATCCTGCTACGAGACAGACTCTCCTTCTCTCCTTGACTGAATTTGACTGACTCTTAAAAACACACCATGATGCCAGGCCACATGCACACTGAGATTAAATGAGCTCAGTAAACTGTTCCCCAGAGGGAAAAACACTGAAGACAGAAAACTGATCAGTTTCATTTTTGTGTGCGTCTGTTCTCTCTGTGTCTGAGGCCGACCTGAATGAAACTATGCAGGCATGAAATTTCCTAATGGATGCCGTCTGTTTTCAACCTTGACTGTCTTTTAAAGAGCTGCAGATAAATGCCGCAAGGAGGGAACCAGGCCGGAGCGGTAAAGTTGCACTTTCATGCCTATGAGAGTAACAGAGGGAGAAAAACAACCGTTAGATACAGAAGGAGAGGAAAACTGTCACTGTGATTAACAGAAGAGCCAAATGGTTTTACTGCTTCAAACCAACTGGTGCTCATATCCTAGTGGCCTCATGAAATCCTCATGGGTCCACAATTAAAATGGGATTGGAAACGTGAAGGCATGTTGTGAGGGGCAGAGCCCTGTAAAGTAAACTATAGCCTTTTATTTCTGGAGTTCATTTTAAAACACCCCTCAGCTTTAGATACCATCTGTCTCTGCTCATACCCCATATTCACTTCTCTTTCGGCTTGAGATTCCTACATTTCCCAGAGTCTCTTTCAGCAGAAAGTTTTAAATCTTGAAATCTCATTGTTACAGGTATAAGATTATTTGATGAACGCTGCTGCACAGATTTGTCTTTATTTAAAGCACATTAGCTTTCTCTCAGAACTATAGTCTATCTATCAAAGTGAATGTAAACCCCAGGTCTGAAAAGTGGAGCCTGTGCTGAAAAGTCTAAAAACCACTCAGGGGGCTGACTCCAGTCACTGTTGAAATGAAGTCAGATTGTATTGAAGTTTATGGGAAAATGTCCCTACTTCTCCCTTGATTTATTAGCTCAGTAAAAGTTTTCCTAATGAGTTTATGGTCTCAGTCTCTAGTTTCAAGTCTTCAATACAACATGATGTTCATTTTTTAAATGATGGTCCATTTAAAGGAAAATAGACCAGAAAGCAGGGGATGAATTAGGGTGTGGCTACTATGTGACTGACAGACTGTACCACACAATCAGGATAGAGTACAGAGCAGGTCAGCTCCACCCCTCACTCCTCCTCAGCTCCACCTTCTCCTCCAAATATGGTTTCTTCTGGTTTCAAAAAACAAGATGCCAGCAAACAAATTACAAACTGGAGGCTTCAAACCGGCAGCTCACAGACCGACGGGTGACCTCACAGTGCCACTTACTCAGTAGTTCTTGTTCCCATTTTTCACAATAGCAGCAGCTGCTGCTCAGGTTGAAACACAGTCAGCAGGAAACATTTAATTTATTGATTTGGGACACAGATTTTTAAAGAGACCAAGGTTTATATCCAGAGTTCACTCTGTGATTTAGATAATAAAAGCATTTTGGATGAGGTAAATGGGGAAAGGGTTAGGGTTAAATGAGTTGTGTGGTTGATTTCTTTAATACTTGTACACATTTTATAACACACCACTTATATAACATCTGTTTTTTCCTTCAGGGTTTTGAACCAGTTTTTGTGACAGGGTAATTGTTCATTGGCTCAACTGTATGCCCCATATTACCCATGACACCCCTCTCTGTGTAGACTCAGAAATGTGTATCTCGACATGAGAATAATAGTCCAGTCGATCTGAAGTATCTCTTGTACTTGTGCAGGATGTTCATGCTGGGAAATCGTTGTGCATCGGTATATTATGCTCATCATGTGGAGTGAAAAACTAAGATCACACAATGATGAAATCATATCTACAGTCAGTTGACTTACCAATGAACTGATTCGTTGCCTGTTTGTGAAGGTATTTAAACAGAATGAGCCAATGTGACCCATAACATATACAGACGTAATACATTTCATACTTTGTAATCATACTCACTGTATGTAACAATTACCATTGTTTATCATAGAACAATATATCACCGTTAAACCACACAGCTGTTATATACAGTTGGCAAAAATAAGGCTTTTTTTTTATCCTTGACACCACAGACAATTCCTATTACTACATGAATGTTGTTGAGGATTTCCCTCATCAGTGCTCCATAACAAGCGCTGGGGCCGTGGGGAAGTGTGTATGAGGTGAGGCGACCGAACCCAGAGCTCTGTTTCCTTTAGTGAGCTCTGTGTGGTGGAGCAGAGAGACAGAGGCAGAGCCGTCCTAATGGGAAACACAGACCTGGGTATAAATATCCACACTGCCTCGCTCTCTGTTGTGTGCGTGCGTTGCCAAAGGGGAGGAGCGGAGGGGGTGATGCATGCCAGCACATTCAAGGCTATGGCAAGGGTAACAAGAACCATGCAAGTGGAGTTCAGACCTTGCTAAATGAGTCATTCCATAACAATGTTGATACCCAAAATGGAGTGTGGGATCGTAGATGTGATCTCACAGCATCCAGTTCATGTCTGTATGAAGCTCTTTGTTTAATCTCGTACAGTGCAAGCAACTGTTCATGACGGCCAAATAATTCATTAATTGTGGCTGGGAACAGTTTGCATATACAGTGGTGTGCTATTCAATCTTTGTTTCTAAAATCTGAAAATGATTTTTTTTTTATTCCCCTGCATCATATTCATTCAGTACATCTGCAGTAGTTGTGAATAGAAAGGAGAGTTTTATTCCCAACCTCAGTCATCAGTCCATCAGCAGTCTATGGATTAAAACCAACAACCTCCCAGACACATATTTGGCTGTAAAGTATCTCCTCAATATATCAGGGTCAGAGCAGTGTTGGTTCAGTATGGGGACTCCAGAAACCCCCACCAGGGAGTCCAAATACCACTGACAAGTCTGGCTTATTTTAAGAAGCAGAAGTAATAAACGATGATGTTGGGTTTGTTCCCCTCCCCTTAAAGATCTTAAAACATAACCTTTATTGTCCACATTTTCAAAAAAGCAAATGACCTGAAAGAGGTGGTAGAATTGTTGAGCTCATTGAGGGTCAACAGTCTGTTTCTGCCACATTCAGGGCTTTGCACTCAGGTGAGGACATATAGCTGCTTATGAATATGATTTGGGCATGAACCAGGCTGGATCAGGTCTGTTCAGGCCAGGTCATCTGGTGTTGAATCGTATAATGTCAAAGCCTCAGATCCAGTCCCTAATTCTCAAAGATTTTTAAAAACAATTTAAAAGATTTTTTGATATTTGTAGCTGAATTGTGTCGCTCATAGGAAACATACTGGCAAATAAATAGAGCTTCACTCGTCTTCAGGTCCCTCTATAGGCTACACAGTGCTCATGTGCAAGAGACACATTCCTCCCTGACTGTCAGAGGCTAAAAGTTCTGTGTTAGTCAGTAGCAAGTGGCCCCAAGTTTGCACCTTAGTTCAGTCTCTCCCTGTCCTTAAGACCACAGGGGGCACCACCACATTGCCTGCCCCTGTGTATAATGGAATAAATCTAAAGTAAACAGTAAAGATAGTCATATATCCACTGAAGATGTCCTGAGTACATCCTGGGCTGACAAACAACCATTTTACACCAATTAATATAATGTTTATATCTCAAGTAGGTAAAAGTACCCAGAGGGTTTGAACCCAGAACCTTCTTGCTGTGCCTCCCACACTAAAGAATACTGGACTTAAATGCTACAGGGAGCCAGACAGTGGACTCCAAGTGGATCCCCCATGTTGCTCTGTTTCTGCTGTAGATCAAAGTTTATTTGGTTAATTCATCAGTCTGTGAATGATAATGGAACTGCTAGCTATCTAGCTAACAGTGATGATGATCATTTCCAGTTAGTGAACAAGAGATTAGAAACAACACTATCCTGGTTAGCTGGCACCAAAACCAACTTGTTCAAATTATGCAGTGCCTCAAAGCTTTGTATGGTTAAAGTTGTTACCCTTTATCTCTTAAAATGGTGAGGCCTTGGGAAAAATGCTGTTGTTCTATAGCATTTAACATCTTGTTACTTGTTAGTCTTGCTGAGTTGCAGGACATTAGATAACACAACCCATATTGGTGGGAAAATTGTTTACTTGGTATTTCAGAACTGAAGAACAAAAAGAAAAAAGGTTTTCTCTCCAGGTTCACGGTGTGCACATTCTGGCCTCTGCCACCGGCTCCGCTGTCTGATGTTAGAGCTCTAAGAAATCTAACCACCTCACCAAAGACATTCAAGAAAAGCTCTACTTTCATCAACACAAAACAGAAAACAATATATCAAATATGATCTGTTGCTGATACTGAGCATCCAGACAAACTCAATAAGCTATAATGGTTTAACTCCTTATTTAACTATTCTGATCAGTTGAAATCAACCCACTGAAATATACATGTAAAAATAAACAAGTAAAGTTGGAAAATATTACATAATATTAGCCACCAAAAGCTAAAGGTCAGACCAGGCCAGATGTAGTGTGATTGAGTGATTAAGGATGTGTTTTTAAAAAAAAAAAAAGTTTTCATCTTTCAAACTTGTAGTTTACAGTATTAACTGAGTGAATTCTTCAAATCTTCACATTGTGTTTTAAAATAGATAAATAAATACCAATATACAAATGTAATGCATTCACATATAATGAATCACCACATTTGAAATATATATGTAAAATAAAAACACAAATTAGAGCAATATCGTATATGTCTAGCCCATATTCTGTAAATATGTATCTTTATGTATGTCTGCTTATACTGTAAGAATGTTGCATAAATCTATGTCCATCCCAGAGCCTGTTAGTATATGTGATATCATAAACAGTAGGGTCCAACAGTCTGACAGCACTTTACCCAAATGACAAGACAGACAAATTCAAAATGAATGAGATTAATTCATAAGAGAAATCTTGTTTTACTAAACATGCATACATGACAAAATACTGATATATATTGATATAGATATCCCCTCATAGGTGATAAATACTGTGTGTCATGTTTTATAATTGTGAATCTTGTGTGGCAGTCACAAATTTGACTTTACACATGAATCTATAATAAATATAAATGCTGAAATAATCAATCAATTTAATGATTGGTTGATCAACGAAAATGAAAACTGGCTGTTTTCATAAGATTGAACACTTAATATTGTGGGGTTATACTGCCTCAGACCCCTGTTAGAATTTTAAATTATTAGTTAATTGTGGCTTTACTATAACTTTCACCATCCTCAGCTTGTGTTTCTTGCATTTGGCCACTGAGGATGGAACTTGGTGCTTGATGTCGGAACCAGTCAAGTTCTTCACAAAAAAATGAGTAAATGGACTTTGAGTTAATTTTTTTAAATCAAACTTTTAAATATGTTGACAGACTGACCGTGTTTGTGATCCAAAGACTCTGTAGCAGCCTGAGATGAGATGAGCCAGCCGCCTTTACACAGCTTTATCTCTGATATGGTTTTTGGCTGAGCAGGAAGAAGTTGGATGGAGGGAGATGGATTGTGGGGGTATTAACACTGTGTGAGGCCTGAACAGGAGCCTTTGCCAGAGTCTGGCTGGCAGCTTCATCACAAGCTTGGGAAGTGAACAATCTGCAGTGTGACTGTTGTGATTTATACAGAGCAGCTGTCAAGGGGGGTCAAATCATAGCATAAGTAGCAGTCAGCGACTTTCAGCAAACAGACAAAGACCTATTTATTTTCTTGTCTTCTCTATTGGAGATGGATGTGCTTTCTGATGAGCCCCAAATACTGCAGCCCTTCTCAGTGCCAGGGGAGAGAAATAAAGGGAGAGCTGGAAAAGAGAGACTTCAGAGGGAGAGAGCAAGACGTGGAATCCCAGGCCGGCACCAGCATTTATTAGTGGCGTCCCAGTAATATAACCACCTCTCACAGGACAGCCATAGAATTTCCTGTTCCTTCCAGATCTCGGCCAGAAATGAGGCCATCATTACCTCTGGTGAGGAGAAAGTCTGCCGCAGCAGAGAGGAGAGAGAAAAACACAGAGCGAGCCAGGCTGGCTTCACACCAGACCTGCAGCCCTGCAGCATGGGCAGCGAGCTCTGCGTTTCTTTAGCTCTCTACCTCAACTGTTTCTTTTCCAGGCTTCTTCTTTATTCAGTAGAAATATTTAACGCTACAATTTCCCTTTGTCTGCACTCAGTCTGTTCTTCTGCGGGTGCACACAGGCATTTCCTAAAAAAAACTGTTTATTTAGTGGTTTTCACTATTTAGATTGAGCTCTATAAGACACTTAGTGGAAGTGGAGTCAGCGAGTCAAAACCATGCTGGTCTCAGACCAGGATCTAGACCAGTGAGAACTGGGAGAAGCAGCAGCTGACGTGTGATTGTTAGTCCTCAACTGTGTCTCAGAGCACTGAGAGCGAAGTTGGTCAGCAGGACTTTTGAATGATGCTGTGCACAGCATGCTCCACATCAGTCTTTTCTGAGCAGGTGTCCTGGCAGTTTAGAAAACAATTACATGAATCATTCTTGTGATCACCTCAGGGGGTCAGCAACTGAAAATATTGTTTTTGCTTCCATTGATTTGGACGGCGTCGTTTGTCCAAGGGTAGATGTTAGATCAGTGGTTTTTAACCTGTTGACAGCGGCCAACGAATCATTTGTCATCCCCATCATTAAATTCCATAGAAGTGTGTACTCTTTTTTTTCTAGAGATTCAGCTCTTTCTAAAAAGCGGTGTTTGTCCATGTGATGCTTACTTTGGTCGATAAACTCATGAACTAAGTTATACTACATTTGGATCAGTCTGATCCTCTGACTGGAGCATTGCTGCTTTACTTCTGTGTGTTTATCCATCCAAATTGAGCAGAAAGTTTTCTTCTACTGAAGTTAGCATGCTAACCAGGTAGCCCTGGCCCGTCTTGTCACTTTTCAATAGCAAGTCACTGTAGCCTCCAGTCTTCCCTGAAGACATTCATTTTCAGAGCACACATTATAACCTGTTCTATTATAAAGACAATGACCAAAGCTCTAGTCAAGCAACAATACACAGTCTTGTGAAGAAACCACTTTGGGCAGCAGAGAAGTTTGACAGACAGAGCCATGAGGTTAATATCAAAGATATTGCTGAAATAAAACTGTGTATGCCTGAACCTCTCCTGATGGTCTAGTGTTAAACACCATGGAGGTATTATGGAGATATTGATCAGGAAATAATCATATTATCCTAGCCCTAGTTAACATGTTGACAGGTGTGTTTTTGTTTGTTTTTGTTCTCTTGTATTAGTATGTGAGGGCGTTGGTGTGGGTAAGCTCCTCTTCCATCTTTGTTGCTGTTAAACTTCTTATGAATGAGTGTTGTGTTTGTTTGGAGCCCAGGCCCCAGGGCCCTGCTTACTCACAATGACAGAAGAGTCATTCATCCATCTCCACCTGTAACCTGAGACCTGCGGGGCCACTGGCACAATAACTCAGTCTAAATCCCTGCACTCACTCAACCAGCCAATTACCTGTGTATCTAGATTAGACCATTTATAAAGAGAAGGAAGTCTGAATCAATCTGTGCCAGCACTATTTCCTCCTGTTATCCAGTTGTAAAATGAGCCTGCTCATTTGATATTTTTCTGCCCTGAGGGCCAGGGGATCTTTCCAGCTCTCTCCAGCCAGTTCGAGCTCTGTAGGTCTGAACTGTGACTGTGGTGTTCTTCCTGATTTATGAGCAGACGAGCGTCACAAAGATACTTCAAAATGCTTTGGAAACACCCACTGATTGAGCAGTAATAATCATTTTCCAGTGTTCTAGTCCGGTCCCAAGCTTTGTAAGATGTTTGGCTCAAACCTACCCACTATTTAACTTCAGTCAACCATTTTTTGTATAATGTTCATGATCATTGTAACTATTTCTATACCTTTTCTCATAACACTATTGTGTCCAAGATGCATTTGGCATTTCCTCAAGTACCACAATCAGGCAGAAATTACCCTCAGACCAATACAATTTCTCTTCTGTGTAGAGTTTAGATGTTTCCTCCAGGTACTCAGACTTCCTGCCATGATCCAAATACATGCAGGTTAATATAGTACCGCATGGATGTAGGCTGATCCAGATGTTAGCATCACCCTGGTTCCCCCAAAAAACAGCAAGTGATATATGACCTGTTGGATGATGAAAAGGTCATAGGGTACGTGGTTTGGGTATTGTTCAGCTGCATAGGTTGTGAAATTGACCAATTGTTGCTCTCCCAGTGCTGACCTCAGGACCTCACTTCTACATTTATAGTTTTTTTGTGCCTTTTTTGCTAATTCTTAGGATGTTTTTGGCTCTGTCCATCACTTTTAATGACCATTTCTGTCTCTAGTGGGATTCTAATCCTGTTTGATGCAAACATTAAGCTCCTCTCATCTACACAACCCATCACTGAGTGACTGTGTGCTCAGGAAGAATATCAGTAACTACCTGAATGGGCCAAAATACACGTCTCCCCACACCCTTGAAGAATCCTGTTGGTTTTTTGATTCAGCTCAGAAATACATGGTGCACAGTTCACTGCAGCCATTTTTCCAGTGTCTTTCTTCTGTTTAAAACATTAAATAGTTAGTGGATGTGGACTGTCAAGACTCCCCACTCCGCCACCACTGTAAAGCAATTTCTCATAGTCCACTTTAATTAACTGAGGAGCTGGGCCACCGCTCCACACAGTGTCTTGGTAAAGCAGCTTGAACTGTAAACCACGCTGGCAGGATTTGGGTTTCCCAGCTTCCTGTATTCAATTATGTTCCCCAGAAACTCTCACGGCAGCCACACGGAGCAGGCCCCAGGATTTTCCAGTCCTGGTTGGCGTGTGAAATCAGCCAATTCAGTTCAGATAAAATACTGTGTGTGTGTGTGTGTGTGTGTTTGGTGTCACCATATGAGTTTTGTAATTAAAACTCAGTTCAAGTTTCCATGAGGGAGTGTTGTCATGTGTTACTGGAGGCAGAGCAGGGTGGTGGTTTGTGGGATGGTGGGTGATCTTTAAACAAAATCATCTATTCTGCCTGTTTCCTATTTGGTGCAGGGAGGTGGGGTTGGGCTGGGATAGTCGTGGTGGGGGGGGCATGGAGAAGAGTAATGTTGGGGGCCGATATCCCCGGGGGGGGGGGGACAGGTCCCAGGACCGCCTGAGAAGCTCTGCAGTCTCCTATTACTGCTGTATGGATGGAGATGAGTGAGTCAGGGTCAAAAGTCAACAAAGCTTCCTCCTCAGTGTGTAGTAAACAGGGAGGGGATGATGAGGTTTGATGGATCTGTTTCAGCCTGTGCACAGAACTGAAAACTAATAATATTGCTGTTAACATGTGACAGACGGGAATGGGGCTTTGGGGACAGCAGCATCCACAACTACTGGAAGGACTGACAATAACAACAACACACCGGCTACACCATGCAATGTTGTGCCATTTGATACACATAGCACACATGGTTTACAGACAGAGGAAGTAGAGCTGGACAAAGTAAACCGCTCCATCACTTAAGTCAAAGTATAGATACTCCTGATCAAATATTTCTCCAATCCAAGTGGAAGGAGTTCAGTTTTCAATTTTCAATTTTCACTTGAGTTAAAGCTCTGGAATCCACATTTACCAAACTCAAGAGCTGTGGAACCTGGATTTGTAGAATATACAAAACTATGAAACTATAATAAACTACTATGACTACTGAAATAATAAAGTGTAATAAAGTGTAGAGACAGGGAAGTGTCCAGAGAGCAGGGAATTGACATGTAGGAAAGAGTCCGGCTGACCAGGTATCGAACCAGGGACTCTGCTCAGAGCTTTAGTGCCAACATGTTATGCAAATTTATATATTGAACTGTTTAACTTAACTAAACTCATTTCTTGGCTGCGGCTCACTCCTGCAGGTCTGAGCTCGGTGCAGCCGTGATGTTTGACAGGTCTGCATACAGAGTGTGTGCTCTGACAGACGTCACAGCTGGAAACAAAAATTTACATCTTTACCTGGGTGTTGTGTTTACATCACTGCAGATAGATGCCAGTGAATACTGCAGAACATAGGGTTAACGGGATGGCTGTGTGGAGGCAGGGGCCCCCCATCGGTTAGGTTGTTGGGGCTGTCAGTGTTGACTATCTGCAGGGAAAAGTGTTTTAACAAAAACTACCAAAAAACACAAACAGAAATCTAGAATTAATTGCATGCATACAGCATGACATCTGCATTCATCCCTATGATTATTGTGGTTGTGGAGCACCTGATGTAATACTCTGCAATGGGGAGGAGCCACTCTACCAGCCACATTATCAGGGTAAATAAGGTATACACCCAAAGGTGGCGTGATGGTGATACTATTGGGAGGGAGATGACTTTAAGTGAATTTAGGTGATTTTGATCAGGAAAGAAGAACAAATGCATCAGTAGTAAATCGATGTTTGGCACGTGTAGTGTTTAATACTGAAAGTTATGGGATGCTAAGACCCACTGTGACTCTCCCACATTACTCAGGATATGTCCTGGGGCAGCTAACACAAGCAGTTAATATAAAAGTTGGCACGTTAGCAGCAGAAAACCAGACTGGCTAGTTGAGAGAGACAAAGTTCTATGTAATTTTCATTTAATCAAAGTCAATATCACCAGGTCTGTTACGTGGACTGTATATCACATATATCAAGTCAAAGACATCAGTCAAATAGTCAAATTGATGACATGTCATGTTGAGAAATGAGGTTTCTCTTTTTTTTCCCTGTTAAAAGGGTTTTTTGTTTTGAGTTTTTCCTCAGTCGATGTGAGGGTCTAAGGGCAGAGGATGTTGTTATGATGCTATGTAAAGCCCTTTGAGACAAACTGTTTGTAAAAATGGGCTATACAAATAAAATTGCCTTGCCTTGCCTGATGGTTTTACATTCCTTTTCTACATAAAGAAAAGAATTTGGTCATTCATTTTAAGTTTAACATTACTGAGAATATAGAGCTCTAATTTTACTGGTTTACTTTTAATATGGTATTTAAATGTGCCCCAGTCTAGCCCCCCCATCCAAATAGCCAACAAAAGCCCGATCATAGTGGGTTGTAGGGGTTTTTTGATGTGTAAACGGAGCCGCAGCCAGGATGCAGCAAAAGTGATGTAATCCTGCTGCGGACCAACAGACAGAGAGCTTGACCTCTCAGGCCACTAAAGAGTGAACATTTAAAAACTTTGGAAGCTTCTTTAAAAGTTCACCTCATTGCTTCATTCCCTCAGTGTTTCATCATATCCAGTGCGAGTGTCTCCGGGCCCCTGTCCTCTGACCTGTGACTGTGTTGCTTCCCAATGGTCCATGCCCCTCATTCAGATGACCTGAAAATGCCTCAATTTTACTAATACATTCAGCCCAACTGCCGACCTGCGTAGGGTGTATTTGCTTAATCCTGTTAATCTAGTTGATAGCGCTGCGGGGGAGGGGCCCCGAGGTTCTGCGGGAGACCCTGATTGGGTGTGATGTCATCTGTTTCTGCTGCTTAACTGGGCTTTGCCTTTAAGTGCTTTCCAGTGTGTTTGCAGATCAAAAGCCACACTCGCCAGAGCAGCTTTAATCACCTCCTCTGCTAGGGGCAGGTGTGTGTGTCAGAGTGTGTGTGTGTGCACGCGTGTGTGTGTGTGTGTGTGGTATTGGTTGTGTGGTACGGATATGCAAAGGGTTGCTGGCATTTCCAAAGATAGCCAGGCTGACATTTCTATTGACTTTGATGTTGATAATCCCTCACAAGTTCCCCAAAGCTAACTGATATTTTATGTGTGTGTGTGTGTGTGTGTGTGTGTGTGTGTGTGTGTGCAGCCACAAAGTGTGTGTATTTACTAGCAGGTTGTTGGGTCAGAATCAACATTATCAGTGTTTACCTATGAAAATGTTCCAGATTGGAAAGTAAACAGTCTTTTTTCATAAGATTTAAAATCCAAGGAAACATCAAGGCTGATTTTTCATTTACCTTCTTTGATCCTTGTGGTTTTCTCACATACACATCACAGTTAAAGGCCATTATATCACTGTGTAAAGGGCATTTTAATGATGCTGGTCAGACGTGGGAAGTCAGGAAAACACTTTGTTACGATATGTGTGATTAAGTTGGAAAAAATGATTATTTGTTTATGTGTGGGCAGATGTTTTTTTCCTGACATAACATTGAGAAGTGAATTCTCACAGCCCTGACGTCTTGGTGAGGAAATTTGACTTATAGTTTTATAATCCCTATAATCAACTAGGCCTCAAACAAAATAAAATAAGCTGATGATTTTCTGAGCCAATATCTCACCTCGTGTTTGATCCATTCGGCCTGTTTGTCATCTTTGTTGCCTCTCCCTCTGTGTTAACATCTCTTCCATGCGTTACAAAAGTTGAAGCCTAATAGCTTCACATTATTTTGCTGATTGCAGTCTGTAAAACTGTGACATAATTGTTTTATTTAATGCATCTCTTGGTATGCAGTGGCTCTGGTTTGCAGTGTCACCCATTGGCTTGTGAGCTGCTGTCTTGGAGAGACGTCCTGAGAACATGCGTTGAAGCAGAAGACCAGTCCAGACTTCCTCCCGAACACTCGGCTCTGATCAGCAGCTACTGAAGAGCTGGCTTCAGGTTCAACAGTTTCACTGACCGTTTCCAGCAGCTCTGTGGAGGGTTAACGGCTGTGTCCAACAAAGACACTAAGATCATAACAGTTGTGATATCAGCTTGATTACATTGTGTTTTCTGTACTTGGGACTTGGATGAAGGTCAGATCACATTTAATGACTAAATGATACAGAAAACAGCTCATTGAGAGGGTTCATTGACTTTTTTTTTTTTTTTTTAACTTTCTTAACTTTTATTAAAGAAAGAAGTTACATTTAAGGAGATAAATTTAATTCCTTCCAAAACTTCCCCCTATTGTAAGACTCTTTGGATAAAAGCTTCTGCCAAACGAATGAATGTAAAGATGAGACGACTGAAGCCACCACAGGTGTCATTTACACTGGAGACGCTGAGGACACGTCCCCATCACTTTTTAAAAGTATATTTTTTCAATAAAAAGAGAAGTGTTAACTAAGAAACAAGAACACTTGGAATGGTTCATTTACTCAAAGTAAATAGTTCTCTGTGAACATGGCATCAGGTCTCATAATATTTTAAAGGTTTAAATATCATCTTTCAATGTATGTTGAAAAAATAATAACTTTATTTGTACAATAATAAAATACAAAAAAGTGTCAATTAGCAATAACAAGTATAACAGGGAATTACAAACATGGGGATTTTAATTTTCAAAATCAATACAAAAGAGAATTTATACAGGTATGTTCAGAGCAGTGTCTTAAACTGGGTCAGTGACTGGGCCAGAGTTTTGGATCTGAGGCAGCGTGTTTGCTCATAAGGTGAGAGCGGTTCTCAGATATAAGAAGGAGCCAAACCAGACAGACCCTTAAAAATTTTAATTCAATCCTAAAAGGCAAAAATAAGGCAGTGTAAGGAGCCTGGGTGTGTCTCTGTTACTCTGGGGAGAGAGGGGATGACATGAAGCAAAGGGCCACAATTTGAATTCGAACCTGGACCCCCGCAGCTTGGAGTGCAACGCGCTCCAACGCGTCCCCTTGGAGGACCAAGTGAAGTGATGACTGATGTGCACTGATGCTTTTTACAGTCTGTGATTTTGTCTTTGTGTTGCAGCTGTGGATGTGATACATACAGATGTTTCACTTTGTGTGGTCGATGCTATGTTGTTATGTCTTGTTTTTGCTTGGCTTGGCTACTTTTTTCCTGACGTCATTATAAACTCTGACCTCAGACTGATCCACAGATGTTTAAACAGTTTCTTCATCTGATCCTTATGTTCCCACCACTTTTCACCACAAATCCATGCTCCTGTCAGTTTGAGATGAACACGACTGAGGTTCACACACACACACCTCCAAAACTCAAACAGGTTTAATCTGCATACAAACTAAGATGGCACATATTAGAACTACTTTTGGATAAATAGCAGCTGGATGCTATGACTTTCCATAACTTCCTGGAGTCTTGTCATCACACAGGTTGCAAGGTTTGGTGTCAAACCTTCTTCCAAAACCTACACTGAAAAACAGTATCTACAGTTGCAGGAGCAGCACAGATGCACTCAGTGGATGGATAAACTGAAGAAGAAATAGTTCCATCAACTAACTCTCCTAAAAACCAACAACTGTTTTCACATTGTGGTTTGAAACAAATAAACAAAGAGCAACGTCAACACACTCATGCCATTAAGAAGTTTCAGCTCGCGAGGTTTGTTAGGTACAAACACTTTGCCTGGAGGAAATCATGTGACCGGCGTTAAGACGTCTGTACATTATTGCGACAGTGAGCAGATGAGCCTGATGATTACCTGACGCACACCCCCCCGCCACACACACACACACACACACACAGAGCTGTGTTTGTCTCTGTCAGAGGTTAATGGAAGTGTCTCATTAGCCCTGCAGGAGAGTGAGGGGCCACACACTTCAGGGGTGAGTGTCTGTGTATCTGATCAACTGACAGAAACAGTAATGACAGCCTGTTATGAAAACACACCAGCCTCCATTATCTCTGGATCAGTGAGGATACAGCTGTGCTGGAGCTGACAGGAAGACTGCATCACTGAGGGTGAGGGTAAACCAGAGGGTGGAGGCACTTTGGAAGACTGGAAGACACTTTGGCTGAAGTGGCCCTGTGCACCAAACATATCTAATTTAAAATAAAAAGGCTTCCATCATTCAGAGGTCAGTCACTGTGTCATAAAACTGCTGTTTGCAGTTTTGACATCATCCTGTCATGTAAACGGTCACACATCTGTACAGCCCGCCCCGACTACATGCAGGGAGGAAACAGTAACACAACACTGTCCAACACCAGTGGCACAACCAGAAATAAATGCATGACTGACACATCTAAAGTATCTAAAGACAAAAGCTGTTTCTCAGGCTGTGTTCTTCATCAATCACAGTTCAAGTACTGGTCCACTTCAAAGTCCACATCTATTCAATCATCATTTATGCAGAAGTTTCTCTGCCGTTTCATCAAGGATGCATCAGCAAGTGACCTGTGTGGATTTAGGAAAGCTAAGTATCCCAGAATGCATTGCATACCAAATGGCAACAACAGTAGAAATTTTAATCCAGGCTCAAAGCTGGAACAGTTTTCACCCCAGGACTTTTATTATATCGCTTCAAGTTTTTATATCTTTTCAGGTGGGAAAGTGATCATCTAGTTTATGGACATGTGGTTGGTTTATCCAAACAACGGGGTTTTCAGAGATGTGAGGACTGTGCTGCCGGGTGACAGCTGTGGTCATATCAGCATCTGCATCATATCAGTGCCACTGAGCGCAGTCGTCCTGGGAGAAAAGTGTTTTCTCTGCAGCCCTTCGGTCATTTACTGGAGGCTCTGTTGAGGATATATGATAAAATCCTCCTTCTAGAGGATGAACTCTAGTCTCTGAGTTAAAATCTAACATTTGTTGCTGCTGTTTAATCTGTGAAGATGAAACTAAAAGTATTTGATTTCCTGGACAGTTTCACAACAGCTCTGCCTCTGTGAGCTTCTAATATGTATAAATATGTATCACATTTCAATAAAAAATATTTTTATACAAAAATGAACAGAGGCAGAGTGGTATAGTTTTTCACTCAACACTATAATTGGCATAATTTGCCCCTAAAATGACTTTTTGTATATATTATTTCCTGTTTATTTGTCTCTCTCATGTATTTAATTCCAGTCTATTAACCAAACAACTCCCTGGATTCACCACCATGTTCACTATCAGGTCAGTTTATCAGGTCAAGCTTCCTGTTTGGTGCTAGAGAAACGGACAGTGCTGAGTCATTAAACGTACAACTGTTTGACCAGGTTTTTGTGTAAAACTTGTGCGTTGTCTAGGTTGCTTTGCGACGGGAGCCATGCTTTGCAAAGGGAAGGCTGGGAACACAAAGCAAAAATCCTCCATTGACCCAATCATCTCATTTCAGTTCAGCCCTCACGGTCTACAAAGGCTACAAGGGACCACAACTTCGCAGACTCTTGTCTTCGAAGGATACATACTTCATACTTCCTAAAACATTTGCAGTTTGAAACCTGTATTATTTGCATCCATATTTACTTACCCTTCTCCTTGTTCTTCTTCTCCCCTCTCCTTCTTGATGACTAGCTTCATGTCTTTGCGTGTTACTGCTGCCTGTCAGTCAATAGAGTTGTGTAAAACATTTAGCGGGAACATCAAAAATAACAGTAAATGCAACAAACTGTGGACATTCGGGATATGTGTTCATGCTGTGGTTGCATTTATAAAAGATATCTGACCAGACAGAAAATAGACAGTGTTACAAAGAGGAAGGCGAGTCACTGTTGAACAGAGTGACCCCCTCCCTTACAGGGGTGAGCGAGGCCCGGCAGCCAGTGCTAGTCCCAGCTTGTCTGTTGTTGTCTGTCTTCTGCAGCCTGAGTGAACAGGTGTTGGAGTCAGACTCTTATCAGAGCAGGGATGAGTGCTTTCTCAGACAGGTTATCTCCTGCTGGAGGAAGCCCTGTCATCTGATACGCTCCGTCCAGGCCGCTCCTTTATTCCACCTTAACTCCCTCTCAGGGGTGTCGGTTTCATCGGAACATTTGGGTGCAGGGGGCACATAAAGTCAGGGGTCTGGGATTTCCTGCATGGTCTGGTCAATCTTTATGCATCATTTTTTTCTTTTCTGTATCAGGTTTTGGTGGAAACATCTTTACTTCACCAAAAGAAGTGACAACTCAAAATATAATGGAATTTAATATTGAAATCAAATGTCCCATTCTGTCTTTGGACAGTTGCTCACACTGGATTAGCCTGTCTGCTGCTAGCTTAGCCTGCTTGCATGTATTTAAAAGCAAACTGGAAAAAACATCACCCAGTGGCTCACAAGTAACTTGGTTGTGAGACTTTTTGAGGAAAAAGCGTTGTCATGTCGGACCTCCTCCTCCTCCTCCTCCTCCTCCTCCTCCTCCTTTTCCCTCCTGGCTGCTCCATGTCAATCAACCTGTCTGAGTCTAGAGGAGAGGAGGAGACACTGAGCCTCTGCTGACTGAGATCACAACTCTGTGTGTGTGTGTGTGTGTGTGTGTGTGTGTGTGTGTGTGTGTGTGTGTGGCAGGGATAATTACATTTGCCACAAAGGACTGAAAAGATTCAGTGGTTGTATGAGCTCATAATTCATATTCATATTTTGGGACAAAGAAAAAACCCAGTGCTGAATAAAAAGGACCTGCCCCCGTCAGAGGCGTTGTTATGCCTATGAGTGACGCTATAGTGGTTTTATTGGGAGGACGGGGGCACTGACCCATCTCTGTCTGTCCTGTTCCCTCCTCTTTCACCCCCTCTTCATCCGGTGCTGTTCTACCTCTCTCGACTTCCACTCCAGATCAGGACAACACTGTATCCTGTGACATATCAACCTGTAAGAAAGAAACACAACATCAAACTAAAACTGGTCTATTTTCCTCTAAATGGACCATCATTTAAAAACATGAACATCATGTTGTATTGAAGACTTGAAACTAGAGACTGAGACCATAAACTCATTAGGAAAACGTTTACTGAGCTAATAAATCAAGGGAGAAGTAGGGACATTTTCCCATAGACTTCAATACAATCTGACTTCTTTAACAACCTGTGGAGTCGCCCCCTGATGGCCATTGTTGTTGTCTTGACGATCCTTAACAGTCTCTCCCTCTCCTTTTGAGCACATGCATGAGTACGGAGCGAGTGTTGTGAACAGTGTGTTGACTCTGACTTTTCTGACCCTGTGTTGGCTGATTCCTCTGCAGCCATGACAGGCTCTGGTTCAGAGATGCTGAGTCACCAGCATGTCATTAAGCTGGTTGCAGGGGTTGGATGTCGATGTTGTCGGGTACAGCGGTGTACACTTTGCCACCTGGGTGAACAGTGATGTGGTTTTGTTTTTGGACAGTGTGAATAGAGGAAGTCATGTTGTCGAGAGCGATGTGGCTCCACAGGGAACCTTCACGTTGGTATTAACCCTGATTTTAAAAAAGACATTATTTCTATTGCAATTGTTGAAATGGAGAGCTCCTCTCCTCATCTGAAACATGTCATGTTCATCTGCAGACAGCTCCTCAGCTCCTCAGCTCACTTGTTCTGGTTGTGGTTTGGTTTGGAGTGACTGGACACTGCTGCGATGCTACACACAGTAGCTGGCATGGGGCCTCCTGGGCCAACAGACCCTGCTCAGCCTGACAGTGTTCAATTCTGAGGACAGGATAGGACAGGGTGGGACAGGGTCAGAAGGTGTGGATGGATGAATGTGTTTTCAAATCACCAGTGACACGAAAAAACAGACACCAAGTGAAAAAGTTGTCAAAGCAGGTCAAAGTGTGCATCCTCTCTGCCAGAAACACTGGAACACTGACTGAAAATTTAATTTTACAATAGTTCTGAAAATGAAAAATCAAATAAGCAATGATAAGTAATTTGTTTGCAGTCTTTTTTTAAACCCATTGTCTCATCTTACGCAAACTTTCTATGTTGATGGATATGACAAAGAGAGCTCCTCTGTTTAGCCCAATACGGATGAAGAATCTAAATGTGGAAACTCAGCACTGAGGAAAATGCTGCTGACTGCAGGAGAGAGTGGGCTGGTGAGGTTTTCCTCAGTGGTTGGAATTTGCTGGAATTTTATTTTCTTCCCAGTAACACTGTTGTTGAGGAAGTTGTTGTGGTGGGACAGATTTTAAAAATAAGAGCTGGATTTGAAAAAGTAAAAATGACTTTCATCAACATTTATGCTCCAGCTGAAGATGCTGAAACTATTTCATTTACACAAAAAAAAAAAAAACATAAATGGACAGGAACCATCTGGAGTAACACCTCTGAGGATTTTATTTTTGTAGCTGTGTGAGCTACTTTAATGAAAGTCACAGTCAGAACTGTCAAAGTTCAACCTTTTGTCCACAGTCAGGCTTGATATAGACAATGAGAATCTGGAGGTGCCTCAACTATACGACGTGGATCAAGCCAAAGGACTCAGAGGAGGAGAAGACATCTCTGGGAGCACAACATCCATGGCATTTCTCTGCAGGCCTGCAGAACACATGTGCACTTACTTATTCGTGTAATTATCCAGTCAATCATGTGGCATTAATGCATGGTATAAAACCTTAGAGATACAGGTCAGGAGCTTCAGTTCATGTTCACATCAACAAACAAACCAGAATGAGGAAAAAAATGATTGGTTTTTACTGAGAATGGAGCCAAGAAGAGAAACATCCAGTGAGCAACAGATCTGTGTTGATGAGAGAGGTCACAGGTCACAGGTCAGAGGGCAAACTGGAGTTGACAGAAAGGCTACAGCCACTCAGATAACTACTCTTTACAGCTGGGCAGAGAAGATTCAGAGTCAACAACACGTCCAACACTGAGGTGAATGGACTACAACAGCAGTAACCACATCAGGTTTCACTTCCTGTCACCGAGACCAGAAACCTGACGCTGCAGTGGACACAGGGTCACCAACACTGGACGTGGTCTGATGGATCTGCTGAACACCAGTCGGCCCTGGTCTGGATGCCGCAGGCTGAGTATTGTTGCTGACCATGTTCATCCCTTCACAGCCACGGATCAGCATCTTCCAAAGGAAACTTCCAGATTTCTCAGAATAGTATTGTCTCCGCTTGTTATTGGTTAATAGTACTAGTACATTTTGATTGGTTCATTTTGTTCCCACTCTATATTTATGCCTAATACACTCTCTATGAGCAGAGCCTGCAGCGGGCCCCGGGGGCAGAGCACAGACAGGGGCAGCCGGGTTTATGGTCTTCACAGTAAATGAGATTGAAAAACTCTTTTTAATGGAATAATTTTGACAACTTCTAAATTATTTTAACAACATCATTATAATCACTAATCATGATAATCACCTCTGAGAAGTGGCATGGTCAACGGAGAGGCCCCTCCCACACTGAGGTCGCAGCACAGCCTTCAGAGCTGCTCTTCTCAGTCTGACTGTATCTTAACACTAGAACAGGGCCAGGTCATGTGACTGATCATCATCGTCAAACAAGCTGACTTGTTAAACTGCTTCGTATATCTGCTAATCAGCCATAACATTATGACCCTGGCAGGTGAAGTAATAACATTGATCACCAGGTTACCATGGTTACCTGTCAGTGGTTCATACATCAGGCAGCAGCTGAACATTTAGTCCTGAAGTTGATGTGTTGAAGCAGGAAAAATGGTCAAGTGTGAGGATGTGAGGGACTTTGACTTTGACCAAACTGTGATGTGACGACTGAGTCAGAGCTTCTCCAACACTGCAGCTCTGTGGGATGTTCCTGGGCTGCAGTGGTCAGGACATACCAGAAGTGGTCCAAGGAGGGAGAACCACTGGACCACAGACAGGGTCAGGGGTCAAGGCTCAGTGATGGTGGTGGGGAGTGAAGGCTGGACCCTGTGGTCTGATCCAACAGAAGAGCTACTGGAGCTCAGACTGATGAAGAAGTTCATGCTGGTTCTGATAGAAAGGTGTCAGAACACAGAGCATCACAGTTTGTTGTGTATGGGGTTGTGTAGCCTCAGACCGGTCAGGGTGTCCATGCTGACCCCTGTCCACCACCAGAAGATCCTACAATGGACACAGGAGCATCAGAACTGGACCATGGAGCAACGAAGAAGGGGGTGTGGTCTGAGGGATCAGGTTTTCTTTTATATCATGTGGATCGACAGGTGTGTGTGCGTCTCTTACCTGTAGAAGATGACATCAAGATGCATTATGGGAAGAAGCTGGTGGAGTCAGTGTGATGCTGTGGACAATGTTCTGCTGGGAAACCTTGGGTCCATTCATGTGGATGTTCCTTTGACTTGTCCCACCTCCCTAAACATGGTTCAGACCAAGTCCCCCCCTTCATGGAAACAGTCTTCCCTAATGGCAGTGGCCTCTTTCAGCAGGATAATGCTCCCTGTCACTGCAACAATGGTTCAGGAGCTTTGAGGAACAACAACCAGTTTAAGGTGTTGACTTGGCTCCAAATTCCCCAGATCTCAGTCCAATCCAGCATCTGTGGGATGAGCTGGATCAACAAGTCTGATTCATGGAGGCTCCACCTCACAACTTCAGGACTTAAAGAAGAGATACCACAGCTCAGTTTCAGAGGTCTAGAGGAGTCCAGGTCTCAATGCTGACCCATTGAGACTGTTTTGGCAGAAAAAAGGGGACCTACACAATATTAGGCAGATGGTCATAATGTTATGGCTGATTGGTGTTGTCAGCCACATCAAATCAAATTTTATTTATATAGCACCAAATCATAACAAAGTCACCTCAAGGCACTTTTCATATAGAGCAGGTCTAGAGAAATCTCAAAGCCAGTAAACTCATCCAGTGTCGACACTGGAGCTGTGCTGCTCATGATAAGGCAGCTGTGTGGACAGTGTCAGACCACTATTGAAAGACATCACTTTACTGCACATTCTTCCTTATGAGAGATGTAGAGATATATCTAGCTCTCTCTATATATATATAGAGAGAGAGATATGACAAATTATATATATGACAAATCTCCTTAAGTGACTGATGTCACCTGTGTTCATATTGGTTGGTACTGATGACAACATGTATCATGGTCTATCTATGGTAGTTGCAGACCAACACAGTTGTAATTTTCCCATCTAGTGTCTCGTCACCAACTGAGGTGTGTGGTGCATTGATCTCCTGAGTCAGTGGTGCAGTATTTCACTGTTATGTTTAGGGCACAAGAGTGTGTCACATTCATCACCTAGATTAAAATTTTCCCACCACAGTTTCACAACGAACCAAATATTAATTCATCATAATATTCTATATCAGATTTCTAACTGTGATTTGTGTGGCTCATTCTCAGTAGAGCTGTGCAGCTCAGATTCTCATCGCCTGTGCCTGGCTTTTGAAGGGAGTGGGAAATGGCTCTCTGTTAGTTTTAATGTAAATGTAAGTAACGATTAATTAAGAGACTAAGTACAACACGTTACCTGTGCCTGGATCAGCACCAGTTTTTTCTGCTGTTAAAAGAGAGGCCATCCCCATACTCCCTCCCCATCCATCCTGTCACTACAGCTATAATAAAGGCATAAAATGAAGCCCATTGTAGAGTTAGAGGCCTCCTCTTTACCTCTGCTTCTAGATACCCCAGAATACATTAACATTAACACAGCCAACTCAATGCCATATCAGCGGTTGAGGTGTATTGTGGGTAATGTAAGTGGCATCTTCTTCTGCTGCAATGTTAAATCTTTTTACACTGTTGGTTGTTTGGTACATTTGGTCAAATAGTTACCAAATTGCTGTCTCATTACCCCCCCCCACCACCACCACCACCACCATGTGACTGTCGTCTGTGAGCAGCACAGGTCAAACAGTGCTTGTGTAAGAGCATGAACAGGTGGGCAGTAACCACCATTGGGCTGTCGGGGTTAAATCCTTCCAGAGGGAGGCCCATCTGCTCACAGCTGTTGCACCGCCGCCAAAGTGTGCACACTGCGTCTTCCCCACATCTCTCACTGGCCCACACCCTTCTCTCACCCGTTTTCTCACGCCTCTCCTTCCTCTGATAAGGCCCCTGGCAGTAACCCTGGGACTTCTGGATATGTGGTTATCTTTCATCCTGCCGCTGCAGTGACAAGTATCCCCTATCACATAGCATGGCGCCGGATGTTTCGGCGCTCAGGAGAAAAAGGTCTCCGTGTGTCAGCGTGTGGAAAGGCATGAATATCCCTCACCACCCTCACGGCTCCGGAGATGAGACCACAGGCAGGATGTTGTGTTAAGAGCTTATAGCTGTAGGCTGACAATAACTGACTTCCACTACTGTAATTGCACTCTAATTACACTGTACTCTGTGTGTGTGTTAACATGTGTAATTACATATCTGCGTGTCCCTTCATATGTTCACATACAATGCTCTACAGCTGACCTGGAGAAAGGCACAGGAATAAACTGGAGTAAGGAGTAAAGAAAGTATAGAAGTTTCTCTCCCTGTGCACAAGTCTGAGGTGTCTGAGGTAACTGTGATCCTTCTCTGCCAGTGATTTATCGAGCTCTGTTGTTGTGCTTACCCCCGGGGCTCAGCTCTCCATGTTACAGCGCAACCATCTATCATCCTGTCAAACTAGAGAGACACAGCCAAAAGACTATATCTTCTATCAACACAACCAACTTCCAAACCTGTTCTTCTTCATACACAGAAAATACTCTCTGTTTGTAACATTCATTATGAAAGGTCCCATAAAGGTCTAAAGGTAGATCTCCATGTGTTCTTTGATACATTCACAGTATTAATATAGAGCCTACCCTGCTTTATAATCAAAGTCTCAGTCCACAGAGAAATGCTCACAGCCTGTATTCAGAAACTGAGCCTTAAAACCAGCCGTCAGGACTTCTGGGACTTTGTCACAACCACACCCCAAGCCCCGCCCGCCTTGAACCACCATCCAACCTTGCAGGATTTGGTTTCTCTGTGTGTTTACCTGAAATCTGTTATATTTCTACTGGCTCGCTCAAAAACCCGTGAGCTCTTCTGTCTTTACCTGGTCCTGGTTGGTCTGTTGTTCGCAGGCCCAGAAACTGGTCAAAGACAAAGTCTTGACTTGTGCAGACAGTGACATTCAATGACAAGAACACTGTTGACTTCTCCAGCACCAAACAGGAAGCAGCAAAACAGGCAAGAATGGTTCGGTTTACTGACATTAAACCATGAGTGAGACAAGAAAAAATTATTTCAAAATAAAACTGAAAGCCCAAAAACAAAGTCCAATAATAACAGCAAAAATGTCTTTTTCTCCTGTAAATCTCTACCTAAATTATGATGGGAAAAAAATGAAAGGAATCTTGCAAATTGTGACTTTGCAAGATCTCCAATCTTTAGATGTCTTCTCGTGTGTGGTTGGAATTAGCTGAAGCAGCGAATAACAGGTTTCAGAGAAGAAATCTGTTAAACCTGGACTAAGTTTTGTGGAAAAGTTTAAACTATATAGATTAAAACTTTGATTTCATCTGAGTCTGATGGTTGTATTTCTACATGTAAAAGCTCCTAGACAAAAGCAGAGACACACTCTGCTGGACACATTTGTTCCCATGGAGTCACAGCAGCTATGAAACTGCTCATGGGTGGAGGTTAATCCATGCAAATCTCTCGGGTCATGTTTAACTTTGACACATCACTGACAACAGTGGTGACCTGTGAGGTAACGGTGAGCCAGAGAAGCCAAACAGAAGGTCACTGTTATGGTTGGTGCTGCACAGATGTCACATCCAGCTGTGTTGTGTACAACACAGAGTAAATGTACAACAACTGCCTCATAAGAGGTGAGAAGTATCACTGTGAAGTGAAGGTAGAAGAAGAACCATTGGGTTATCACAAAACACATGTATTACATGTATGTACAAATGAGACAGAATATAAAACAGCCAGTCATATGTTAACACACATCTGCTAATTGTGATTCTACAGACATGGGCTGGGCTCACAGTTATGTGGCTTCAAGGCTGGTGGGGAATATCCAATAGAGGAAATGGGGGCCACCATGTTTAGTTTATAGTCTGGAGAAATGCATCCAAAGAGTGGTGCTGAAAGGTTCTTGGTTCCATCCAAAAATGAGCTTGAATGTGCTTCCAATATCTTTTTATTGATTTATTTTATCGTGTTATTTCCTGATGGAGAAATAAGAGCCATTTCATTCATTCACATCATGCTGTAGACTGTACAGGGTATTGGAGGTGCTGGCGTACAGTACAGTGTTGTCTGTACTTTGCTGAATGATACCATTCACAGCAGGCTCCCATGGGGCAGGCTTGTCCTAGATTTAGCCAGCGTTTTGTTTCACTTGATGTTGTTTATGTCCTCCCTCAAATCACTGTGGACTGCTGCTACAGCATCGTGTACAGACGCAGGACATAAACATTAGGTCAGCACGGAAATGTGTGCATGTGTGTGTAGGTATTGTCTCAGTATACACACAGACTTTGTGTGAATGTGAAGAACTCCAAACACAGCAGCAGCTGATCCAACTGGTTTGTTCCTTGTTTGTTATTGTGGACTTTGCCATGATGACCAGTAGAGCAGTTTTCTCTTTGTTCACCTGTGAATATGCAGCCACACTGGCCCAATAGAGCCTTTTAATAAAATTATTTTCTGAAAGTCAGAACAAAAGACCAGGTCTGTGCTTTGCAGTGTCTTGATTTAATGAACCACATTATGAAATTCAGAACAAAAGAAAATGTTCATTTGTGGTCTATCAAAGTGGACGTAGACTCTGGGGCTGAAAAGTGAAGCCAGTGCTAAAGAGCCTTAAATCTTTATTCTGTCTAAAGACCATCAGGGGGCGACTCCACTGGTTTTAAAAAGAGAAGATTGTATTGAAGTCTATGTGAAAATGACCCTACTTCTCACTTGATTTATTATCTCAGTAAACGTTTTCCTGATGAGTTTATGGAAAAATTGACCATAAAGGGTTAGGGTTAGGGTGTGGCTACTGTGTGATTGACAGACTGTACCAGGAATGGTGACCTGGAAATCACAGAGCAGCTCAGCTCCACCCCTCACTCCTCCTCAGCTCCACCTTCTCCTCCAAATATGGTTTCTTCTGGTTTCAGAAAAACCAAACTACAAACTGGAGGCTTCACAACAACAGCTAACAAACCAATGGATCATGGTGGGATGACAGTTAGTTTGTCATCACATTAGAAATACAAAGTAAAGCACAAAAAGAGATACAAACAGCAGCAAGGATTATGTACAATGTTGAACTTGACCAAATACAAACTAAATATGGTACAGTAAATATATATATAAATATAAATACACACACATATATATGTGCACATTTAAAGGGAAAGGGGGTTTTGTTTCTAACACATTACATTTATTGATTTAAATCTTGTTTCCTTCTCTTCTATTGTATGTGAAAACAAACACTACATTCTTTTAGCAAAGAACAAATTCATAAATAATAAACTTCATAAATACAGAAGTGTGTTCACATGTGTGTGTGCAGGTGTCTTCCCTGAATCTGCCAAAAATGACTTGACAGGATAACAATGAATGACCTTTAAAGAAATGTTCTCACTATTTGGTCACTGAGTAGATATCTGTTTGGACACTTTCATTTGTACCTTTGTTTAATCACTCAGTGTGGCTACTGCATGCTTCCTTTCTTCTTTCCTCATGGTTTCTGCTTCAGTGTAAAAATCTCCTTCAGTCTCAGTGAACGAACTCATGTCTGCTGATGGTTTATTGATGTTAAGTCCAAATTTCCCTGCTTGAGGTCTGTGCACGTCTCTAGATGGCCGTAATAAAGATGAATAACACAATGTGACATGTTTGAGGTTCAGCAGGTGAAATCCAGAAGTGTTGGGTGAATGACGTGTTCAGGTACTTGCTGTGTGCTCTCCTCTCAGAAAATCAAAGGTCTGTGTGAATATTCAAGAGTAGAGCTTGAGGTTAGTTTCAACATTTTTTCGACTATCTTGGGCTTGTCTCAGTCACAACATGTAAAAACTATTTAATTAATCAGCTCATCATTTCAATAATTTATAAAGTGAAATTTGACAATTTGAAATTGACTCCTTTTCACCTTCTCTGATTTTGAGTTCATTAACAAAACAAAATGTCAAGAAAATCAACCAAGAAAATAATTGACAGGTTAATCAATATTAAAACCTGCATTTACGACTGTAGGTGGTATTTTTTTTATTTTATTTTACTCCCTGTATGTGTTTCCCTACCAATGTCTCTGTACCTGCTCAACATTGCAGTTTTCTTTATAAATGAGGGAAGATAATACTTTCATGGTTGTTTTAACATTGTGCAAGACTCTTTGTCTCTATAGTAATTATTAATACATATATTAATAATAATAATACATATATTTTCTTATTTAGAATCAAACATTTCAATACTTTTCAGAAGTCCTGAAAAACACACAGAATTTAAGTGGATTAAAATACAACACTGACATATTTATGATTTTGAGGACCAAGAACCATCTGAGTGTAGTTTTATCTCTCCTCTCTCAGGCATCTCTCTGGAGCTGTATTAGCAGTGGGTCAGTCAGCTGGCTGCCTGACCCGATCTAATGAGAAATATAGGTATAGATTAAATTCAGGTAAAGACTCTGAGAAACCAAATCCTACAAAGTTGGATGGTGGGTCCAGGTGGGCGGTGCTTGGGGGCATGGCTGAGGGCAGTGACTGGTATTAAGGCTCAGTTTCTGAATGCATTCTGTGAGCATTTCTCTGTGGACTTTGATATAGAACTTAGATCTGCTTTAATCAAAGAAAACATGGACATCTCCCTTTATACTATATGGGACCTTCGCCTCAGTCTCATGTTGGAACCATGGTGTAGGAGAAGATGAAACCTGATATAAAAAGAAAAACATGGAGTATCAGGTTATGACTACGTCATGTTGATTCAGACAGAGTCAATTTTTGTTTGAAGTCTAAAATAAATTAATTTCTTATTTGGTCACAGTTTATTCTTGAACCTTTGATTTGAATCAGAAACGCTTCAGAAAACCTCAGAGCAGCAGAGGAAGGATTCCTCTTCTGGGTCTGACAGACATGCAGCAGATGTCATAGTATGTCACTGCCACGGTGCACAAGATTTACTCTCAGTTCCCAGCCTCTTTGACTGAAGATCAAATTTAACTATAAACAGGAACACAAAGGACTTGTATAGGCCCGTGCTTAAGTTACAGTCATGATTGATTACATTCAAAGTGCGGACAGCCAAGCAGCCACTGTCCAGCCCCCTCAGTAACATGACCTCAGGATCAAAGGGGTCTGACAGGCTCCGGACACAGAGCAGAATCAGTGTGTATCAGCACTGAAAGGTTGGACCTGTTCTTTTTCGGTGGTGCTGACAGGAACATCTGGACTGCTCCTGCAGAGAGATAAGAGGGTGATGCAGAGTGTGTGTCTAATTTTAGCTAGAGATTATAAAAGCAACTTTCTAATACCTAAAAACAGGCGGGTATTTACGCCTTCAGGCAATTCTGAGTTTTCAGAGCACCTTCAAATGCACCTTCAAATTGAGACGATGGTAAACTAACATGAAGACAGCATTTCAATATCTGACATGGATGAAGTGAAAAACAATACCACATTGTAAAAGTCCTGCATAAAGATTTTTACTTAAGTACAAAAGCTAAGATGGAAAATGTGGAGTTTAGTACAAAGGAGGTTAACTCATTTGGTTTCCAGTGTCTTCCTTGAGGACACTTAAGGAGCTGAAGATTGAATCAAACCTGTAACTGGGTGCATATCTATGTTGGCTTCGTTCTGCCTCGGAGGTTGTCACTTGACCTTACCACAATTATAGGTACATAGCTATAATAATAAAAAAAAACAACAACTCTATACTACCTATATATTTTTGGTTGTGAAGTATTTCACATTTCATTGTTTCATTGAAATGTAGTTCCAGCTCCTGCCTCCTGGTCCCTCCTCCCCACTCGCGCTACCAATCACCTTCAACGTATAACATGCAGTAAAGACACAAATAAAATCTTTCTTCTAAAATGTAGGAAAGAGGTTTAAAGTTATCAAATAGTATAAGGTAAGTGAAGATATTTACTTATCTATCTACTTAAAGATGCTATATATAAGTTTTCCTTTGCTACATTGCTAACATGTGCATTAACAGCTTACCAGTGTAGAAGAAACATTGAGGGTTCTGCATCAAATTTAATTTCTTTACTCACCAACATCTCTCTCCAGAGGTGGAAAACAAAGACTAATGTTAACTCAACAACAATGTTCACGATCTTAACTGTCTCCAACACATATTTTCTTCTGCTGAATGTAGCATGCTAACCAGCTAGCCCTGTCCGTCTCACCACTTTACAATAGCAACTCACTGCAACCTCCAATCTGCCCTGAAGAAGTAGCTGCTCAGAGGATGTATTATAACTTACAAGTGGCCCTGACAAGTTGGCTACAATAGTAATGATTCCATCTGGTGCACTTTGTGTTTGATGCAACATGATTATCTTTTAAAGTATAAAATAAGTCAACATGAAGAATAAACAAAGAATGAACTTGAATCAGAAGCTGAACCACTGTGAGAAAAGACATTTTCCTCTGAGCTTTCCATCCACTTCCATGTGATGCTATAGAAATGATCTTTGTCATCCTATAATCAAAAGCACTGTCAGTGTAACTTGAACCAAATGTGTTTGTTTGTCTCAACCTTATCTGATATGAAATGAATCTCTTCTGGCAGAAATGCTACTTGTCTTTCACCTACAGCACATTTCCTGGTTCGTTCCCACGTGTGTCTGTCAAGCTTCTCCTTTTTCTTTCTGAGAGAATTTCTTGACACAAGTCTTACACAGGAATGTTAAGAGTTACAACACCTGCATGAATAGTTGATGTCGTTCCCTCAGGAGGTTTATAAGAGCTGTCACTGCTGCTTTTTATTGAGTATTTAAGGGCAACACATGTCTCGAGTCACTGGGTGAGTCCACCAATTTGATCCAGATTGAAGCCTCTCTGCTACTATTAGATTTTCCTCCCTGGTCCTCACAGGATGAGTCCTGCTGAGTCCTCCAATGACACCGGGTGGTTGACATTTTGATAAAGTAATGAGGCGCTTAGTAACTACTCGGTATGATACTCTGTATGGGGTGTACATGAACCAGAGGTGCACTATCAGATGAGCCCCCCAAGCATAGTTGTCATTATTTCCTATAAACTATATTACTATAAAACCCCTTAAAATTGTGGGGGCCTGCATGTGAACCATTCAGGGAGCATCTACAAATGGACATTTATATTTATAATCTATAATTTTTTTAATGATATTTTGTCACATTTTATTGTAGTTGTTTCATTTTTCTACTCATATTTAAGCGATCTGACGCCTGGGCTACTTGTTATATCTTCTTCTATATTTTTTCCTTGATCTATGTCTATTGGTATGCACCAAAAAACCAAAGCAAATTCCTCGTATGTCTAACCCTACTGAAAAAACCTGATTCTGATTCTGTTTTAAGCAACTTTTGTAAATTGTAGCAACTACCAATAGTCAGGGGTGAGGCTCTTCGATGGGCTTTTTTGCCTGGTGACCCCCAGAGTCTTGGCTCACCACTACCAAAAATGATAAGCACTGGTGAGGTAATGAAGTAATGAAGGACTACTTAGCAAACAATTAATGATATATCACGTTACACGCACGAGGGTGCCTGAGTAGTTCCTGTTTTGTGCTGCTCAGTGGCGGATTCAGACTTAATGAGAAATGACCCGTGTAGAGTGGTCAGAATGCTGATTCACAGATATTTGTGAACTGCTTATTAGCTGAAGGACTCAAAACTGCTTATTAATTAATACAGTATCTCTCGAATGCTCTCGAATAACTCATCATTATCTGCGTCACAGTCCTGAGGTAATTAGGAAACTACTTTTTAAACTACTAGGTTGTTCCTGAATCACTCCTCACTCGTTCCAGCTCAATATCAGCTGTAATCAAGGCTTCATTACTGTCAGTCTGCAGTGGAACCACCAGAGCCAGACAGGACAAGCACTGTCTGAGACTCTACATATGTCCCCTTTTCCTCCTCATCCTCTTTTTGGATGATCTGCTATGATCTGTTTTTTTTTACCTGGAACAGAATCAAACTTTGAGTCAATCTTTTTATGTGTTTAATATGAGTGACCTCTGCAGTGTTGTACATGTTTTCCCAGTGAGGCAGGACTTTATGTGTCTGCAGATGTGTGTGTGTGTGTTCCCCTTGTTACGAAGCCAAAATGACTGCAGCCTCTCAGCGGACAGCACTGATTGCATGGGTGGACAGAGCCAGAAAAGTCTGGAGTTTTACTGGGCAACAGCTTAACCACGATGTATGTGTGTGTGTTGGTGCTCCTGTGGTGTATGTGCACGCACAAGCATTTTGGTGAAGGAGTGTGGCTTTGTGTGTGGCAAATGTCATGTGAGAGTAGAGGGAAATTAACTCTGACCAGAATTATAGTGTATTACTCAATCTAGTCATGCTGCTGACACAACCCTCCAATTACTTTGACTAAATGAGTCTGAGAGCAGCCTGAATTAAAAACCAGGATGTCCTACTCTGCTAAACCTCAGCACAGTGCCATCTCCACGCCAGAAAAATACAAGCAGAACAACACAGGCAGGAGTGTACAAATTCCGAGTGTTGTGAATGTGCATACCTGACGATCAAGCACGGCAGCCAGCAAAATAAATCCAGCCCATACTTGGGCCACATGCTTAGTTTCTTCTGGCCCACTATCCTCCTGGTTCCATAGCCCAAATCTGGGCAATAGACGGCAGGATTGTCAGATACTATTTCCACATCTGGACCAATTCTGGCGTACACACAGAAAATCTTCTGACAGTCCAAGGACCGGAGGTGAAGAGACGGAAGCTGTCCAGATCTGGAAGTACATGGGCCCGACCTGGGCCAAGGACACACAGCATATGTTGGGCCAGAAGTTTGTTTAGAGACCTTTTCCTTTGTTTTTATTATAAAAGAGGAGTCACTGGTACAAATACATCTGAAAAAAGAGTTTCAGCAACCCAGCTGCCTAGCTAACAAGAAGTTAGCAAAATGGCTAGCTTTGAGGGCTATTCTTCTGTTGTTAGCATCTTCTCAACTGGACATCCTGTGAGCTTTATGATGAAATATGGCTCTTCACTGAGCCACCATGCTGCAATGTAATTGTTGTTTTTACAGTATTTATTTCTGTATACTGTATCACACTTGTGTTTACACTGACAACATCTACTGCTCCGTAAACCAACCCGGCTCCCACACATGCACAGACATATTGTACTGACTGAAGACAGTGAGAAGGCAGGGCTGCATTCTTCCAGCCCCGCTGAGCCCCACCGAGCAGAGCGGCAGAGAAATGTCTCAGATCACTGTACTCTGACATGTTGGGCTGCCCTGATAGGAATCCACTGATAAGAAAGAAAAGATACAGCACACTGAGAGTGCCAAGCCAAGTGTTTAAGAAAACACACACCAGGATCTGATTAAGAAAAACAAGGTAAACAAGCTGCTCATGTCAGCTTCTGTGGTTCACAGGTTTGGGCTCGGACATACAGCTACACATGTTATTCTATGCTGTATGCTACACACAGCCTTTGTGAGATAAGACCAAACGGCAGTCAGAGCGCGGTGAATGATGAAGTGATTGAGAGCGTATGTATGTAAATGCACCGTGTGTGTGTTGGTGAGTATGTGGAGCTCACAGCAGCGCTGAGTGTTGATGGGACCTGTCAGCGTAGTCAGTCACTGACAGGGAGATGGAGAAACCTGCCCAGTGAGACATGGCTCCTCTGTGTCTCCTCAGCTGGAATTCCAGCCAGCTCAGATTGTTATCAGATCCAAAGACACCCTGACACGCTGCCAGGTTTTTTATTCTTACTGAGCGAGACACACCGAGCACCGGAAGGGAAATCACTAACAAGTCACACACGCATTATTTGTTTTTACTTTGAGCCAACTAACAACAATGGGATCAGAGGTTGATTAATTAATCTGTTTGGCTGATTTATCAGGACCAATAGGACAGTGGCTTTGTGCCTCCACACACATCCCTGTTTTACACGCGATAACTCATTGAAATCAGTTCAACATTATTAAAGCTTTGACTGAAGAGAACCGCTCTGACTGCAAGTGAAAGCCAAGCACAGCTGTGGGCCAAAGGTCCTATCTGATCATCTGAGGGCCACGTTTGCTCAAAGCATCTGTAATTAACTTCTGATAAAAATCTAAACAACTGTTTTAGATGATTATCCATGACATGGCTTGTACTTTATGAGACAAGCAGTGGCTCTCAGTCAGTGAGCTGACATTAATGCACAACAGATTTTCAATTCTATTTTTGAATGTTGACTACATCAGGAGTCCTCCATGAAAAACATTATTCTGGTGACAGAATGAGAAAGAGTGGGTAAAATCTTTGTAAAGAATTGTGAGGATGTGAGGGACTTTGACTTTGACCAAACTGTGATGTGACGACTGAGTCAGAGCTTCTCCAACACTGCAGCTCTGTGGGATGTTCCTGGGCTGCAGTGGTCAGGACCTACCAGAAGTGGTCCAAGGAGGGAGAACCACTGGACCAGCAACCTACTGTACATGCAAATTTGGCATTGTCTCTTTCAGATAATCCAGTGACCTAATTATGTGTTCATGAAATGAAATCACACAGTTTAGGATCCTTCCTAACTGGGAATATGGTTTGCATGAAAGGCATAACAATGTAACAGGATGCACAACAGAAGAAATCCCACCACAGCAGAACATCAGCTAAATTGTTGAATAAAAGAGGTAAGTCTCTACTGAATTATATAGTTTTTCTCCATATATAGGTGCAATTACCCAGAAAGCTTCTGCTTCGGGAGCTTATTGACTGAACTGTTTCGCACTTCCGGAAACTTCACTTCTCCGGAAAACTCTTCAAAAAAATAACTAGATCATCTACATATTAAAATGAAACTAAAAGAACCTATTTGTGAGTTTTGCTTTTTTTCCCTGCTAACATTAACATTACCAGCTTTATACCAAGTCTCTCTACGAGCTTCAGTCTTCTCTGCGTTTACAGTGTGAGAGCTTATAATCCTCTGAGCAGCTACATCAGGGCAGACTGGAGGCTACATGATCATTTCTGTAGAAGTAAAGAAGTCGTAAAAAAAATCTAAAACAAGAATTAACATGGTTTTTGTTTCCATCTCTGGAGACAGATGGGTGAGTAAAGGAATGAAGTGTGATGCTGAATTCACGTTTCCTTTACATGTAAACAACTTCTAATGCTAACTAACTAACTAACTAACTAACTAACTAACTAACCAACTAACTAACTAACTAACTAACTAACTAACTAACTAACTAACAGTCGACTGGATCAAGTGATGGCAAGTCGGAGCATAGAAATGTGGTTAAACTCCTGCAGCTTCTAATAAACAGGGCACAGGCGGACCTCAGAAGTCCCTCAGTCCTTAATGAAGTCTTCTCAGATCAACTGTGTTAGAAGTCAATGAGGCAACAGTAACAGGCACTGAATGAATCACTGTCACAATCATCTGTGCAACAGGAGTTACCTTCTCATATTAACACTCATAGGAATGATATGACATCTAAATTGCCTTAAAAATAAAATGAATGAATGATGTTTGATGAACGTGTCAGAAGCATATGTAGACACA
This sequence comes from Rachycentron canadum, assembly GCA_038496675.1. Classification (NCBI taxonomy): domain Eukaryota; kingdom Metazoa; phylum Chordata; class Actinopteri; order Carangiformes; family Rachycentridae; genus Rachycentron; species Rachycentron canadum. The sequence goes on from CM076653.1 coordinate 15,815,801, forward strand.
TCAGTACATAACAGTGAAATCACAGTGTCATGGTGCTTTATCATAGAGTAGCTACACTGATTTATATTCAAAATCATGCTTGCTTTAATTCATCACATTAGATGTCACAGACCTAAAGCAGATGTTCAGTATTTAGAGGACACATGTTGAATACTGCAGATGGTCCCTGGTTATTACTGAGAAATCAGTTTTTAAGAGACTGGTTTTCAAAAACCTGTTCAGTCAAGAGAGAACTGGGTAAAACTGTCATTGCCCTCAGCTGATGAAGCTGTCCTCTCTGTTGGCTCTAAGCAGGGAGATCAGTGCTGACCTCATCTTTACTGACGTTAAAGAACTGTGTTCAAGGTCTGTGTCAGTTTCTCGGCTGGATGAACTGTAATAGTTGGGGTTATTTGAGGTTGGGTTGTGTGAAGTACCTATCTATAGTCAGTGTGTTACCTGCATTAGATTCAGATCAGCTCCTAGTTTGGAGAAGCAGCAGGAGAGAAGCTGAGTGATGAGCTGCTGTGGACAGGACAAGGACAGGCCCATTCAGAATAACCTGTTTTAACCACTTTAAAAAGTGCCCACAGAAAAAAAAAAAGCTAATTTCACTTCAAGCACTCACTTTATTTTGAATATTTTCACCACTTTTTGGTCACTATTTTGACCACACCGTCAAACAGCCTTTTTCCTTTGGAACAATGCTTTTTCAGCTGTTGAACTACAGAACTACAAGCACATCACCTCTGTCTGACTCTAACAGTGCCGATGCTCCTGTTTCTCCAAACTGTAAGGTAGATCTACTGCAGGTCACGGATGACTACCTCACACAACCCCACGTGAAATAACCCCAATGATCACTTTAATGGAGAGACAGAATGAAAATTCAGCTGAATGGATGACTAGTCTGGTGATAAATCAAGTTCAAGCTGGGTGGATAAACTCATGGTGCTTGTTATATGATGTTCATGGCAGTTCTAACTCCGTAATTTAATCAAGTCAACAAAATAATGATGCTATTTTCAACACTATTCATGTTACTCATTATTATTAGTTACTACTCATTAGTATTATTGCCTTGTTTTAGTCAACTGGCAATGTACACAGTTCACAATAAAAACCCTGTGAATCATGGGTTTATGTCTATTGCATTAACAGCAATAATTTAATAACTTTAATAGGGCAAACAGGAGTGGATCAGAATGGAGTTTCCTTTTAAAATATGACCAATTATACTTCTCAAGAGAGGGATTTTGAAATAAAGGCCACTTTATTAAGTTAATAATGGTATTTAACCCCCTAAAACTATTAACAACACATCAGTGAGTCACACTATAGGACTGGGTGATACTCCATAAGATTTTAGTTTATTTTGATTCAATCCCGTTGCCCGAATTCTCAACAGGAAATAAAATGTGTGTTAATCCACCACAGAAAACAGGCAGTATAGTTTCAAAAATACAACTATACATATGTGAGGTGGTTTTTAAGATTTAGACTTAACCCCTTTGCAGAGTCAGCTATAAATCTCCAGAAGACAACCAGAGTTTCCAACCATCTCATTGAGGTAATGTTAATTAGCTAGCTGGGTACAGTTGCCATCATACAGTTGCCATCATACATTGTTATTTCAGCCTGCAAAATTCATCGTTGTCTTAGATACAATAGAAACACAAAATTTCATTTTGATATCTGCTATTATCATTGTACACTGCAAATGTGCTGTGCTAAAATCCAAAGCTTGGAAGTAAGGGCGAAACCTTTGGTGAAACATCATTTGTCAATTTGAGTGCAGTCGTGTGTAGTAAAATGGGGTGTATGTGCACATGTATGTTTATGTGGTTCCCATTAATGACAGTAAAACAATCAATCACTGTGTGGGGATTAAGCTTCTGATCTATAATTCATAGGCATCTGCACACAGTTTGACATTGATGCAGGTTTTGAGGTGTGCACATGTTGCTGTGGCAGCAAACACTCTTCAGTCTGAATCAACAGACCAGAGGATGAGAAAACAACCATTCCCAGCTTTTCTTTCTAATTATTCACAGTGTCACTCCCACCAATGATTTTCCCTGTGTATCAGACATCATGATCCCATTAAATGACCCCTGACCCCTTTAAACCCTTGACCTCACATCAGTGCATGTATGCAGTGTTATTGCACAACTCAAGCTTCATTAAATCTTCCATTTTTTCCCCAATCAAACATCCTTTGATCTGTGAGCAGCCGACTGTGTGTTTACCTGTAATGGATTCCATTTTAGAAACACAAAGAGAGAGAAAAGAGTCTGAAGACATGAAGAAACATTTGAAAAATTGTTTGCAGATGTGATTTATATAGGTTCCAAGATTTTTATCCCGGCCTCCCTTTGATAAAGCTGACCGACAAAAGGAAACATTTACTCCTCTGCACAGGGTCCAAACATTTTTTCCTCCTCCCGGCCAGCTGCATATGTAACGATGTTGCTGAATGACTGATCCAGCCTTCCTGTCTATCTGGCAGCACATCTATTAGTTCAGCTGCTAGGTTGACTTGGATAGATGACACTCTGTCTTCCCCCTCCACCTTTGTGCCTCTCTCATTCTGTATGGACATATGCACCAGTACATCTGGGAACAGCCCCAGAGCCTCATGGACCATGGCAATAATAGACACCTGACCTCAGCACTGCACAGGAAGTGCACGTCTAAGAAGACATTAGCTGTGACTATGACATGAGAAAATGCATCTGTATGCAGGGAGCACACGTTACAACACTAGAACAAAATGGAGTCAATCCTGGCTTCACTCAGCTTTAACCTTGTGGTACATGAACCTGGGTCATCCTCTGCCAAAAGTCACTTCTACTAATATGGAATTAATAAAAGTAAAATAAGACAAGAAAAGCCACAGAATATTGAATCTCCGTGCTAAATTTGTACAGTCCCATCACTGCCCTTTAGCTTTTGACAATTAGATTAGAAGATGTAGGAACTTGTGTGCAAGAGCAAAGAGGAGAGTCAAACGAGAGATTTCAGTTTCAAAGTCTTCTGTGGCTTATTTCATTTGTAAGGAGCCGTGAACATGTGGTACAGCTAATTTTAAAATAACCTGTGACCTGACAACTATTTATATGAGACCAGAGAGTCGAGGGAATGAATTAGTATTTAGTCCAATAGATAAATAACAAACTATGTAATTCCCTTCCATCCCTTGTCAGTTACAGAGGACCATGAAACATTTTCAAGATTCAATTAATCACCATGAAGTGTAGTCAGCCAACAGGAGACACAGTTGAAGACTGCCCAATAGTCTAGCAAAAAAGAAGAAAGATTAGTTTGTTTGTCATATGTTTCACATTGGTATATATGAGTATTTAAAACACCCAACAGTTTCCATTCGTGGATCCTGAAGATTCTGGATATGTACAATAGGAAGTATACTCTATACACTCAAGTATAAGGGCCCTTGGCAATGTTTTGTTGATCCATCAACCTCCTCCTGACCTGGACTTTATCGCTCTACTACATCACCACACTTTTCCCTTTGTTCCTCTCATCATCACCACAAGTTTTTGCCTAGCAACAAAACCTAACTGTGGGTCATAATAACCTGCTGACAGACGACCTATAGGCTCGTTTTTTACAAGTCAACAGTCTTGATATCATTGAGATATCATCTATCGAGTCATAAAACCATTTAATGGACTGTTCAAGGACCACACCATCAACAGGGTACGATTTATTGGAAAATATTGATGGAGAATGTCCTTTGATTCTTGATCTTTCAGATGTGGTGTGGGAGGCTTTGTGGGTAATTTGTTGAGGCTCAAACTTGAACCCCCACAGTGCACTACGAGAGGGGGGGTGCACAGATTAAGAGAGGGAAAGAGAGAAGGGGGTTAGGTTGGTGTTTATGGATTGCCAGAAGAGATGTGGTCCTGTTCTAGCAACTTCACCATGCACTTCAATTCATCTTATCCTAACAGTTTTATGATCAATAGAATCAAATGCTTAAGATACTGTCTATAAAAAGCGCAACACAGTGCTCATGAACACCACTTAACAAAATAAGTTCAGAGGGGTCTTCTCTTGCCTGTGTATTTGGAGAACCTTCTGATGGCCTCTGTTTGAACTCAGCAGAATGACATTAACTTCTTTAAGAGACATCCTATATTACTTTGCTTCCAGGAAGAATCCTGCTCAAGAGATGTTATCAGGCAGGTTGTGAACTAACTCTCTTGGGTAACCAGAGTACATACAGAGTGTAGATCAGGTTTGATTTATGACAGTATTTCTTTTAGATTTGAACTTCACAGAAGAAGAACAACTTACTTCAGTTTTGTATAATTTCATGTTTTGCTTAACTAATCACTTTATTCTAACAAGAGGACCTAACTCAATAAGCAGAGAGCTTGAAATAGAAACTGTTGTGGGTGTCTCAGTTCATCTGTGAGGACAAGGTCATTGAGTAGTCACACGGATGTCTTTATGAAATTGAGAAAAAAGTTATTATGCAGCGATGTAAAAAAAATTCAGCTCTTCACACCTGAGCAGCATGATTTATTTACTACTTGGCTCATTGATGTTATTCCACCTGTCAGTCACTGTGAGTTCATGTAAGGTTGTACTGAAGCAGATCAGCCAATGGTATAACCAGTTTGGTCTCAAAGGTTTCAAAGACTTTGCAGTATGTAGGGAGAGTACATTGAAACCAAAGTCAAACTAATATCTTGAATCAATATAAACTGGGATACTACAGCTGTGGTGTATATATCAAGAGTATATGGTGTGAGAAATAACAGAACGCAAGCTGTAGTTGTCTGTGGTACAACTGACTCAGCAATATATTCCCCATTTTCAACAACCATTAGTAGGTCAAGCTGTCTGTCAATTAACATATGAGCTGCAATTCAAGGGTTGCATCCTTCGAAGGTACGGTCCTTCATGGCAGTTGAAGGCCACATTGAAATGAAATGGTTTGGTCTATAGAGGATTTTTTTGCTTTGTGTCACCATAACCATTGCGTCACAAAGCATGGCTTGTGTTGCCTAGCCCCTAACCTCGTAAAGACTTCTTTTCACAAGGCCCTTGGTTTTAACAGTTGTGCCACTGGCTGAAACCCAAGACTTACATTTAACAGTTTAATACTCAGACTCTGTTGGTGTTTTGCTGCCATATTATTTTCACTACCAGCACAGAGGTCGAATTTGTCACCTGCATACGAAGGAGCCTTGAAGCCTTCAAAGGGTGAGACCCATGATACCCATTATGTGTTTACTTGGTTGAAAGTTGAAGCTAGCTAGACTAACTTCTTCATGTCAGTACTGCTTTTCACTTGACATTGCATTTGGATCATGTTATTATGAAGTCCCACTCAGACCAACTACAGCCCTCCCATTTATTTGGATGCAGCTAGTCCAGCAGCACAGCAGAGGTGCCAACACAACCCTGGTAGATTACCCCATTACATGAATACTAATTACCATTGTCATGACAAAATACAAATTAGATGCTGGAATGAAAACTTGGGCTGTGAATATTACAAACCATGCAGTGTTTGACTTCCTGGATCATCTCACAGTTACCTTAAACAACAGTGATAGGTGTTCCAGTAGCCTGGGAAACAACACACAGAGTAACATACAACGGCTGAAGCCACGGCTGGGGCACGGTAACAACATCTGCAACAACAACAATGTTATACATGCACACACAAGCTGGTCAACTTCCTGCTGAACTGTACACAGCTCCTGCTCAAATCTAACTACAGTACTGACTTTGGCACTGGTACCAAAAATACACGCCCACTGGAAAGAACACAGTCATTGTGGAACGATCCTAAAAATACAATTTAAACGTCTTCTTTTTGTTGGCTACAAACTGTGATAGAGTGGAGAGTGAGGGTGTGGAGGTCAGGGCAGGTTGAGGCGTAGATACACTGGCTTTATACTCTGACCTCTCGTGTTCAACATGTAACTCGTGCCAAGACTTTCCCACAGCGAATGAACCAGTCTTCATACAGTGTTGTCTCTACTGTTGACTTAACGTTTTCACTTGCCAAACAAGGCAACTGTCTTGCCAATCAAACATCTTACTCATGCTACTGTCAGTTGGAAGATAAACATTTCATAAGATGTTGTATGACAGATTCCCAGTGTCAAATTGTGCGTCCGCTCCTGTCTTCAATAGTGTCCTTGTGACAATGGCAGCAATGCGTGGCACTGGAAATAGCACTGAGGCCGTGACTTGTACCCTTGTGGAGTTGAAAGGTATGTGCTAATCCATCTGACCTTCGCAGGGCAGCAGAAGGACAAAAACAGAGCCATTGAAGGGGTTAGGGTGCCAAACTGATCTGGCAGAAGTTCAGAGAGACTCAATCTCTGCTACAAAGCAGGCCAACGGAAACCAATTTAGCCCACCCAAGGTCATGGCTTGTAGGCAGCTGGAGCAAAGACGGCACCAGAGGTTTTTTTTCTGCAATGAAACCTCAACAATTCCCATCAATGCTCTACTCATCCCCACCAGTTGCACAAAATATTTTCAAATGTACATTTTTACGTGCCACACAAAAAGCCAGTATGTTGCCCGTGCTGTGTCAGATTAGTTCAACCCCTGTGATTTCTAAACACACGTGGTTTTTCATTAAAGGTTTCTTTTTCTATTTGCTCGGGCTGGAGAACTCTTGGTCAGTGGAGACTTGTCTTTGATGTTCACTGTGGTTCCTGAGTGATGATGTGAGATGGAGAGTGAAGCAGACACACACACACCACAACAAACACATACGAGGATTACCAGATAGGAGGGTGACACACGACTGATGGCCATTAATTCTACCCCTTTCAGGCCAGTCAGCTGAAACCCTGCCAGCAGCTGCTCAGGGCTTCAGGGTTCATTACTTACAAAAGAAGAAACAAGAAGCTGATAGTCTAGTGATTCATAGAACCTCTATACTAAAAGGGTAAAGTTTGTCCTGATAGTTACAGTGAAGGCAAAGTGGTCATGGGAGTCAGAGAGGTTTACACTCATTTACACTTTACACTCAGAAAGCATGTGTTTAGCATGGTGATTTTGGCCAATTGGTTTATATAGTTATTGTTAACATGTAAAAACTTGTGGTGGTTCACAAAAATCCCTTTTCATCCTCTGGGGTTCATACATATCCATACCACAGTGGTTCCTAACCTTCAAGAAGTCATGACCCACTGGAAAATATCAAAAATGTTGGTGGCCCACATCCAGCCCTGTAACAACAGGGGCCAAATAAAGCCTCTCAGAGGTCAGTTTTTCTTTTTTGCCTGATCTGTCTTTTGACTCTCTCCCTTTAACTCTTCCAGCTATCTATTCCAATGGTATTCTGAGGTATACAATGTGGTCCTAAATTTTACATTTACTCTCAAGTGACTTACAATGAAGACACCAGTACTGCTTCAGTGCAGACATCTATTAAATAAATGCAGATGATCAGATAACAAAGTACAACAACTGTGCCAGTTAAAGATGAGGTGAGTTTCAAAGAGCTTCTTGAAGCGATAGGAGGACGTCACTGCTCTGATTGGATTGAGGAGCTTGTTCCACCATCAAGGAACCTTAGACCAGAACAGTCTGGACTGAGATGGTCCTGTGTGCAGAGATGTCAATGCCAGATGACATTCATTGAACTAATACAGTGGCTGAGTAGGACCATAGGGCTCAATGATCACTCTGAAGGTAAACATTAATGACTTTAACTAGATTCAGGTGACCATGGGAAGCCAGGGGTTTCAGTGAGCACAAAGGAAGGCCTGTCAGAAGAGCACTGCAGTAGTGGGGAGACTTGTGATTCAGATCGTGGATCGTGATTCTATCAAAAAAGATTGTAATATCATCTTTTGGCCTGATCGCCCACCACTAGCTTAAAATAATGCTGATAAACACAACAGTTTTCTTCTAACTCACTCTTTCATGAAGAAAGTGTCACGCTATCACCAGTTATCAAGCCATTCAGGTAACAGACCCCAGAGAAGTACTCTTTCCTTTCTGTGTGGAGGAGGATGAAGAAGTTACTACATGGGTTCACAGTGCACAGCATGACCTCATATATTAGGATTTGCATGTTTGGCTTGCATTCAGCCTGCTGCATGTGCTCTGAGCTGGGAAAATCATAAACTGAATCTCACAGGGAGGTCAAGCTCTGTGCTTTTTTTTGTTTCAGCTTTAACTTCCACACACAACACATGGTTTTTCCTTTAACATTTCTGCCTTTGATATGATCCAGGGTCAGGCCCCCTGTTGCTATTAAGACCTTATAAAGCAGTAGTGCTGGTGCCAGATTGGCAAACCATATCCCCCTGAAACCAAAGCCCGGGCACCGCAAGCCTTGTTAGCTGCGATGCGCGCTTGTGAAACGCATGATTATGCAAACCAGGCTGTTTACCTTGGATTACAATCAATATCTAGGTGCCCTGTGAGATTTGTATTAAAGCAAGCGGCAGCAGGCAGCTTTACCCTGTGAAGTGGGCAACGGCTGTGTGGAACAGCAAGCAGGACTGTGAGTGCCAGATAAAAGATGAATTATAGATATCCAGCCCCAGGGCTAAACGTGGAGGTGGGTGGGGTGGGGGTTTGGGGGTTGGAGGGGGGAGGCAGCACATGTCTTGAGTAACGACTCTCAGTGGTGGGGCTGGAAAAGGTGAATAGGTGGGCATATGTGTAGAAAGCAGATAAATTACCGGATGTATTTTTGCGGTAAGAAGGAGCGATGCAGGCGCACGGCTCATTTATCATGCTGTGAACTATTAAAAAAATAGTTCAAGAGGCTGTTAGAGATGTGTCAGGGACAAGGATTTTCTCCAGTAGAACAGAATTACAATTTGGAGCTGCTCCACTTCAAACACATCGCAATACCTCAGAGAGTGACGGGCATGTAATTTCAACACTGTGTTAGATGTGCTGGCTCCAACTCTGATGCTGCGGCTGTGCAAAAGTTGTTAAATGTATACCAGCTATTAGAATGACACGAGTTTCACTGAGCTCTGCACAGGATGGTGCAGTCCAAATTCCCAGGTGAGCTCCAACAACTACTCTATGAGTCTTTGATTTTCTGCAGCCCCACATAAGAGAAGGCATTTACTCAAAATCGTTAGGAAGCCTGAGCACTGATGTGATACTACTGCAAGGACTGCAGTGATGATACAAGACATGACTTTTGATTTAGTGTTGATATTGTTGCTTTAAAAGCATCTCAGTTTGTTATCATGATGCTAATTTCTTTCTTTCTTTTGAAGGGTTTATACCAACAGACCTACGGTGACACCTTCATATGAAGTTCTTTATCTGTGACAAACGAAAAGGAGAAATGTGCGTTGCTTTTTGTTGTAGCAAAAAGGCTTGAGCACAAAACATAGTGTAGTAATAGTGTTAGTGATGTGCAGATCTGCACTGATGTCATCTGAATCCACACCCATTTCATTTTTGGTAAAAAAGAAAACAACAAGAGTCTAAACACGAGTTAACACTAAAATCCTGATTGTCTAGTTTATAAAAAACAAAACTGTCCAAGCACTAATTTGTGCCTGACGAAAAATTAAGCTTAAAGTATGTTCACATTTTAGAATATGTCATTAATATTTTCTTCATACATTATATATTAATTCACCCAAACCCAGCCCATCCACTGTTATTTTAATGACCCAGATAACTGCAATCACAACACTGTTATATTTGCCCATGTTTGGCAGCAGTAGCACTAAAACAGCATCATCACTAGTGTTGTAGTAATCCAAATTCACTCTATTGTCTTTCACCATGAGCTTATACAACCGTTCCCATCATCATCATCATCATCATCATCATAAATCTGTATGTTAACTTATAATATTAATCTCTTAACATTGACAGTGAGCAAACAGTCAACTCCATGCATCACTGTCAATGTGCTCCCACACCTCATAATGCTCCCAACTAGTAAATCACCAACAACTAGCTCTCAGCTTTTATTTACATATAAGGTCCACTGACATTACATTAGGGTAGAGGGCTAAGATGCCTCCCTGATCCCCTCCTGTCCACTATATTCAGGCAACTTTCATCCCAGCTCTTTTTTTTGACAGCATCACAAATATTTTAGTGATGGTAAAAACAATCTAAGGAAACAGTTTTGAGGTAATTGACAGTATAAAACAGCAAAATATTTTTTTAATGTTATTATGAGATTCATATGGAGGTTGATCAGTTTGCTTGAAAAGTATTGGAGTTGGATTTCTCAGGGACAGTGCCTCAGAATATGGGGTGAGATGTCCTCCAGAAATCATTGATTTTGACTAGTCTGGCCTTGCAAATTTTACCATCACCATTAGGGGGAGAAATGCTTTATCATCAGTCAAAAAGGCGGAATAGCTGAGTTTAGCATAAAAACATTACAGCTAACATTAGCTCCACTGCTAGTTTAAATTCTTCGCTAGTCGTGTTACATAATTTAAATTCTTCACGTTGTTGTATGTAACATAATGTCAGCAATTTAAATACCAATGATAATAAAATTGGAAATAATGTTTTTAAACAAATCTTTGTTTTATCTATTTCAAACCAATTGACCTTTACACACTTCTTATGTTCATATCATATTCATATTCAAAATATACATATTTTAAAAGTTAAACGACAATTGTTTTTATTTGATAAATAAGTTAAAGGGTTTCCCTCTGTCTCAAAAATAGTATCATAATGTGACTGTTAAATAGAATTTGACACCATGCATTTGCATTGTATCTCCCTGTATAATGTTTCTATGACAAATCTCCTATATAACTGTGTTGTTGTATTATTGTTTCTCTGCACACTATATCATCTTTGTGCGCTACACTGTACAGAGGAAATAAAAGCTTCACCTGGAGAGCAGTTGTGTTCCTCCAGTCTTCCAGTCATTGTCAGACTTTCACTTCAGTGTAGTTAATAGTCGCTTAGCAACCCAAAATCTGTTAGCACAAACTCAGCAGTGTGGAGGGGAAGAGCAGGAAATGGGATGTGATAATGTCTGTATGTGTGACATGTCCAAACACCCTACAACAGGTGTGTTCACCTTAGAAACAGCCTGGTAAACTGCACTAGGCAAGTCAAGTGTGACACTGACAACAGGTGTTATTGTACCTTGTGCCAAACAGTTAAATCACAGCTGAAGAGGCCAGAAAACAAACAGAGAGCAGTGTAAAAGATATTTAGCTGTGTCTTTACAGATGATTTTGTTGGTGTTATGCATCATCGGAAACCAGAAGAACAAGGAGCCCCGGGCCAGATGGACTGGCTGGGATCACATGTAGAGACAGAAACCAGGTGTTTTTCCATAAACCTGTAGTATGATAAGTAAAGTCAGCATGCAAATGAGGAAGATGATGATGAGACAAAAAAAATCTATCAAAGCTAGTCTGTCTGAAGTACATTATAAAAGAAATGATGTACATAGTGTAGGAAAAAAACCTCAATGTCTGTAGAGACGTAATGAACAGAGGGCGACACTACAAGGCTCAACAATAGGAAGTCCTGTTCCTTCAAATGAAATTACTCAGATACAAACACAAGTGTTTTAAAATGGTCTTGGAGTACATTTTTAAAACGATGAAGTAAAGTAGCAAAAATGATCATCACTATATGTATGTATATACGACAGGTAATTACAAATATACCCTCGGCTGGAAGTTTATGAGACACATCTAGCTGAAATCAACTGTATGATCATTGTGGAGGATGTAGTGCGTGGAGCTGTTGAGCTATGTTACATTGTACAGAAGTGTTTTTGTTATTTAGACAGCTGTCTATAAAGGGAACAAAATAGACTTTAGATCTCAATGTAAAATAGAACCAGTCCACTCAGCCTCCCTGTCACAGCTGAAGGAGCCACTGTCAGTATATTAGCATTTCGCATTTAGCCAGACACGGCGAGCACCTGTTGGCACGCGTGTGGCAGGTGTGTTTGATTTGGGACACTTCTTGCATACTTCCTCTCTGCTGCAGCTGCTGCTTCGACTCTTCATGTGTCGCATTCCTACACAGTTCATTATAACTTCAGCATGTGCCTTTTGTTTTTACTCAGTGACAGAGACCAGCCTGCTGTTCACAAAAACACACAAAAAGAAACTTATAGACTCCGGGAACACAGTTCAATTGAACAAAAATCATCCATCAAAATGACGGAAAGAGGAAAATGTGGAGAAAAGAAGGTCCAGCTCGTGACTCAGGGCCTCCACCTCATCTGTCAGTCATGGTTCTGGTTCTGTTACAGCTTGGACACGCGTGGCTGCCATACATGTGGATAATCATTCAATAGGACAATAATCCTGGACACATGCTATAACAAGATGATCTGATCTCAGTCCACCTGCTCAAGGCCAGAATAAAGATCCCACAACAACAGCAGCTGAAGGAGGCTGCAGTGAAGCTCTGAGAGAGAAGATAAAAAGGTGTGCTACTGTTTGTGGGTCCAAGACTTCAGGAATCCAATGACTGCAAATGAATACTTAAGGTGATGGTTTTTTGAACCCTTAAACTTTAGGAGCTTTGTGTTAAAGGGCTGTATTCCCTACAAGTGGCAATCCACCGCCACCGATCGGTTTTTGAGCTGCTGTTTTGAAGCCTCCAGTTTGTCATTTGTCTGTTGGCCATCTTGGTCTGCTCTGTACTCTATCCTGATTGGGTGGTACAGTCTGTCAATCACACAGTAGCCACGCCCCCTAATTCATCCCCTGCTTTATGGTCTATTTTCCTCTAAATGGACCATCATTTAAAACATGAACATCATGTTGTATTGAAGACTTGAAACTAGAGACTGAGACCATAAACATATTAGAAAACATTTACTGAGCTAATAAATCAAGGGAGAAGTAGGGACATTTTCCCATAGACTTCAATACAATCTGACTTCTTCAACAACCAGTGGAGTCGCCCCCTGATGGTCATTAGAGAGAATGAGGGTTTAAGGCTCTTCAACTTTGGCTTCACTTTACAGACCCAGAGTCTTTATATACAGTCTATGATCTCCACACAGTTTGTGGAAGCCTGCAGCTGTCCACATCTGTATCCATGTTCAAGTATGAACAAAGCTTTAGTTTCCGCTGCTGATCAGAGAATGCTGACTGCAGAAGAAACAAAACCAGAGGATATAATCTCTCCCAGGCTTAATCTGTTAAATAGTTAACATTCCCAGGTGCAAGTGTTAATGAGCCTGTTCGCTGTCCCACCTTTTCTTGGTCCACCACCCTGTCCTGATGGGTTTCTGTGGGTGCATGAAAATGCTACAACATAACAGTTCACTAGAGAAAAAAGTACATACTTTATGTCTGAAATGTAATACTTACAAAACATATGAGTCATATTACAGTGCGTTTACTCCTACAATTAATACTAGCAGCAGCAGTGGTACATGTACTACTAGTTTCCTACACTTTTCTTTGACATTCTGAGACATCTTGAGCTAAAAGAAATTAAATTCCACTGAGGTCTTGAGGCAGAGTCTCTTCAATTATTGCTGAAGCTCCGAGCGGAGACGCCGCTGTAAATGGATAATAATATGCAGTGATTATTGATGTGCAGCAGGCCCTGCTGCTGCAGGATTAATGCCGCTGACGTCTCACACTCATCAGTTTCACTTCCCACTATGCCTATGTAAGGCCTGGGCAGGGAGGCAGTGTGATGATTACTGCTGTGTTCTGCTGTTCATAGATGAGATATGTTGTGTGTGTGTGTGAGAGAGAGCGAGAGACGGGGAGATTTTCCAGTGGTGAGCTCAGACTTCAAAGGTGTGTCAGGGCATGCAGCGCTCAACCAGCCCGGCGTAGGTGCCAGCTCTGTGTGGCCATGTAAATTTCATGACAAGTATCTGTCTATGTAGCTATCTAGTTATCAGCCTACCTGCTTACACATGCAGAGTTGGCTTTCAAAAATATTTGCACATATAAAGGCCGTTCTCCACGTATACATGTGCACTCACACATCTCTTTTCCTATGTGGTCTTCCCACTGGTGTATTGTGTTTCTCTTCAGCTTGCCAGCTGTCAAACCCAAGCCAAAGCTTCACTCCACCTCTTTATTTTACCCCTCCTCTCCAGCTTTTTCGCCCTGTTGGCCTGTCTTCCACACCTCTGCAGCATTTGCCTATCCAGTTCTCTGAACCCAGATCCTCTCTCTGGAGCCGGGCTGTCAAGGCGAACTGAGCCCCAGCTCTGCTTCTTTTTGCCCGAGAAAGCTGGAAGCTCACTGAACACAGCAAGCAGGGCTGGAAAGTCTAAAAACACGATTACTGAAGTAGAAGTTCTGCTTTAGTTTTACTGAAGTTGAGGTAAAAATCAATGGGCTGCTGATGTCAAAGTAAAAAGCAGCATATTTAATGCGTAGACCTTCAAGCTCTGGGTTGTTTTTTCAGGGCCAATTATTATTTTCAGTTTTGAGATTATTTAGATTTCCACTCCACAAACCTTTAGCACACAGGTGATATCTGTTTGTGGGCGGACAGAGGTGCATGAACGTGTTGATGGGACATACTGAGCCGTCGTGTAATGTCCTGGTTACGCCATGTGCAGCATAGCAGCACTAGGCCTGTGAGGATAATTGTGCTAATGACAAATTGAACAATATCATGACATGACCTGGGTAATTTTTGCTGATATATTGCTGATATTTGCTGATATATAAAAAAAAAAAAATATGCTGAGTCACGTTTTGCTGCTCTCCGTGTCAACGTTTCCGTGTGGGTGTGGCTCAGGCGGCTCCTCCACATCAAGCATGAACAAAGTGCTGCTACCTGCAGTTCCTCTACAGACCACTGGAGTCTGGCTCAGTCCCATAGACTCACATGTGCAAATGGCCAACTTTATAGCAGAAATAAACATGTTTGCAGCCCGGAACAAAAACAGTTTTGGTGTCTGTGGCTAATTTCCTCTTTTTCGTGATAACTGTATTTTTTAGAACGCACCTGTTTGCATTTTATTAAGGTTTAACCTTTATTCCTTTTCTCACCAACATCTATTTCCAAAGATGGAAAGCAAAAAACAATGTTAACATTTGTCTCTATGACATCTTTTCTTCTACTGACGCATGCTAACCAGCTAGCCATCGGCCCATTTTCTCACTTTCTGATAGTAACCACTGTAGCATCCAATTTGTCCTGAATGTGTAGCTGTCCAGAGGTTACAACCTGTCGTATTACTTGTCAAGCAACAACCTGCTCCTGAGGAGAAACCATGTTCAACAGCAGAAAAAAACCTAAAACAAATAGCCCCTTCGAAGTTGAGTATAACTGAGGGTGTGGCCACTTGGCTAGCGTCTCTGCATCTAGCTTGCTAGCTGTTTGCTAGGTGTTGCCTCACCATTGGAGGATTTTTCATGTATATATCATACAGGTAATATGACTTGTTGGTTAACTAACAGAACGTGAGGAAACTGGGTTACACTGCCCCCCGATACACATCACCCACTACAAGTAAATTCCCAAGTATATGAAAGAAGCCACAGAAACATCATCACATCATTATTGGTCATGAATATTAATTCACAAGGCTTATATAAAGTACTTGTGTAGGCTGGTTTTATACTGAACCAAAGCTGATAGTTTGGACTAGAAACAGACTGAACAGACAACTGAGGTCAGTCACTCAGAATCAGTGTAGAACTGCACTTAGCTTCGCATTTAGCTTAGTGGGAAATAATGACCACATTTAGTTAGTGGCGAATGACCTTTGAACTGAACTGAATGAAGTGATTTGAGACCTCCACCTCTACAGATCAACCTCACCACACTGTGTCAAGGGCTCATTATGTGATGTTACGGAGGTGTGTATGTTTCCTGCGACATTCGTGTGCATCCTCTCATCTCCGCGCTCCCTTGAGGTCTCTGGGTAGGCATGTAGTGTGATAATTAGAAAAGACTGCATAGCAACATTTGCACATTTGCACCCATGATAGAGGAACTCCTATGAAACCACGGTGTATGTGTTTTTTTTTCATAACGTTGCCATAACCGCCTTTGCTCAGCTGTAATTTACAGTCCGTTAATTGGCAGCGGTTAAACTAACCCCCGCCTGCATGAGGCTTCACAGATGAGCATTAAAATAAAGCAGGTTTCCAGCTGTGTCCGTCACTTTATGTTTCTGATAGGGAGCCTTCAGAGAGGAGACTGCGTATCTGTGTCGCTCCACATATTCAGTATTAGCGCCATATCCCCATGTCTGCTCATTAGCAGGCTGCAAGAGCACACTCGGCCAGTTCTCACATAAACAAAGTTGGAGGGTTTTCAAGGAGTGTGTAATTACATGCAGAGCAAGGGACCAGGATGTTAGATTCCTGTCAACACAGTCTACTACGAGAGTGTGTGAGTGTGTTGTGTTTGCCGTATCAGCAAACAAGACTTGCTCGAGATGTTAAAGATGGTATGTGTATCATTTTGTGTTGCCCTAAAAAAATAGTTCCAGATAAACAGAGCTGTGACCTGCCACACACTGCTGTGACTGGTTGTGAATAAAATGTTCTTTCCACCGAGTCTTCAGCACGATGCTGTATTCACATACTGGAGCACAGTGTTCCCAGTGTTTTCTGGTTCAAAGAGGACGCTGCAATCTGGTTTCAGCGTTTGATAACAGCCAATATGGATTCAGATCAGGTTTCAAGTTGAAACTATGACTGTGACTCCAAACTTTGTGAATAATCTATACTGTAAAAGTGCTGATGTAAAGCACTATCAGCACAGTCTCCAGAGAAATAACACATGACTTTGCAGCAAACAGTAACATTCAGCACCATCAGCCCATCCAGGAAATAGTGTGACCATAATATAGTGCTGTGAAATGATGGCTGTGAATGTCAGACTGATGAATATGTGTAACAAGTTCGTCTTCAATACGAGTTTGTGTCAAGTCTCATAGCAGTAACCGGCACTGTTTTTTTTTTTTTTTCTCTTTAAAGGGGCCGTTTGCTATGGATTTTGCTATTGCTACATTAGCATTAGCAGCTGTTTACTTACATGAGTTCTATCAGCAATAAGCAAGAAAACTGCATGTCAGCCTAAATTAGTCTCGTTCCATTCATTGGTTGTATGATTACCCTGTTATTATAACACCTGCTGTGATGTGATGCTGCAGAGGTTCAGGCCATCACAGACGCCACAGCTCTGCACTTCACATTGCTCTTTTTCATATTACAGCTCTCCTCTGCCGCCATGTTTCTGGAGGCTCTCACATATTGCAGGATGTGAAACTGACAGTAGTAGTAGATTTTAAAATAAGAGTAAACATCTGTTTTGGTTTTCTACAGATGATTTTTTTGTTTTGGTTCTTGCACACCTTAGATCAAACAGGGCTACCTAAATTAATATTTCTGGCTTCGCTACATATGTGTGTGGCGCTTACAAAATATTGCACCAGCCAGTGCAATCGATGTCATTTCATGCTGTATTCTGATTGGTTGGACTGGATGTTGGCCATAGCAGGGTCCTGTCAGAGTCTGGCCATAAGCCGTTTTTGGTTGGTGTCTGTCATTCGATGTGTCTCACAGTGTGACCTGGGACCACTGCTTTAAATTGACCAAAAATCTTACTGTAAACTTAATATCTCAGACAGAATAAAGTGGCTTATTTAAATTTAAATTTAAAGGTGTCTTCACCTCAAGGTTTGTTTACAACCTGTGCTCAGCTTCGTTACCAGGATTTTCAGGAGCAGTGCCTGCCCAGTTAAAGATTGAAATAGATCAGTCAGGATGAGACTGAATCTGACACTCCCAGGAGTGTAAATGAAGAAGAAGAGGGACAGGAAGTTTTACAGTATCATCCAGCACTCTCCAAGTGGCTGACAATAATTCTGTTGTGCCATAAGACAGGAAGGAAGCTACCATTTTCATTTTTTTCACAATGCTAGTGTTTTTCACCAAAAACCTTAACACAAGCTCCACTTATTATGTTATTAGCATTTTAAAACTATTGAACTGAAAAACAAGGTGGTTACTGAAGTTTTGAATTTAATTTCAGTTCAGTTGTTTGTTGACATTGTTGAAGGTCATAGATCATAACTGTTGCCTTCCAGTTAAAAGATTTGATTCCCATTGCCAAGAAGCAGTAGCTTTACCTTTCAGCCGCTGTTTACTCAAATTGTACTAATGTTTCAAAGTGAGTACAGCTTCAAAGTTTTACATAACAGTTAGCTACTTTAGCTAGCTCGCTGTTACGTGTGCTTATTTACTGAAGTGCTTCTACTTTCCCATGTGCCTTCTCTGACGTCTAAATCCTTCAAACTCTAATTTAAATTACTCTGAATGTGAATGCCTTTGTGAGAATAATAGGGCTAAAGAAACCACTGAATCTTATCTTTTCTCATATGAAATTTACACTTCTGGCGCTGACCTGAAACAGATCTCAGTTCGTAGCCTCAGCACATTCAGCTGAAGTGATTCTCTTTTGACAGGAGCAAAAAGTAAAAGACAAGGAAATGGGAATGTGATATGTTGACTCGCCAGCCCGGTAATCCTAGATGACTGCATCCCTCAGGGTGTTCCTCTATCATCTGAGAGTCACTTTCAGCTCTGGCTTTGTGAAACTCTGAACCTTCAGGGTTGCAACACAAACCAACTTTGGTTGGCATTGTGGGCACTGAGGAGGATGTGTTGTTTTTCCATCTGTTTTGACTCAACAATGCACAGCCTGACCAGCTCCATGTCACAAACACAAGCAAGATGCATTTCAGTCTCTTTTTGCAAGATGTGGGAAATTCAATATCTTCTTTACTCATATAAATTCAAGTTGTGTGTGAAAAACAAGAAATACAAGGCAATCATTCATCTTATGTGTGCAGTACTTTTCACATTCAACCTGACACAAGAAAGTCTAACCTGCATCAGGATCAGTAACATACCCAGCTCAGATTTAGAGTCAATTTAATCCCTCCAACTTTGTAGTTAGAAAACTTCAACATGTAATTTCCTAGCATACTGGCAGAAAAAGAGTACCTGTCCCTTAAATGGGGCCGCAGCATAGTGGTCAGCAATAAACTGAGCATAGGGGTCCTCAGATCCTGGATTAAGATTTTTTTTTGTCTATCTCCACAAAGAAAACTATTTGTTGCCTAAATTGTGTGAGTTTCCAATAGGCCTATGTCGTCCATATTTCACCCATATAACTCCCATATGAGTTAAGAGAGCAGTTAGCATTACCTTAAAACAAGATGGTCCTATGTTTGGATAACTAACTGCAAAGTGAAGCCAAGTGCCTTCATGGGGCGACTTCACTGGTTGAAAAGTCAGATTGTTATTCTATGTGAAAATGTCCCTACTTCTCCCTTGATTTATTAGCTCAGTAAATGTTTTCCTAATGAGTTTATGGTCTCAGTCTCTAGTTTCAAGTCTTCAATACAACATGATGTTAATTTTTTAAATGATGGTCCATTTAGAGGAAAATAGACCATAAAGCAGGGGCGTGGCTACTGTGTGATTGACAGACTGTACAGCACAATCAGAATAGAGGACAGAGCAGGTCAGATCCACCCCTCACTCCTCCTCAGCTCCAGATTCACCTCCTAATATAGTTTCTATTGGTTTAAAAAAAAAACCAAGATTGTGACAGACAAATTACAAACTGGAGGCTTCAAAACAGCAGCTCACAAACCAGTGGGTGACATTACAGAGGGTTGACACAAATTAGAAAGCATTAGCCTGAATTTGAAATCGTTTGGCACATGACCAATGTAATTCCAATATTAAGTCATCATTTAGATCTTTATTGGATAGATGTTCCATTGTTCATCAGCTGTTCACTAACATTTGCTGTTTGGTACCAAGTGCGAGGTTTGGACTGACTGGCTGTGGGTCTGGATGAGTAAAGAGACAAAGAGATATTTGAGGTGATTTCTTTACAGGTACCATCACACATTTAGTCAAATCACTCTGCTGCATGGTGAGGTAGCTGACAACTAGACATGGTAACTGGACATTTCATTTTTTAGATACAAGAAGCACCCCCTCATCCCACAGCAGCCCGCCAACATTTTCCCTAATCTCAATTTAGCCCCTGATTAGTTTAATTAGCACTTCATGAAATGCCTGATTTTGCTATTGCAAAGGCACGCACTTTAAAGAGACAGTATACCTTTCGATGCCAGTTCTGCCCCGTATGTGATGTTACTCTCTTTTACTCTTTGCACTCAGTGAATATGAGCAGTGAATCCGATGCACTCCTAGATTTGCATAATGTGCAAATAGCTGTTGCAAGGGTCTCAAATAGAGACTGGATCTGGGTTAGTGTTTAGTGTGCATATAATATCAGAATATTAAATGTATATAGTACAAAATTCACATGTCCAAAGCACCTCTTGTGGGTTTTAATGATACAGAAACATCACAAACATCTTAGAAATGCCCAATATAAAGAGTCACATGTACCCCCATGCATGTAAATGTATGGTTATATCCAGCACATTCACCCGTAATTGTGTATCTGCACATACACACAGACGTATACAATAGATTACAACCCACGTTTCAACATCTGAGACACTCAGATGTAAAAACAGATGGGATTTCCCTTGTATCTCTCTCTGCACACACGCACATACACACATGCACACACACTTCTCCCAAAATGCAGCTTTAATCCCTTAAAGATCGCGAACTCATGATTTCCCTCCCCACAGACCCGACCGCAGCCGGACCTTCGTCTCCCAGCTAATTGTGAACATATGTGACACTCAGGGGCCGAAAGCCCAACACTGGGTAAAATATGATCTGCTCCAAATCGTACCAGAAATCTCCATGCAGTGGTGGAAGACCAAATATCCTATTGTTTATGTAATTTATATGTTTGCATGTGGATGGGGCCAACGGAAGAATGCAGAAACTCTCTGGAAAATATGTTGAACTGCTTCAATGGAGCAGATTGTCACAAATGTATTGTTCTTTTTTAAATCATATTGTGCAATGAGATAAATTTGGGTACCAGCATTTGTGTTTTAATTGTGAGATTAGTTTGGATGCAGAATATTTCTGAATAAAAATATTACATTGAATCCCAGAGACTTGAGGACAGGCCAAGCTGCAGGATTTACATTTTAAATAATGTGTCATCACATAAAGACACAAGACAACATGACCCGTATTTATAGCATTACAAACATTAAAACTGAGTAAATAGAGAAATTATCATTGTCATTGTTTAATGTTTAAGTTGATCTCATCTTTTTGTGAGTTGCCAGCTGTCCCACATCCTGATGCCCGTCTTAGGAGAAAAGAACAAACATGATTTACAGCCATGTTTTCAGCTCTGTGAGGCTTTACTTACAGGCACAGTACATTGTACCCAGTGGCCATGGTTACAGTCATAGGCATATATATATATATATATATATATATATATATATATATATATATATAGAACGTAGACGCCACATTGGCACCTCATCAACGTAGCTACCATATTGGACCAGGCAAGACTGCTCAGATGTAAGTTTTTCTGCTTACAAAGCACAAAAATATTCACATATTTCAACTGTTTATAAAAAAGGACTCGTTGAAGTCGACTGAGTAATGTAAACATTAAAGTGCTTTTCATTCAGGAAAAACTGCAGCTCCCCTGTTTACTTGTATTTGTTTACAGGCCAGTCCTGCCCGGTCCAGTATGGGTGTGGCACTGGCGTACAATACAGCAACACGTTGTGCAATGTTTATCACGATCAAAATAAAACTGGTGAGACTGTGATGCAGTTTGCTCTAGAGAACGCAAACTTGTTCCCATTAAACAAAACACAAACACAAAAAAAAGCATGCATGGACATTGACACTGGCATTTCTATTTTGTGAAAATAGAGTCACAAAATAGAAGTTGTTACATGATAACTGATTACTGGATGTGACCTTCTTCATGGCTGAACAGGAGAACCAGTAGACTGTAATGTCAGTATTAAGTTTCATCGTAGTCTAATCCATCCAGTTGGTGGGATGTTTCATTAAATGAACCTTGACTTTTCAGTGGCTTAAGTATCAGAATTAATTGCCTGGAAACCATAAATATAACTATATTAAATTTCATGGTGCTCCCATCTAATATTTCACTAAAAACCACTAAAGACATCACAAGTTCAAGTATCAAGAACTTCAAGGAGTCATCCTCTGGACCAAAGAGGTGGAGTCTAGAGCCATGCTGTTAGCAGGGCTAGAACAACCATGAAGCCATTTAAACACAGTTCTTAACACAATGTTCATGAGCACATTTAGACAGATTTCACTCCATTTCCATGTCCAACAGTATTGTTAGCTGGCCTTATTGTTAAAACAGCAGACACTCTTCAACACAGCAGGAGAGATGCAGGGCGGATGAGCGGCTCCTTATTTCTCATTGTTCTAAGCCGGGGCTGCTCTTGAGCCTCTGGCCATAAAAATTGTGAAAGTTAATTGTGCCATGAGCTCACACTTGCTCCCAGATTCATTAAAATGGAGCCTTAAGTCTGAATACTGCTCAATATGTTGTTGTTTTTTTTTCCAGCCTTTTGTTCCAGCTTTCGCTTTCTGGGTCAGTTTGATGTTGCCTGAGGGTGATGGTGTGTAAATAGGAGCAGTTTCTGTTTTGATATTGACCTGTGCTCCTGCGGGAGCTTCTCTCTCAGTTCTTCACTGAGATCCCAGGTGACTCAATCATTCCTCTCCTCGCTGGGGCTGCGGGGGCTGTTCTTGTTGTTCAAATGGAGACAGAGAAGATGCTGCATGTGACTTGGCCCAGAAGAGTTGATTCTGACTTCCCCACAGCATAACTGTATGTTGAAAGAGACCACCCTGCTGCTCTGGGTCCTTCTCATGTAGCCGCACCTTCATCTCCAACAACCAGAGTCATGTTAAGTAGGTTCCAGGGAGATGAGTGGAGAGAGCTTTTATTTGTCTGTTTCAGACACTTTGATTTTTTTTTTTTTCTTTTTCTTATTAAACTTAGTGAGTCAGTTGTTGCCTTGGTCTCAGTAAGGTCTTGTTTTTGAGATGAAGCCTGAATTGAATTACAATTTAAAATATGTGAGAGGTGAAGAGTTCATTTTCAAACAGCATTATTCTATGAAACCAGCATTTGATGTTTCTATGATCCATGACACAACATTACCCACATTTCTATTGTTGTAACCATGACACTGAAGGTTGTCTAATCTTTAGGAAATACTGAGCGATGTGAGCTGTGTTCCAAGAGGCTGCATCCTTCACGTCTACCTCTGTAGACGTTGTAGACCACGAAGGCCAAATTGAGTCTGGTTTAGGGAGGATTTTTGCTTTGCGTCATCAGCTGTTCCCACCCTTACCATTGAGTCAGAAACCACAATTCCCTTTTGCCTAGCAACCTTGACAATGCATAGACTTTTTTTTCACAAAAACCTGAGGTTTTAAGGCCCTTGGTTTTAACAGTTGCACCGTTAGTTGAAACCCAATACTGTAATCCTCAGGCTGTATGTTGGTGGTTTTTGCTGCCATATTATTTTAATTACCGACATGCAATGAATGTTGGAATAGGTTGGGCCATGAAGGATCCACCCATTGGATTCCTTGTTTCCCAGGAAAAGGAGGACACATTTGTTGGCCACATATGAAGGAGCCTACAAACTTAGACAGTCTAGTCGCACCGACTGTGATTCATTTGGTCTTCAAATGCAGCCTCTAAAGGATGAAACCCTGAACTGGGACACAGCTGTGATCTTTTCCTAAATCTAACCAAGCCCAATGGTTCCATAAGGTTAGCTGCATGTTAATTATAGCAAGCATGGCGATGACTGTTGGTGCACCTGCTGCTGTAGGGGCACAATTTCAGGTGAGCTTCCTGTGGGTTGTATCACAGGGTTGTGGGTTGTATACATTGTGTATGGTTGTTCAGGGTGGAGGTTGTTTTTAAGGCAGAGCACTTCAGCTACGGTGTAGATAATGAATTAGGTCCTGCCATCAGATGCAAGGAAACAAAGGTACAAACAGGGACGCAGCTCCACCTGCACATCACCTTTGACTCCTTTGTCTCCTTGTTATTGACAAATGTTAACTTCCTGACTGATGTGAGGTGCTGACCATAAAAAAATCCATGACCGTCTTCCGAGTAACAAGGGAAAACCAAATCCAGCCAGAACTGATCACTAAACAGGCTGGATGGTAAACAGCTTAGTGCAGGAGGCAGTTCGACAGTTCCAGCTGTTGGGGCGCACCTGTAACATTAAACACACTGTTGCATCATTAATTCACCCCTCAGCTTCTCTGCTACAAACGTGATGCACACAGTCGAATGTGAAGCTTGTTCTGATGCTACTGAATCAATTAGACATGTAATTTGTGTATTTCCCAGTTCTGGTTTATGGGGTCTAATCTCGGTCAAACTGAGGTTTACAGCTCTGTCACATTTGTTATGTTGCAGTGACTTTTGCCAGAAAATGTTGGTGTTTCTGTTGTTAATTTTGTTTTCTTACAATTGTACTGTCCAACAATTTGGACAAGAAAATACATCCTGGTCATTTCTAGTTGTCACTGGCTGTTTCTGTTATTTCAAATGCATGTGCACCATAGACTGTATATAAACCTGGACCTGGACTTTTCTGTAAAGTGAAGCCGATGAAGAGCCTTAAACCTTCATTCTCTCTAAAGACCATCAGGGGGCGACTCCACTGGTTGTTAAAGAAGTCAGATTGAATTGAAGTCTATGGGAAAATGTCCCTACTTCTCCCTTGATTTATTAGCTCAGTAAATGTTTTCCTAATGAGTTTATGGTCTCAGTCTCTAGTTTCAAGTCTTCAATACAACATGATGTTCATTTTTTAAATGATGGTCCATTTAGAGGAAAATAGACCAGAAAGCAGGGGATGGATTAGGGCGTGTCTACTGTATGATTGACAGACTGTACCACCCAATCAGGATAGAGTACAGAGCAGGTCAGATCCACCCCTCACTCCTCCTCAGCTCCACCTTCTCCAAATATGGTTCCAAAAAACCAAGATGGTTGAAGAGCAAATTACAAACTGGAGACTTTAAAACAGCAGCTCACAAACCAATGGGTGACATCATGGTGTCTTGACATTTGATGTGCACACAGGCTAGACACTAGACACTTGCTGCAACACTGGTTTGGTGAGATGCCTAACAGGTAACCAGCTGGTTACCTGTTAGGCATCTCTCTTTCTAGAACACCCTCCAGATCTGCAGCCTGCCCACTCAGTCAGAATATGGAAAGCTTATTTACATTCCTCCATCCTGCGGGAAGAGCTGCAGGGGTGAGGCAGCAGAGAGGATTCGAGCTGTCTCTGTCCCTGTCCTCATTAGCACAGACCCGGTGTGTTCCCCCTCTCTCTCTCGCTCTCTCTCTCTCTCTCTCTCTCTCTCTTTCTTCCACACACACACACACACACACACAGAAATCTCCAGCTCTAAACAGGCTGACAGTTTGAAGATAGGCCCACTGTGCCGAGCAGAGCAGAGCAGAGGGCTGTGAGATGAGAAAGCCCCTGAGTAAAGGAGAATGCAGGCGAGCGCTTGTAATTGGGCCCTGAGTATCAGCTGCCAAATATCTCCTGTTAGTTCTCTGCACTATTTTTCCACCATTACTATGCTAATACTATGCCATCTATGCATGCAAATGAGACAGGGCACACTTGGCAGAGTTCCTGCCCTTTAGCCGGTCTCTGTCGCAGGGAAAGCACCGCTCACTTTTCTAAACTGATCACTGACACAAAAACACACAGTAGGTGCTTTTACTGCATCCACAGTCTGTTGCAGACCTGTCAGGAGATGATGATCAGCCTACATCCGTGATCTCAGCCTGACCATGTTCACGACCTCTACAGATCCACTGAGTCTTTAAAGGTATAATCTGTAACTTCTCCACATTCAAATCTGTGGCTTTGATCTAAGTAACACTCTGTTTTATTGGTTGCCTGTCAGTGACGTCATGTCCTTGGTGGTTTATTTGAAGCAGATGAAGGATAAGTCACGTGTGCAGATGAACCTCAAGCACCTGCCCTTTTGGTCTCTGATGAGGCAAGTGCCCACTCTTCTGTTTCTTCTTCTAATTTTATATTTTAGTGTTTTAATTTGGCTTCAGAAAAAGCAGCTATACGGTCAGGCCCTTGAAGTTGGGCACATTTTTGGGAAATTGGCTCTTAATTATCATGCACAAAATAGTATTGTATTAATATTGTTTTTTTTTACAGTGTGGCATTGTTTCCTGTGTTGTTCTTGTGATAAATGTAGAAATGGTCAATGTGTGTATATATATATATATATATATGACAACACATATTCTGCAAATACTCACAATGTGTTTCCAGGGGACACAAAGAAGTGATGAACCTGGCTGGGACAAACTTGTTCAATGAGTTATGACTTTTGAAGCTAAAAGCATTAAACAACTAGTGCACGTGGACATATTATAAAACATTATAATACATTATTATGTGTCCAAGCATGAGAAAGACAGGAAAGTCAGAGAAAGAGAGAGAGAGAGAGAGAGAGAGACAGAGAGAGGGAGAGAGAGTGAGAGAGAGGGGAGGTGAACTGCAGCAAAGAGCCACAGGTCAGACTTGAATCCAGGCACCTGTGATCTCCTGGAAATTATTCCTTTGTGTTGTGAAATTGATGAAGATTGAAGATGTTTTCTGAATTTGTTTGTGTTTTGTCTGTTTGCACGTGTTTTCTAAAGCAGCAGTGTGTTGAGCTCTCAGGGCCACCGTAGAACTCAGCTCCTGGTAGAAACCTGAACCTCTGACAGGTCTTGAGCCAGTTACTGTGACTTCTGTGCCAACTGCTGTGCTAACATTAATCAGAGGGAAAACGCACCACGTCTGATTTATCTGGACTAGACAGGAGTGAAAGACAACGGCTACAATAACCAACTGCAGCAGCGTCTCTCATGCTACATGCATGGGTGTCATCATGGTTACATACAAGCAGATGCGTCTAACATTTTATCTTACACTCACGAGATCACGTCCTACATCATGTATCTTCTGTCCGTGTCCACGTTCACACCGCAAATTCACCACAGCCCTTCATCTCCGTCTGAATGGCACCTTCTCATTCAGGACTCAGCTGAAAACTTCTTCTTCCTGATGCTAACCAGCTCTCCATTTTGATTCTCCAGCCTTGGCCGTGGATGTGAGCTTTTTGTGCGCAATCAGACCGAGATAGCAGACAGGTCTACAATGTTATTTTATATATTTTATTTTGTATGATTTCACCAACCTTCTGCTGTTTTAAAAACAACTTGCCCACTTACTGTACTGTGGATCTTGAGCATATCTTAAATACTGAAAAACATTGGAAAAAAAAATCAATTTACACTGAGGCAACACTCTTCACATTGACAATTTCTAAATTTCTCAAAATAAAAATAAATAAATCATCCAACCCTCCAAACTACAATGTTTATCAATGTCCGAGGGCAACACTTAGGCTTGGTGTGTTCTGTGTACTGAGGAGGAGGGAGAAGCATAAGGCTATTGGTACATGACCAAAATCTGATTTTAGAAAGATGCCATGGCAAACTTCAAGGGCCTGAAGTGCAGCTACTATTTCTGAAACCAAGTTTGAAAACTTATCCAGTCAGAGGCCAAAGGGCAGTTCCCGGGGTCTATGTGCACGTGCCTTTCATACTAGTTTTGAACAGAGATGCTTATGTCCTAGTGAAAAGCTTATTGAAACACAGTACGCAGTAACTGTTTAATCTGTTTCACCAGGTCAGGTCCAGTTTCAGGTCCAGTTCCAGTCTTGACTGAGCCCTTGAGATCCACACATGAAGCAACGTGTGTTGTGATGTTGTCATGTCGTGCATGGCCATCGGGCTGCTGTGTCACAAAAAAGTCTTTGTTGCGCTTTCTTGTTTTTCAAAGACAGTCGTATAGTATTTGTATATATCCCACAGTGTGTGCGTGTGTATGTGTGTGTTGGGCCAGGTGCCGAAGCTCTCTTGTCTTAAGTAAATTATGACACGATGTGTTGACAGACCAAACAAAGGCGCAGAGATGTTCCCATGGTGTAGTGTGTTGTGGCCTGCAGGCTCCACTCACCACACACTGGCTGTTCCCACACCGAGCAGCCACAGCTAATTGCGACTCAACCAAACTGGGATTACACAAATGAAAGTGGAGGATGTTTACTGTGTGTCAGTGAAGCAGCTCAGACCACCTGTAATCTGTCCTTGTAAACACACACTGTACATTATTACAACTGAAAGGCCTTAAATTACTGATTGTTGTGTATTTGATTGTTGTGTCTTACCTTCCCAGACCAAGACCAGTGCAAGGAAAAAGTGAACAAACTAGAGCTGAAACAATTAATTCATTAAAGGTATCATTTGTAGGTTCATGATACTTGTTGTGGCAGCATTTCACCTCTTAGTAGAGCATGTTACACACAGACTGTACCTGCCTGACAATTACTGAGCGCACAGAGCAGCTCAGCTCCACCCCTCACTCCTCCTCAGCTCCACCTTCTCCTCCAAATACGGTTTCTTCTGGTTTCAGAAAAAACCAAGATGGCCGACTGACGAATTACAAACTGGAGGCTTCAAAATGGGAGCTCACAAACCGGTGGGTGATTTCATGGTAGGTTGAAGAAAAGTTGCGAGGCACCAAACCATATCTCTCTACTGACCAAGAGCTGTCTCCAGCAGTGGAAAGCTAAGATGCTGATCAGGAGCTGTAGTCTAACTTCGAGCTCTGGATGAAGATCTTCTTCTTCGTCTCATTTAAGGGCAGAATAGATGCTACACTGAATCGTACTACAAGACAGGATGGGCTGGAGCTAGCTGGTTAGCATGCTAATTTCAATCTGTTGGACATGACATCATCACTGTGGCTCCTTCACACACTGTCCATTGTCTTAGATCATTTTTGAATATCTTAAATTAAAATTGTGGCCAAATCTGACACATTGAACCTTTAATCTTGTCTGTTTTTCTTTCCTGCTTCAGACACGATGGTGGTTTTAATGCATACAAACAATGTGACTAAGACCAGAATGCACCAAACAAGACTGCAATGACTATGAATGTACTGCAGGGGACTGTGTAAAAATATTACACAAATTAATTGTTTCTAATTTTCTTTTATTATTTGTGATTACTTAATCTGTTATTTCTATTGTTTTCTAAAGCAGCAGTGTGTTGAGCTCTCAGGGCCACCGTAGAACTCAGCTCCTGGTAGAAACCTGAACCTCTGACAGGTCTTGAGCCAGTTACTGTGACTTCTGTGCCAACTGCTGTGCTAACATTAATCAGAGGGAAAACACACCACGTCTGATTTATCTGGACTAGACAGGAGTGAAAGACAACGGCTACAATAACCAACTGCAGCAGCGTCTCTCATGCTACATGCATGGGTGTCATCATGGTTACATACAAGCAGATGCTTCTAACATTTTATCTTACACTCACAAGATCACGTCCTACATCATGTATCTTCTGTCCGTGTCCACGTTCACCACAGCCCTTCATCTCCGTCTGAATGACACCTTCTCATTCAGGACTCAGCTGAAAACTTCTTCTTCCTGATGCTAACCAGCTCTCCATTATGATTCTCCAGCCTTGGCCGTGGATGTGAGCTCTTTGTGCACAATCATACCGAGATAGCAGACAGGTCTACAATGTTATTTTATATATTTTTTTTATTTTGTATGATTTCACCAACCTTCTGCTCTTAATACAATCAATACAATTATTTGTATTCAAAGTTTCTTTTCTTCTTTATGATTACTTAATCTATTACTAGAACTGATTATTAATTCACATTTTGACTGAGACTGAAAAGGTGGATGGTACTTGTGTACATGTAAATGGGGGAAGAACAAATGATTTTTTTATCAGTCACCGGGGTGAGTTACAGTTTTATGTTTAAAGGAAAACAGAAAAATGTGAAGAAAAGATGTTCAATTATAACATGTTATATGACATGATATTATTCTCTCAATATTTTGAGGCCATATGCTGTGTTGTTATATACTATAAATCATAAAATGGGAACAGTCTCTGAAACATTTTTACTTAGTGACTCAAATAAAAGAAAACAATGAATCTCAAATCTCATATTTCCCTGTTCTGGTGTCTGACATGGAGACAGAGGCTCATTGACCTTCACACGGGTTCAGTAGTAAAGAGATGAATGAATGAAGACTCACTGTGGAGGTTAAAGAAGAGACAGAAAGAAACAGAGAGGCTGATCCTGACAGACAGAAGTCAGCTCCAATAAATATTTAACATGGTTCAGATGCTTCTCCATGAAACTGAGAATATAAGATATTTTTCTGCTCTGTGGACAAGAGCAATGTGAATAAAACCTGTGCAGTTTTAACTCCTGTTCGTCATGTGTTTGTTTCTCTCCATGGACAGACTGCACCCTCCAGTGATCAGGGAGAGGTTTGTCATACTGACTACCAGTATCGCCAGTATGACCAGCACCATCCCCAGTCAGCCTACATAGTGACTGTGTCATACAAGAAAGTAACATTATATATCACACTGACAGTTTATAATCTGCTACAGTTCAGTTTTGTTATCACTTTTACCACTGATGGACATTTGAGCTAATTGTTTAGCCATAGAAACAAAATCTTTACAGAGTGTTTAGATGTTGTTTTTGTTGGTTGCTCTAAATATCTTATTGTCCATGTCTCTCTGTCTTTATTCTGTCACTACAATAAACTCAGAGCAACTTCTCCTCACTCTGAGATCAGAAAAATACAGGATTGATCCCATTGACTTTGGCTACAAGCAGCTGACAGCTAGGCCTCTGAAGGAGACACTCTGATTGGCTGTGACATCAGTCACTGGAGCCAATAGGAGTGTCCCATGTAGAGACGTGACTCTAGAGGTCACTATCAAAGATGGAGGATGGGAATCGATGGATAAACACACAGCAGTAAAGCAGCAATGCTCCAGTCAGAGGCTCAGACTGATCCAGATCTGACCTGACTTTGTTCATTAGTTTATAACCAAAGTCTCACACACAGACAAATTGGAGCTTGTTCGAAAAAGCTGATCCTCTAGTTTAAGGGGGGAAAAACAGCATATCTCCAGCTAAATCATTCCAGAGCAATAACACCCTAAAGACAACATGATTTTTCCATGGGCTTAATTTGGGTTAATCAGGCTGCGTTACACAGGTCAACATGCGCGGCGTTAAATAGAGCTTCACATTAGCTTCATCTGAACTTTGACATGGGCAGAATTATGAGTGTGGATTATGAGGAGGCATGAGAGTAACTCTTCCCCAGTACAGTGGCTCAGCAGAAAGACATAATAATCTTTAATAATAATGATGATAACACATCAATAATCACTTCCATAGAATATTACTGAACAAATCTACAACCAACCAACAACTCATGTTGTTTTATAGGCATTGTTAACTCCTGATGTCTGTGGTCGACCACGGACCAGGACTGGGGGTGAAATGGGAGAAAATCCGAGCATATGCATCCATGTTTTTCTCCCAGTGTTGTGGAGGATATTTCCACAGCAGCATTAGAGCAGAGAATGTGGCGGGTTGAGGGGGGAGGGCGCTGCTCTGATATCTGCTTCATTTGAAGTGTTGATAGGCAAGCAGCCACAAAAAGCCGAGTTAATAAGCAATTTAGAGCTTTAAAACCAGTCCATGATGAAAGTTTAATGATATCAACACAAATTTGCTGTCACATAATCTCCCCTTTTAATCATTTTTCCACTGTCAGCACAGAGCTAACAGAAAAACAAGCCTAATCCACCTGATTGACATCTCCCACTAAATTAGCTGGATGTCGGGCTGGAAAATATGTCAGGCAATTAATTAAGTGCATTTTTCTTCTTTTCAAGTTTTTGTCTGGAATGCAGAGCGGTAGTCAGAGCACACAGAGGCGGTGCTGGTGTATTACTGAGGTCACTCAGTGGTCACTCATGCTGTCGGACCTCAACTTCATCACCTCCAAAGCTGTAAGAGCGGCCTCTACACCAGGAGTCTCAGACTGTGGGACTGCAGGACAAAATTGACCCACAGGACACTTTCATCAGAAATTTTTCTACACTCAGAGTCATCACCACACATTTTTGGTCTCCCTGCTGCCTGTGTAACAACACAGACCCACTATCAGCTTATAAAACTGTTGTGGCGAATGTGCTGGTAAACAGTGGCTTACTAACACATCCAGCAGACATCAGTACTCCTCTTACTTCTGTTTTGGACTCTACCTTGAGCTCATGAGACAAGCTGCTAAATGCTCCACGGTGTTGGTCCTTCAGAGCAGTCGGCTGCAACTGGAAACTGAACGGAAGAGAAAATCAAATTGATGAGCTGAAAGATACTAAAATCCTCTGTAAAGACCATTTTCCACTGGTCAAAAACCCACTAGCATTGGGCTTTTGTCTGCAATGCAATAGGCTTCAATCCGCATTCAGACCTGTGTCAGGTGTCTCTGCAGTTGATGCAGATATTTCAAGACAATCTTGACTGGCAGTGGAAAAGGGGTCAATTAGCTTTTATTTGAAGGTTTACCTGTGTTTACAAACCTGTTTATACCTGCTAATTAGGGTGGGAAAGGGGTGTAACGCTGAGGACAACTGCAGAGCAGCTCAGATAGCAAAGTGAAACCTCTGGTCCAATATGCAACGTGGTTTGACAGCCCCCATCTGGCCCACACATACTTCCACATCTGGGAAGATTGTATGTATGTGACAGAATTGGTCCAGATGTGGAGGTAGCATCTGACATGCCGTACGACTTGGGCCGTGGGACCAGGATGTTTACTGGGCCAGAAAAAATACAAGCCTGTGGCCCAGGTTTGTCATTTGATTTATTTTTAAGAGATAAAATGTTGAGTAGTGCAACATTTATTTTTTTCTTTTAGAGCATTTTTGTCATTATTATAAAATGAGTATTTACAGTATATACAACTCAAAATAAAAGCTTCAAATACACTCTGAAGGTCGACCTCCATGTGGACTTTGATTATAAATCAGCTCTAGGTTCTATATCGACACAGTGAAAGTATCTCAGTATGCGTCGCAGCCTGTTTTCAGAAACAGCCTTAAAACCAGCCGTCAGGACTTCTGGGACTTTGTCTCAGAAGTCCTGACGGCCGCACCCACCAGCCACACCCACCATCCAACCTTGCAGGATTTGGTTTCTCTCAGTCTTTACCTGAAATCTGCTATATTTTTATTGGTTAAGTTAAACCACAAACACATCTTCTTATGGATATCAACACTGATAGATAAAACATATGGGACCTTTAAACTCTGATGTGATGTTACTGTGTTGTAAACACAAATTATAATAATGATTGTATTAATTCACATTGCTTAAAGAAGTACTGTGCAGCCTGTTTCTATTGAGTGTAACTCATGCTTGAGAAAAACAAAAACTAAAAACATATACAGTAGCACTGTGAACCAACAACCAACACAACACAACGGCTCGTTCTGTGTGCCGTGTGTTGAGCAGGACTGATAGCGGCTCTTGTGCATTCCTCTGTTCTCACCTGCAGCTGCGTAAAGAGCTGAATTACAACTCGCCACTGAGAAACGCTCAGAACCATCTGCTCTGTCGCAGCATTGTGACATGGACAGATCTGCTAATAGAGGGTATTGTTGACCGCCATGTCTCTTTTGTCTCTGAATGGCTCACTTTATTAAAGCAACGCTGCCACCGAGTGGTACAAAGGAGAGAGACATGCACATTTGCTCCGTACACAAACGTAGCCTTGAGGAAACATCTCTCTGTCACTGGATCAACCACTTATGAGGAACAGTAGAGTTTTTTGTTTTCTGCTGTCTGTGGTGTTGTCTGTGTAATTATCGGCTGCCACAGCCTGAAGGATGTTTGTTTTAGTTGGTTTGCTTCATGTCTGAGACTTGGTCCTCGGGCTGGATCTGTTATGAAGGACCCAGCTGTCTGCAGTCACTCTCAATAATATTTGACATTTTCGTGCTCATATCTTTGATCGCTGTGCATGTACTGTATTTAGATCATATATTCAAAGAAATCTAAAATGTAGATGGTTCAGAACGTAATCCCTCTGCTTAACAAAGCCTGTGTGTTGTTAGTCACTGTGTTTGCTGTTAGAGGGTTTTTTAATAATGGTGGTTGTAAAATGCCAATCATCAACATTTATTGCTGTAAACCTCACCTTCAACCAGGTCAGGAAATTCACAGTGATGCCCCCCCAAACAAATACAAAAAAACTATTGTTTGCCCTCTGACCTTTGTCACTGCAGCGGTCCCTGCTGTCACCAGGTCACCAGAGTTCACCTCTTCTTACATTCATCTGCTGAAATGAAATATATCTATACATTTAGAGATTCTGGTTTTGTCTGAATTGATTCATAATATCGGACATGTTTTTTCTTATATTAAAAAATGAATTATTTATTAATCATCTGATCCCATTCTGCCTCTATAATATTCAGCTGTGGACTCTGTGGAGGTCAGTCTGTGACTGTCAGTGTTTCATCAGCTGTTTTCTCTCTAAATGATTTCACTGCATTAGCAGTGAGCTTGGGATCATTATCATGCTGAAAAATAAAACCATTCCCATTGAGGCTCTATCCAGAAGGAATGACATGATGAATTAATCATCATGATCCCATCAATGCAGCAGCAGACCAGGACAGAGCCTCCACCATGATTCACTGAAGGCCTCAAGCATCATTCTTCATCTCTCTCCAACTCTTCTTCTCACATATTGGTGATGATTGGACCCAAAAACATCAAACTTGGATTCATTACTCCATCATACTCTTTTCCATTGATTCCAATCTTCATTCCAAGACTTCATTCCAGTCTTTGTGAGCTTTAGCATATCTTAGCCTTTTCACCCTGTTCCCCTTCTGAAAAAGTTGTTTCTTTCTGCTGCCCTTCCACAAAGCTCATTCCTGATCAGCTTCTTCAGACTGTAGAAGGTTCAACTTGGCTTCATCCTGATGAAGCTGCCAGATGCTGAGCCAGGTCCTTGCTGGACTTCTTCTTCTCTCAAAGAAGAAACTCTGAGAAACTTCTCATCAGATTTTGACAATTTTCTTGACCTCCCAGTCCTTTTTTTGTCCTTGACCTCTCCTGATTATTGTCTTTAGAACAGCTTGAATACCACATCTTGAGTATCCTGTTTGTTTGTTGAGTTCACTTTGACAGTGGCCTTGAGGCTAAATGATGATTTTATGTCTGTCAGATTCTGTGATCTTTGTCATTTTAGATGAAATGATGTGATTGAAAGTTGGTCTTATTCATATTAGCAGCTTCCAGTCAGTTAACCTCATCAACATGTGTCTGTAAAGCTCCATCATGTCCTGATCAAACCTGGAGTAATGGACCTTTTTCACAGCATCATGTTGACATGAAAGAGTCAAACACAATTACAGGTGTTTATTTATTATTATGGCTCCATCTCATTTAGGTTTAAGAGCCAGGTTCCTGCTGTTGCTCAAGTATAAGAACACTGAATATTCACCACTTTAGCCTACAGAAGCATTTTATATATACGAAAGCAGCTGTTTACAGGACGCTCAAGCTTAAATTTAGATCCAGGTCCACTGGGAAAATTCCTGATGTGAAAACACCATTAAAAGTGTATAGTCAGAGTCAGTGAAGCTCTGGATTTGCATGTTATCTGGGTGTGCTCTTTTCAGTAATCTGATTCAACTCTAAATAACTGCAATAACAGGCAAAAAAAAATCTGAGAGATCTTTTCATTTGTTTTCTTTACTATTACAGAGAGTTTCCTACAGCCTCTTCTTACATTAACTAAGGGGTATTTTTAATTTTTTTTGACTTTATTTTGATTCATTTATTAATTTATTTCTATATTTCTTTACTGTAAGTGGTAGTTTCTTCTGCTGTCCAGAGAGTGTCAGTAGTGCTCTGTTTTGCAGACCTGACGCCCGCTCTCAGTGTGAATCTGTGCTCCATGTTGGACTTCACCTTGAAATAGTCCAGTTTGGTCAACGAGAGGATTATCTCTATTACATAGTCATCCATGTTTGGTTTTAATGAAGTATTTTATTTTTAAAATAACTACTATTGTGCTACTAATTATATTCATTGGGCCAGTCTAATTACATATTTATTGCAGTTTGATGTAAATGTCAGTCTATGGAGAGTTTTGTGTTGTAGTGTGTCCCATTGTAAACTGATGCACTTTTATAGCAGTTTTCTAATCTTATCAACCACTTGAAGCACAAAGACACTTCAGTGTCCTGACTGGAGGATAGGGGAAATCAAACCACCAACCTTTCAATCAGTGGAGGACCCACTCTGCCTCCTGAGCCACAACCATCCATCCATCCATCCATCCACCCGTGATCTATACTAGATATCTGTATTTAGATAGATTAGCTATCTGTTGTCTATACTTTATCAATGCAGTGGTAAACTTGTATGTCGCCCACCTTAGCCTGTCAGTCCAGTGTGAAGCTGGTGGCACTGATAACTAACCCAATATTATCTGTAAAGGTGGTGAGCAGTGAAGTGAATGTCCAGGCAGGACAGAATCAGTGGGGGTAGAGTTCAGAGTAGCTCTCTGACAACTGCAGCACACAAACAGAGCCAGGTACGCCTCTGTTTTCCCTCTGATGGTATCCATCCATCCTTTCTCCATACAGCTAATCCTTACAAGGTCGCAGGGGGCTGGAGCCAATCCCAGCCGACATCTGGTGAGGGTGGGGTACAACCAAGAAAAGGTCACCAGTCTATCACAGGGCTGACATATGAAGACAAAGACACACAGGGCAGTTTGGAGTCACCAATGAACCTGCATGTGTTTGGACTGTGGGAGGAAGCTGGAGAACCTGGAGGGAACCAACACAGGCACAGGGAGAAGATGCCAGCTCCAAAACAGAAAGGCCCCAGGCCCAAGCCTTGCACCCCAAACCTTCCTGCTGCCCAAACCACAGTCAGTCCTCATTTAAACTATTTCCATCCAACACCACAAAACCTGATCAGGGTTTCCACTCTGACAGCACATCCGTACAAACACAGGCCATTAGGGCTTCTGAGCTGCCCTGTCCTCCCCTTCATTACACAGGTGGTGAGGGACGCTGTGGCCAATCGATCAGCAGATAACCCAAGCTATTTCCAGACAGAGGAGATTAGAGGGATTAACATGGTGGAGGGTGAGAAAACCACTCGCCTTACACACCGGCTCTGTGGTCTCTGCTGTTGACAGGAAGTCTTCAAACCTCAGGGAGCTGTGTTTTCTGCAGACCGACTGACAAACAAGCACAGACCACATAGCCAATGACAATTTGTGTCCTTGTCACCTGTTTTTCTCTCTACAGACCAATCGAATCCATCACAAATACTGTATCTAGGCAGGGTTTGCTCTTTGAGGTGAACCATATTGTCTCAGTGGGGGAGAAAAGTACTTTCTAATAGGGGACCTGCTGTCTGGTCGTTTCCTGTGAACACAACCTGCTGCAGACTGAGTTGTGAACTTTTTTTTTTTTTTTTTAATTTAGTGGATTGTCTATAGAGCATCACAGCGTGTCATCCCTCTCCGCTGCTTGCATCTGGCAACTATTTTCATTGTTATGTGTCTGGGTGTTGAGCCAGGATTTCACTCCCCGTCAGGTTTCCGCTCTTCTTTGCAGAAATAAAAATAAATGTTTATGCAGGACTTTTGGCAGGAGTGTAGGATTTTGGCAGGACTATCTTTACAATATAGAACCTCTTTTATCGTTGTAACACGAGCATAAAATAATCTTTTATGCAGAAAGCCTTGTACAGAAGCAAAGCCATGACAAATTGTTCTTTGTTTGTTTTGTTTGTTTACATCTACGTGTATGTAAAATAACATTTAAAAAAAATCCCAAGGCCTGTAAAAGATTTCTTTCTCATTCAAGTGAGACAGTCAGTCCGCATTTAAGGCGGGGAAAATAGTTGAATTAATCGCGTTCACGCTGCCATTCAAGAGTTCACAGGAAGAGATCCATGAAGTCTGAGACCCCGGTTGTTGACGTTGATGCGCTGCTGCTGACATCAGCTGACATGGTAGTTCACAACTTATCAAGCCCCCATACACATACAGCATCAGAACAAGGGTATTTCCGTTGGATTTCAAATTAATAGATTATAGTAACGCTAGAGTTTAAAAGGATAAACATAGACTTTAGCCTGCTGTACAACGTGGATGAGATCTATTTAGATACTTAAGGGCTTCAATTGTTTGCATAAATTTAGAAGTAAGCAATGATAAATTTAATCTCGAGCAAAGTGTGTCTTTAAATGATTTGTGGTTTAAATGAATCTTGCCGAACACACTGACGTCAGCTGTTTGGGCGAAGCAGCAGATTCAGCCTCGATTTGCTGACCAGTGGCCATGCAGGTCATCTACCTCTTTAGAAAGTGTTGTTATAGTGCAGCAGGAATCTTTATGATCAGCTCTTCATTAAGAAAGCTTACAGAGCGGATAACTTTGTACAATGTAGGGCACAAACCACTGCTAGTGCCAAGGTTTACTGAAGGCTCCGATATCTTTTCTGATAAGGCTGCGTGAGAGCTAATGTTTGAAAAGGGCAGCTCAGCACAAGGTGAAATCATTTTATCACTGGATGGTGCAGTGGTTAGCACTGTCGCCTCGCAGCAAGAGCGTTCTGAGTTTGAGCCTCTGGGGCTTTTCTGTGTGCAGTTTGCATGTTCTCCCCGGGCCTGTGTGGGTCACTCTGGCCTCCTCCCAAAGACACGCCCATCAGGTTAACTGGTGACTTCAAATTGCCCATACGTGTAAGTGTGAATTGGTGTTTATTTTTATACGTTGGCTCAGAGCACCTGTCCGTGGTGAACCCTGCCCTCGCCCAGCGTCAGCTGGGATTGGCTGCAGCTACCCTGCTCATAAAGAGAACAGATAATGGATGGATGTAGTTGTGGGAATCTGGAGACGCCATACATCCAAAATACTGTATAGCACAAATGTAAGGCACAACAACAATGAAACCCAGAATCCAATTTTCACTAGCAGCATCATCCTTTTTTTTCCTTCGACCATATGTTTCTGCACAGATGTCACTTTGGTTTCCTCCTTGACCCTTAGCTCACGGTTGGACACGCTGTTCGCTGTGCAGCTTTTCTGCTCTAAAGAAAACAGCTGTAAAGAGTCTAAAGAGTCTGACCTCTGACCTCTGGCCTCTCTGATCAACAAGGTGTCTCCTCCACAGAGCTGCAGCATGATTTTATTTGGCTCCTTTCAGAGTAAAACCTCTGTTGTTTATCCACCAGTGAGCACTGACAAGTGCGAGAACGAACCTAAGCATTTCGCCACATTCGCAGTGTGGTGGCAGATGGTTTCCTGGCCTCATCCAGACTGTTGTTTAGCAGTCTGTGGTCCCTTCAACAGGGACCATGGGGATTATTTGTCCTGTCCTGTCTTAACTTAGTCACTGAAGTGAGAGTGCTCTATAAAACGACTTCAAATTCTCAACGTGTTTCAACAAACTGAGCGTTTACAATCACCTGCTTGCAGTTTAATTGAAATGCAAAGAAAAAGAAAAAAAAAAAAAACCCGCAATGGCTTTATTTCGAAACTTCTTGAGCGGAAATGCTAGTGACCCTAGCTAGCTTGACAGCTAGCCTGCAGCGAGTCTTCTTGTGGCCGCTGATTAAACGGTTTTATGCAGGACTTTCTACTCCATCACTTCCTGCTCATACGCAATGTGTCGGCAGGCAGGGAGGCGTGAGGAGCCCGGCTCTCCGCTCCCTCGTGCGGCTCGGGAGTCATGGCGGAGCGGGCAGTGAGGGGAGACCAGCGGCCGGAGCTCAGCGGGTCCACGGCGGCGGCTCAGACGAGGAACGCTCCGCGTTACCCGCAGCACGACCACGACTGTTACTGACGGACGACAATGGTGGCGGCGAATAAAGTTTTACGCAGGTATTCAGCTGTCGTCGCAGATGTCCGGGTCAACTTTTCACTAGCTGGCGCTGTGTTTCCCTGGACGGGATCGTAGCGGCGCGGAGTTTGCTTTGCTTCTCCGCTCTCCCCGGACGTGTGTCCCGTAAAGCCCTCTGCCCCACAGGCGTAAATCTGGCGCGCCGTCCCGCTGCGGCTCACAGAGCGCCTCTTTAATATTTCAAAGCCGACTCAGTGGAGGTTAACATGGGGGCAAAGCAGAGCAGCCCGACCGCTAATCCGGCTGCCAACGGTCGGACCAGAGCCTACTCCGGCTCGGACCTGCCCTCCAGCACGTCCAGCAGCAACGGCGGCAACGGCGGCAGGGCTGCCGCCGGGGGCGTCAGGTACCACGCGTACGGTGCGTCCGGAGCCACGTCCAGCGCCAGCCAGCACCCCGGAGCCAGGGTCAGGTCTGCGGGGGTCTCCGGAGGCTCCGGGGCCAGACCTCAGTCCGGCATCAACATTCCAAACAGCGGCGGAGCCTACAGCTCCCCGGAGTCCGGCGGCAGCAGCCCCGAGGAGGCGGCGGACAGGGAGCGCTCGGGCAGAGGGCAAGACGGTCCCCGGCTGTTGATAGGATCGTTACCCGCTCACCTCTCCCCCAACCTGTTCGGAGGTAAGAGCCGCGGCTCGGTGTGTAGAGACAGCGGGGGAGGGGGGGGTCAATGTCACCTGATCAAATAATCATTGATCATGTAAAAGCCCCCAGCGGTTTTCAGTCATACGAGGATGCTCCTGACTCTAAACTGAAGCTGGGAACACATTTGGCCCTTCAGTGATACATTTAAAAAACCTTTAGGAGCAATGCGGGGTCCGAGGTTGGATTTGAGATGGCTGAGGTCGTGACCCCGGGTCCACCTCTCCTCCACCAATGAGCTGTCAGTCAGTCAGGTTTATCTCCCGAAGCCTGTCTGCAGAGCGGGGACTGAAACCAACCCTCGACTTATTTCACTTCAATAAAACGACACTGAAAATGACATCAGTGGACTTTTATAAAAGTCTCAAAAACCCTCAGGATGAACGATGCTGACACAATCGGTATATTCACTGGATTAGACCACAGACACTGTTAATGGGTGATTGAGCGTCTATTTGTGAAGCAAATGTGTTGAATTGTTGAAGACATGGCTTTCAGAACCTTGTGTCCTCCATGCTAAACGCTGATGCACACCCTGAGGCGACAGGAGGTTTGTAAAAAGGATTTCTAAAACCTTCAACTGCAGATTAAACAGTTTCATTCCCCCCATATCTTTCACAGTTGATGTCAGTCGACCAACTATCAGCCCGGCTGATCATCGCCCGTCTGCAGTCCCAGTAATATCTACTAAATCTTCCTTGACAACAGGTGTGATGTTCAGTTCATGTCAAACAGTTCTACAGAAGGGTTCATATAACTGAGACCACTGGCGCTGTTGAGTATATGTATGACATTATACAGGGAGCTGCCCACCTTCACTGATATTCATGGTGTGGACAAAATAATAGAAACACCTGGACACCATGCTCCATGATCAGCCTATTTTTCTTTGTTTCTAATAACTGGTTTCTGCACTGAAAGAAAAAAAAAAAGCATATCAGTTGACCCCTAGTCAGTATCAGTAGTAGCTCTACTGTATAAATTTGAGTTCAGGGAATATAAACATATTTTGACCCATTTTTTTATCTCCATGTATGTGTTTTTTTTTTTTTTTTGTTTTTTTTTTTAGAAAAGAAATTGTATGAATAATAAATTGTTCAAAAAGTTTAGGTATGTTGTTAGTGATTTAAGTTTTTAAAAAATTAAGTAAACAAGCTTCAAAATCTGCCAAAGCAAAAAAGTCCTGAGATTTCAAAACCAGACCCACGGGGAATCAGACCCACGGGGAATCAGACCCACGGGGAATCAG
This sequence comes from Rachycentron canadum, assembly GCA_038496675.1. Classification (NCBI taxonomy): domain Eukaryota; kingdom Metazoa; phylum Chordata; class Actinopteri; order Carangiformes; family Rachycentridae; genus Rachycentron; species Rachycentron canadum. Next base: position 15,857,493 of record CM076653.1, read on the forward strand.
ACCCACGGGGAGCCACTGCTGTGTTGACATACCTTCCACAGGCAGTGATGGAGACACTGTCCAGTGAGAGCGTGGCGCCTGCTGGTTTTAATGACACTCATGTGTGAGGACAATGGCTCATGTGTGAGCGGAGCCGCATGTTGTTAAGATAAACGGCGTGAGCCGTCTTCTTCTTCGATCCACCGTCACAGCTGCACTGACCGCCGGAGGTCACCCGATCACCGAGCGTCGCTTAGTTCAGGTCCCGAGATTGACCGTGTGACTCAGTCAGCTGCTCAGGGTCATCCGCCCAGTCATCTTCAGTCAGGTTAGACCACGTGTCAGTCCAGTGACGTCGCCTGTTGCTTTGTGAGCTGCCGGTTTGAAGCCTCCAGTTTGGAATTTGTCCGTGTCCATCTTGTTTTTTGAAACTAGTAGAAACCATATTTAGAGGAGAAGGTGGAGCTGAGGAGGAGTGAGGGGGTGGTGGGGGGGGGGGACGTTTGGTATGAAGCTGTGCGTGTAGGTGATGAGTAGGAAACACTGACGCACTGTGCTGATGCACAATGAGCAGGGTGCGTGTGTGGCTCGCCCATGTAAAGTTCTCTCTTGAGAGACCGCACCACTGATGCCACACCAGGTTTTTGACAGGTTTCTACCGTCTCAAGATAGAAACGTGTCTGACCACATCACATCGCAAGACCAACACGCCCACCTGCGCATTTACCACCGAACCAACATGGCCGCTGGATAGGAGGATTGTGTTGGTCTGAAACAAGTACAGACGCTTGTGTTGCACATTGTGCCAGCTGTAAGGTAGGGCCCTCGTACAAGGCCCTCGTACAAGGCTCCGGCGCTGGATTTGTCTTTCCACAGTGCAAACTTTAGCATTAACAGTCAAGAATCAGCATCGGCCTTCCTTCCTTAACTCGCCAACATTTGTCTCTTGGAACACAACAGCAGGGTTACTCCTTGTTTCTATCTCTTTTATTCCTCTGCTGAAGCTAGCATGCTAACCAGCTAGCCTCGGACCATCTCCGACGAGTCGCTGCAGAGTCCCGAAGAAGTAACTGTTCAGAGGACGTATTAGAGCCTCTTGTATTGTAAATGCAACTATGCTGTAGCTCTTGGCAAGTAACCATCACCTCACCTGCTTCCTGCAGGGAGCCACAGTGACACAGGGCATAAATGAACATCCCAGCCTCAGACAGACGTACGTGGTGCAGTGCCGACTCTCCTCGCGCCAACATCCATCTTCGCTGCCTGACTTGTCATTGGACAGAATTCATCATCTTCCCATGTGTCCATCTCCTCATCCTGCCCAGTGTTCTCTTACTACGCTGACTGTTTTTGTGCCTCACTGAATTGAGGAGGACACCAACCGGTTAGCTCCCGTTGATGTAATCGAGTGTCACAGCTGTGAAATGGTCTGAAGATCAGCGTCGGTGAGGATGATGATGACGGCTGATGATGTCTTGAGGTGTGTAATGCGTCGTGTTATTCCGATTATAAATTTAAAACAGAGTCTTACTCCATGATCACATGTGTATGATCAGTAACAATGGTTCACTCCTGCACTGATCCAGTTTTGTTGTTTTTTGTATTAGTGCAGCACGTCAGCTGACTTCCTCCTGCCTAAAGTACAAGTGTAAAAGAGCAGCTCTCAGCTGGTCACATGACTGTCCAGAATATGAGCAGCCAATCAGAGACGGACCCTACATCCCACCATCCTGTACATTCAGTAGTATGTTTTTCTATGGAAACGTGGAATCTGCTTTTCGTCATTCATTATGTGAAATGTTTAAACCACAGATACGAAACAAAAGGAAAGTGGCTGAAACAGGAACAGGAAGAGAATGTCGCAGCAAGACGCTCTACTGTTGGTGGATGAGGGACGTCAGAGATAAAGACGCTGTAAATCAGATCAGAGCCAGATTTATTCTTGTTTGTTTGCAGCCTGATGAATGACATTGGAAAAAAAAAAAAACACATCCTGTCAAATGTTCAAATGCAAGTAAGACTTAAACTGCTCTATTGCGAATTGTAGGTATTGCTGTTTTTCTTGTGACTGTTCTTATCAGACGGTGGTGCAGTGGCTGGTTCGTGCCTCACAGCAGAAATGCTCTGGGTTCTTGTTTCTCTCTGTGTAGTTTCCATCCTCTCCCTGTGGCCGTGTGGTTCCCCTTCAGGTTTTCCAGCTTCCTCCCACAGTCCAAACACATGCTGGTTCCTGTAGGTGTAAATGTCAGCCCTGTGATAGACTGGTGACCTGTCTGGGTTGTACCCTGCCTTCACCCAGTGTCAGCTGGGATTGGCTCCAGCCCCCTGTGACCCTGTAAGGATTAGCAGTATGGAGAAAAAGGGGGGGGGGGGTGTTAACTCAGAAGACCTGTGCTGCTGCCTGGACATTCGGTTCACTGCTCACCACCTTTACAGCTTATTTTGCGTTAACATTGTCACTGCCTCTAACTTCTAGCTTGACGTCTGTGTGTCACGTCAACCAGAGCTGATGCATACAAACGTACTAAAAAACAGCATTTTGACTGATTTCCAGCAGCAAGTTGCTTCATTTTTTAAACCAGGAAGATATCACAGATCCTGGATTATCTGTAAATGAGAAACCTTTCTGGATTTTACCATTAATCACATGATTTTGCATTAGAAGCTGAGAGAACACAGGTCGTTTCCTCAGTGTATTTACTAAAACAAACACATGCACAGTACACACATGCTGCAGGTTGTGTATACGGGTTGTTTATGTGAGTGTGCGTCAGCAGACAGCCGTCTAATAATTAACTCAACTGGTTAAGTTTCCTGTCTGTATAACAGCTGTCCGGATAAATCAGCGCTGCACACACACGAGCACCCGCAGACGTCAGCAGGCTGCGTGGTGTTCTCCCGTTGTTAAAAGGGGTTGGATCTTAATTTAGATTCCTGTGGGTCCAACAGCAGAGCGGCTTCACAATGTTCAGTTTCCTCGCCGAAGTGTGGTCAAGGCTGACGGAGCAACAGAAACAGAGCTTTATGTCCTCCACTTCAAACTTAGCTCTCTGCCTAAGCATCTACAGTGACATCTTGGCCTCGGTGGTTGCGGATGAGGGCGTGTACTATTAAACGCACTCAAAAAATATTGCGAGTTGACATTAAGTGTTGTACAACAACACAACAGAGCATGTCATACACCCCATAATTTATATTAGCTGCGCCTGGACTGAAACTAAAGGGCCTTTTTATTCGGCAGTCTGCTGTGTACTTTCAGTGCAAGACAACGCCAACGATCTCAATCATGTACACTAACACAAACCTGTTCCTGGGAAGGTGCACTACACTATCGGGCTGCAACAATAGGGTCTGAGCTGAACTCTGGATGTCTACAAGTCCTGGGATCAAACCCAATCTGAGAATTTAAAAGCCCTGAGAAAGGTTATACACTGGCTGAAGACTTGTTTCCTGTCCAAGCAGTGTGTGTACAGGAAGATAATGTCATAGTCCAAAGTCTGATACCACTCTGTGTGGCTAGTCTGACTGAGCTGTGAGCTCACAATGGAAATGCTTTCCTGTTATGAGTGCTGCTTTGATTGAATGCAGCTCCCAATCACAGAGTCTGATAAGAGCTCAGCAGCCTCATTCTACCAGTTCACTGAGGTGGAAGTGAAGTCACACATGTGAAAGTGTCCAGCTAGTCTTAACGCTCAAATCTCCAACCTGAAAATAACTGATCACAAGTTGTCGCTATTGCTAAGTACTGTAGACTTGGCTTGATATATCTATTGATTATTTTTCATTAAAAAAAAGTACAGTATAAAATAAGACTATGCAAAAATGAGAATTGTCTTAACCGATTGGCACAAAATAACTTTTATAGTTGATGATTTCTAGCTAACATTTGATCAGCCTGTAAGTGACACATTCATGTACCTTTCTTTGTGGGCTTTGTAGTGACAGATGAAGTTGGGTTTTGTGGTGATCATGTCACTGATTTTTAAGTTGTAGACCTTGCGTACCACTGTGCTCTTCCTACCACTGCCATTGACATGATCTTTGAATATAATTTTTTATTTTTTTTTTTAATTGACCCCTCCATGATGGCTGCCTTGTTGTTGTCCAAGTGCACTAGAAATAATCCAATAATCCATGGTTCAAAAGCAAAATGTAACGTTTCAATATGTAGAAAAATGCAAATGTTTAACAAAAAAAAGTCTCACTCATTAATACCGGTCGAGTCTTTAGTGGTGCTCAAGCAGGTATGAAATTCTGAAATTTATGACTGAAGTCTGACTCAAGTCAAGTCCCCATCTCTGCCTGTTTGAATCCGCTGCAAAGTCTAAACCTTTGATTTCTTGGATGTGCTCGTAGTGGACTGGGTTCAGGCAGAGTAACTGGATTTGGGACCTTTGATGGACTTTTTATGTGGGCAATCAAAGATTTCCCTTCTGCTACTCATCTATTCTGCTGTAGCTTCCTGTTTCCTTGCAAAAAGCAATTATAGTTGGGTCAGACGTTTAATAAATCAGCCTTAAATGTTGTGTCTTCTGTATCTCTCTGCAACATCAGCAACACCAGCTGTAATATTTAAGGAGGTAAAAGTGGAGCCAGGGTTTGAACCAAGCACTTGTTTTTCATTATTGCCACTTTTCATGTGAAAAACTGAGTGCAACTCTGAATAAGCCTAGGAATAAGTCTGGGTTCAGTTCAGATGTTAGGAAGGGGGGCTTCAGACTCAACTGGCAGCATGTGCATCTGAAGGTGTAGTCCTAATCTCAGTATCTTGGGTTCAAGTCTGACCTGTGGCCTTTTGGTGCGTCTCATCCCTTTTGTACCTGACTCTCCTGTCTCTCTCTGCATTCTAAATTCTTAAGAAACCCCCACTGGTGGTGGGGTACGTGTGGCAAGGCAAGGCAAGGCAAGTTTATTTGTAGAGCCCATTTTTACAAACAGTTTGTCTCAAAGGGCTTTACATAGCATCATAACAACGTCCTCTGCCCTTAGACCCTCACATCGACTGAGGGAAAAAAAACCCTAGTCTCAGTTCAGGGACTTAAATCCTTTGGAGGATACTGTAGCCGTCTAGTCCACAAAGGCACAAAATGAAATGAGACAGTCAGGCCTATGGAGAGTTTCTAAGTCGCAAAGTGCAGCTCCTGACAGCCAGCAACCTTGACAATGTGTAACTTTTGTTTATTACACAAACTTGAGGTCCTACACCCCATGTTTTTTAAGAGTTGCACTGTTGGCTGAGACCCAATACATTTAAAAGTCAAGTCCTCTGGCTTTCTTGGCGTTGTTTGCTTCCATATTACTTTCATTACCAGCACACAATTAATCTTGGGATTGCTTGGACCACAAAGGATCCAACCTTTGGCGTCTTTGTCGCCAAGGGGAAAAAAGGAGGCATTTGAATCATATATTATAATTATTATTATATTATATTATTTTAGCATCTAAGGGGAGCCAGTATGTATTAACACCTTTAGTAATACTGCACATCTTCTTGCCCGAAGGAAATCAGAAGCCTACAAACCAGATAAAGAAGTGTCTTCTTTGTGTGGTTTCCAGGACTGAATTCCTAGAACTATAAAACAGAAGTAGGTGGATCATGACAGAAAGGTAGCCTGCAAACGGCATTTGTCCCTGTGTGACCTGTGGTTAAACAGTACCAGCTGGCAGCTCCAGTAGAACACTGTAGCTCACCATAGACAAGGTCTGATGGTTACGTTACCACATTTGACAATATTTAGAAGTGAATCATTTGTAAAATGCTCTACAAAGTGCTGTTTTTGGTGAGGCTCTAATATGGTAATTAAGAGTCAATCAGACAAAACATGCCAGAAGCAATAACAAGCTGGTTTGATTCAGCCCCTTTCAGCAGTTTCCAGCAGCAGTTACTGCACTACCTTGTTATTACATAGTGCTGATTATATTTCATCATCAGTATATCAGTTATAGTGATATTACCAGGCTTGCTGTAGTAATGATTTTGCTCCATATGAACTTTCATTTAGGATTAGACTGATGCAGGTTTTCCTTTTCAGTATATTGACTTTCTCCATAATTTCCTCTGTTTACGGACAAATGAGATCGTTTAAAGGGAAAATCCCCACTAGAGTCTAATTAACATACAATATGACACCACTGCATCTTATGCCCTCATAAATTGTGGTAGTGTCATCTGGAGACAACCCCCGGAGCTGCTCCACAGAGACAGTGAATAGTGAAATAAGTCACAGACATCAAAGTGATTTTTCTGTTGTATGGGGTCATGTTCTGATTCACAGCTGGAGCCCTTTAACCCGTCAGAATGATGTGTGTCCACTACACTGGGACCCACAGGTTCAGTCACTAGTTCAGCCAGTGTCACCTGACAACATCACCTGTGCAGGTTTATCTGTGCTTTAACAGCCAGTGTTGACTGACGCATCCGACGCTTGTAGCAGCACCAAGTGAAATCTGTCTTATCGTGGATTTTCCATTTAAATGCTCTTAAATGAGCAGCAGACATCAAGTTGAGCTGGTGATTTAATTTATCATTGAAACATTATGGTGGTTCACTCTAGTTGGCATATCCTGCAGGTCGTGTGACAATTTAGTTCAAGTTTCTGGTTCTGTTTAGGACTTTTCTTATTTTGAAGATAAAGGAAATGATTTTATTACAGAATCCAAAAGTCTTCATATATAATCTATAAATATGTGATTGGAGGAATGTTAACATAAACTCAAGGGAAGATGCGTATACATATAACGCACATAAGTTATTCCAGCTTTCTAAAGAGCAAAATATGGGACTAAAAGATGCAGTTAGTATATTTGTAGGGGTCAAATTCAACCATGCCAATAGTTAGTAGTCATAAAACAATGGCAGTCTACAGGCTTACCAAAAATAAAAGCCTTCACAGTTTTATGAGACTGGCTCAATAATGTATATGACAATAAGAGACATTTAAATATATTCATCTTTGAAATAAAGGAGTTTCAGTCTTCTTTTCGGTAATGTTACATCCAGCATTGGGATGTTTCCCACATTTCTGTTCATCAGCCTTGTCAGCACGGCTACGGGCTGTTGCCAACATTAGGCCAGAACGTTGACCAATAACCAAAACTAAAAGTCATCACTTTATGCTACAAACAGAAAGCAATGTCCTGCTAAACCTGCTAAATAACTACAAGCTTGATGTATGAAACAAAAGGCTGTGAGTGCAGGAAAATCACAGACATTTAAATCCACTCTGTGGCTGCAGGTGTGTCCAAAGCAAACATGGTGGAAGTTACACTTTTCACATTTTCATCCATGCAATGACATGAAGATTCCTTTTCATATAATACATTTAAATTTACCATTAGAACAGACTTTGACAGTTTATCTCATGAGTCATGAGGTGTGTTGTAGACAGAACATTTGGTTGTTTCATCTTTGTGTATTTTTGTGTTATTTCATTCCTTTTGATGAAAATGAGCAGGGGGCAGTTTTTCCCTGAGATTATTCAAAGAAGCTGGCTGATGTAGCCCGTCTGCAAAGTGAGGATGGATTTGTGGCTCGTCTGTTTTCTGCAGAGCTGCAGCCAGGCTGGAGCTGGCCAGGACGCTACTGGAGGAGGCAGAGCTCTGTCTGCAAGTTTTCACTGTTGCTGACATTACTCCTGAACGAGGACATGGTGGCATGCTCTCGCCAGCTCAGAACTACAGTATTGTGTCTGACTTAAAAGTCCACAGGTCCGTGTGAGGTTACAGAGGGATCATGCACCACAGAGCTGAGCCGGAGTGGTGTTAGTGGCTAAGTCAGTCCGGGTTAGCTGAAATCTACCTTGATGAGATAAGCCAGTGGCTACCTAACCAGCTCTGCTAATCTCTGCCGCCGAGTGCCTTCATTTGAATACTGCAGCAGATGTGTGCCGCTGTCTCACTGCGTGGATGTAGCAGCTGTGAAATCACAGCTTTCTGAAGAGATGTTTTGAGGCTGGGCGTTGTGTTTGATGCTCGTCTCTCCTCCTTTGTGAGGTCTTGGAGCGTACTTCTATAATACCACCTGGCCAATCCTTATGTGAAGTTGGCTTGACTGCCTGATTGGCTGTTTTGAAAGGACCCCCCCCCCCACACACACACACACACACACACACACACACACACACAAATCTGACATTGGGAAGGTGTGGGCCAACAGCTCTGACACCGTAAGGCTTAGCAGCTGCAGCTTCCCCCTGGGTTTGGCCCAGTGAAATTCATTCAAATGAAAGCTCAGTGCAACTGTACAGTGCCTCCAGCAATAAATCCACTTATCACTATGATGCTATTGAAACAAATTGATTTTGGTCCTGAAGTTTCACTGCTACAGTGAAAGCAGATGTGACTGAGCTTAGTTATTGATATTAGCAGCTGCTCACTTGGACGTACATGTGACAGGAGCTTTCTGCAGTTCTCCTGAAATTGTAGCGACTCAAATGACGCTTGGATAGAGTATATTTCAAATATCACACATTAGATCTTTTTTTCCCCTATGAAAAAGCTCAGAAATGATGCCTGTGGCTCCACCTCCCACACACATTCTGCACTTCCTTATCAAGGCAAGGCAATTTTATTTGTATAGCCCATTTTTACAAAGTTTGTCTCAAAGGGCTTTACATAGCATCATAACAACATCCTCTGCCCTTAGACCCTCACATCGACTGAGGAAAAACTCAAAACAAAAAACCCTTTTAACAGGGAAAAAAAAGAGAAACCTCATGGTGAGAAACAGAGGAGGGATCCCTCACCCAGGACGGGCTGACGGGCAATAGACAATGTACATCTCTCAGGCAGAGAGAAAGATGGTGCCAGTCCTCATTCAGTCAACGCCGACCTGTCAGACACTGAAAGACAAAAAATAGCCACGTCTTGAGCCACATCATGCACATGCACCTCTTTAATTTTGGATTTATTTTATAACTATGTTGATGTGTAAAAGTGAATTTCCTGGCTGAGCGAGAAAGTGCCTTCAGGGAAAAAAGTAAAACTGAAAATTAACTTTATTTGGTAAATGTGTAATGTAATTTAATGTCTTGTTCCTTTTTTAGTGAGGGAACTAAACTGTTTAGTAGACTGCTATTGTTACTGTTGCTGTGAACTGCTGTAGCAATGGTCCACACACAACATTCACAGAGGCTACCCTTCTTCAGGCTAACATTAGCTTCTTCAGGGCTAATAACATGAGTGGTGCAGTATTTTTCACCCACAGCAACCAAAGAAGCTATGAACACAAACATCCAGCAGGCACAGAGCAGCGTTTGGAGTTTTGTTTCTGAGCACCTGATAAATCTAAGCCCAACATTTATTTTCCTTTTAGCTCTGGTTAGGTCACCCCCAACTTCTCAGAGAAATATGTGTCTTTTAGCTGCGTGATCCTCCATGTTCCACAGCTGGTGGCAAACTTTGGTTCTGTTTGTCTGTTTCTGCTGAAAGCCAAAACAATGAGCTGAAAGCTGCTAAAATGCTGTGGAGCTAGGGGGAACTGCTGAGTCAGTGATAATTCTTTGTAATGTAATTTGCTTGTGCTGAACCCACAAAGTAACTTTATCCAATGTCAATAAAAAAATTGATTAGTTATTGACTTTTTTCTTGTGGCTTCTACTGTAGCTCATTGCTTTTAGTGTTTAGTAAAGTGTATTATTGTCCCCAGTTCTTTCCTGTACATCCTGTTGTGTTTCATGAGCACTGCTATGATAGTGTGTGTGAATGTGAATAATGACATTTAGAGTTAGTACAGTGATGCGTGCGAGCTGAATTTATGAACCTCACGACTTTTAATATTTTCTGATGAAATCTTGTCTATTGAGAGACCAGATCACCTTAGATCACCTTGGACCTGAGTGGGGTATTTTGGTCTTTCCACTGTTGCCCTCTGTTTGTGTGAGGTGCTAATATTTACTGATGGAGAGATGGAGACATTGACTGACGTAGGAAGAAGTCAGTGTTTTATCACCCTGACAGGAGGAAGGCCTCTCATCATGTACCTTACTTCAACCTATTCTCACCCCCCCCCTCGCTCCTTCCTTCTTTTACCCTCTGAAAGTCCCTTTGAATGCAGGTGCCATATGAATTATGCAAGCATCAACCAGCCGACTGGTTCTCAGCTCGGCTGTCAGTAGCTGAGGTTTCACAGCTTTTTATCAAATCTGGATCCAGTTATTGAATCAGAATCAGTCATCAAATCCAAAAATTCTAAATCTTTTGACCAGATCTGTTGAACTCTCAAAAATAAGGCAGTGAAAACACTCAGACCTGTTAAGGCTGAAAAGACAAATGGATTAATTCATGTTAACAACTGACAATGAGGTCAAATCAAACATTATTCAACTTGGTTCATTGTTGTTTTAGATATTCATCTTTATTATCACGTTGGTCAAAGAAAAACAACATAACCTTAAACGGCAGAATGTTAAGTGTTTCAGCTTCAAAAACAAACAACTAACAATTAATGAGTAATGAAGCATTTGATATTAAATGCACATATGAAATGTCCTGATTCAAAGCTTTTAAGTAGGCTGAAATATTTTCTGTATACTTTTGGGTCATCTCTCTTACTGCAAAAAGGAGGAAAGTGGTTCCATCATCCCAGTCTTTTTCAATCTGGAGCACCTGAGAAAAAAGATGTGACATAAGGTTTGACCCTTGGTCAGTCCGAACCACCCTGGAAAGGCCCTGCACTGTAAAGGACTTAACCAGAGCCTTGGAGAAATAGTTTAAGGAGAAAGAAAAAGGCTGGAAAACCAACCTCCTCATACTGATCTCTTAGACTTAGTAATTTCAGGTCTAAGATTAGCATGGCATGTGAACTGGCCAGTACAGCAGACCATATGTGATTTAACATCAGGCCACAGAGTGTGTCTACTTGGTTAAGACCCCAGGCTGCAAATGTAAAACACATTTATATCACGTGAACCTGCTTTGAAACCCCTGCTGTGAGAGAAACCCGGCTGAGCTCTCAGACTGCTGCTCTATTGAATACTGTGGTCTCTGTGGATTCACCGGCAAGGACCACACCACCAACAGTGTATGTATTTGAACCATTTATTGGAAAACATTGATGGGGGATGTTCTTTGATTCTTGATCTTTTCAAATGCCGTGTGTGAGGCTTCGTGGGGAAATCTGTCAGTCTGCAGTGGTGAATCCCCTGAGGGTCCTATGAGAGAGAGAAGGAGAGGAGGAGAGGAAAAGGGGGAGTATTGCAGAAAACAAGAGCGAAAGAGAGTAGAGGGTTAGGTTAGTATTTATGGATTGCTGGAAGATTGGATGAGGTGTGGTCCTGCTCCTGAAATTCACTATTAGCTGCAAATCAAGAAATATCTGAGGGTAAGCGGTCAAATTCCAAACTCTTGGCTAGCTCAAACATCCATCTTTCTTAGACCCTCGTACCGTTCAGGTGTCACTGAGTTGACTGTAAAACATCCTGCTCTTTCTTCTGATGTGCCCACGTGCACACACGTCCTTCAGCGTTGATGTAGGTGACGCCACTCTCAGTGAAATTCACTCATGGTCGTAGATTGATGCTGCAGAGTGGTGCCCCTGTTGCCTCTGAGACGATCTTTGCAGAGAACTAGGAACTGGACATGGTCAGGTTTTATTTCTCACAAGTTACTTGCAGGATTAACGCTGATCTTATCTACAGCTGATGAAACCTGCCGCTGCTGATCAACGGTGCCATTTGAAGCAAAGGAAGCAAAAACCAGTCAGTAAATAAGAGAAACATTTTCTTTTTTCCTCTTCACGAATAAAACAGAGCGGCAAGAACTAAAAAGGTAAGAGACTGCCCTCCTGTGAGCTACGTGGCCATTATTTTGACCTCATAGTCAGGTTCTGTTGCTAGGCGACGTAGTGGTCGTAGTAATGACAACAGGAGCGAAGGGAAAAGGGCAGTAACACAATCCACAATTGTTCCACCAACTTAACAGCATTGTTATTATTGTAACCATGACAGCAAAGATTGGTCCCACGTTGAGGAAGGACTTATTTTAACCCTAATCACCATCTTTTCTTGAACCTAACCAAGACATGACTGTTACTATAGTAACCATGATGACAAAGGTCCTGCTGCCTTGAGGGCACTATTTCAGGAGACAGCTGTGGGTGGAATCAGAGGGTTAAAGGAAATGACCTGTGTGACTGTTCAGGTTGGAGACTGGTTGAAAGATAAGTCAGAGATGTATCCACCTCCTGAGCTCAGTGAATCTGGGTAGCACTGAATTTAAGAAGGAGCCGACTCTCGAAGCCCAATAATCATAAAGTTGACAAAATAATATTTAGATGATACTACCTCAAAATATTCATGGACATTGTTTGACTTGAGCTCTTCCTGAGCAATGAACTCAGGCACGTTGTGCCAGAGAAGAAAACTGCAGGGGGAGACAGAAGAGGTGATTCGGCCGGTCCTGATTAATGTCTGCCTCTCAAAGACCTTCTTATCTCAGCCAGTTTTTAACTTAAGAATTGTTTAACCTTTGTAGAAACTAAAGAGCTTGTGTTCATTCATGTGCTCATAGGTTTTTGCATCAGTGTGTGTTACACTGAGTTCAGAGTGGGTGTGTGCAGCCAGGCCGGTCAATGATCAGTGAAGTGATCAATAAAATGATGATTCATAAATCTCATCGTATAGCATGAAGTCAGGATGTGCTGATTCAGGGGTTTCAGGGGAGCTGAGCTAACTACAGTAGATAATGAACACTATACCCTGGGCTGCTCTCCAAGCAGCAGATCTGATGGGGAGCAGTGATAAGGAAACTGTGAAGGATTCTAGTGAACACTGTAAAGTTTTAAAGCTGTTTTCTGGCTCTCAGCTTGTTCGGGAGAACTTTATATGCGGCGTTGTTCTTTGCCAGCACAGAGAAAAGGACTGAGCTTTGAGCTTTAAATAGATTTACTGTAATCTCTTCCTGGCTTTTGTTCCTCATTCATCCACATCCTTTTTGTGCCATATTTACCTTTAGGCAGATTGATGCAACACACACTGCACCATAAATGAGGACATGCATGATCTCAGTGCAAGACAAGGAGGTTGTATCATGCTGTTGTGTAATGCCTCTCTTATATGTGGCTACGTAGGCCTCTGTAAGTTATCACAGACACACAAATGCTTCCACAACTTCATCCACACACTCATTTGGAGAGATTTGGATTGTTCCTAATATTTTGGCGTTTTTTTTTATATGATGTTAAGGAAATACTTGAAGCCCTGTATGCTTCTGTCTCTATGGTGATTATACTAAATACTGAATGCTACTGGATATGTACAAGACTAGTAATCTGAATAACACAATCAAAGTGTGTGTGTGTCAGTAGCCTGTGTTTTGATAGTTGTGGGGCTCAGACAGGAAAAATGGCATTCTGGGAGATTTTTGCATGAAAATGTGTAGTAAACCTTGTACTTCCTAAACCCAGCTGGTTTTAGTGTCCATAGCTCTCCAGTATACTCTATGGTTGTGTCGTACCATCAGTAACATTGAAAGACACTTTTGCCGTTTGCCTCTTTCACTACGAATGCAATGCATGATGGTCTACATTGCCTGGTTGACCATGAGTTGCACACTACGTTTAGGATTGTGGGATACTATGAGTCCACTATATATGGTTAATAATCATTCTCACCATACATTCGCACAGCACTACGAAATGGCAAACTCCCCATATAGGGCTCTAGAGGGTGCAGTGAGTGGTTTGGGGCACAGTCTATAATTTTTAGTTTGTCCTTTCTGGCCCTCTACTGACTCCAGATCCTCATTTCTCTGTTTCAGGGTTACCAGGCACTCTCAGGCCAGCTGAGTGAGGCCGTCGCTCCAGTGTAGCCGGGGTCGATAGGGTCAGATAAATAAGTTGGCATTTGGCGTCCGACCTACGGCAGATGGACATCAGTAGATCACCGCTTTAGGGATAAAAACATGACACAAATACTGTAAAACCTGTAATGGTTACATGATCAGGATCACCAAACTTCCAAACTTAACGCACATATTCAATCCACATGACATTTGCTATTGATGACATTTTCATATCTGCACTGACTGGCCCCAGGCCTCTACATTTAAAAGTCAGTTGGACTATCAGTGTCTATGCAGGATTTTCCTCCAAGACACATTTTCCCAAACATTTTTATTTCCTGTACCTCTACTTCCTCTATGTATGTTCTCAGTAAAGCCTGATATAAGGTGGGAATTTCTAGTTCTAATTTCTAGTGTTCAGATATTTGTCAAAACATCCTACATCATTTGTGGCTTTCTGTTTTTGTTTCCTGTTTACTTGGCCCCATGTTGAGATGACTTAATTCTTCATCCCTTGTGGCGCAAAAGGTCACGGTGAGCTCCCTCCATTCATCCCTGTTCTTGGCAACACGTTGAGCCTAAACCCAAGTTAAGTTCCTCTCAGCTGGCTCGTCCATCACAGGTCTGTGCCAGGTCATTTTTGGTCTTCCAGGTTTTCTTTTGCCTGAAGGAGCCAAAGGAGAGCAGGTCCATCACTCATCAGCCGACACCCTGAGCCAGTCCACTTACTTTCCTCTTGTTCTCAGGATATGAAGGTGGCTTTTCATCATCTTCATCTTCAGACATCACAAGGTCTCAACCTTGTGATGCCTCAGATCTGTCAGCGTATTTATTTATATTTTTACAAACAAATTAGACTGTGGCAGGTGAAAGAGGTAAGGGGAGATTTTGCACTCGTTCCACTACATGTGATGGTGGATGGCATTGTTGACTCGGACAAATACACTTGGGAATCTCATAACTTAAGCATGGTTTTTAACCTTTTCCAGCTGAGGGAATAAGAAGCTCCTTAGTTTCTGTTCACTCTGTGGCACTGTTAGCCCTGTGCCCAACTCCCAAAGGCTCGTGGCACACTTCTAGGAGGGAGCTGGGAGCACTTCTCAATCTGGCAAGCACATCAGCAAACCTTCGTAATTACAAGCCTCAGCCTGGCGATGATTGGCTCTTTAGCCTGTGGTGCACCCAACCCTGGCACTTCATAATCCAACGCCTTCAAAAACACCACCAAACAGATACCAGGTGGAAGCACCTAGGAAAAAAATCAGTGAACTTTGGATGGCAAACTGTCATCCTTGAAAAACAAACTGTCATCCTTGAAAAACAAACTGTCATCCTTGAAAAACAAACTGTCATCCTTGAAAAACCTCCTTGGATGATATATTGTCATCCTTGGCAAATCCTTGCCGGCTCCTCCTTCACA
The DNA here is from genome assembly GCA_038496675.1 of Rachycentron canadum. Classification (NCBI taxonomy): domain Eukaryota; kingdom Metazoa; phylum Chordata; class Actinopteri; order Carangiformes; family Rachycentridae; genus Rachycentron; species Rachycentron canadum. Next base: position 15,872,671 of record CM076653.1, read on the forward strand.
ACATGATCCTTCATCCTCTCCAGGAAGGTGACTCTGCTCTTCCAGGTACTTGCCACATCCCACCTGGACTATGGCAACCTCCCCCTTGCTGGCGCGCCTGTATCTGCCATCAGACCTCTGAAACTAATCCAGAATGCTGCAGCCTGGTTTTCTTCCTCTCACTACACTGGCTCCCCGTCACTGCTCTGGTTCAAAAAACCCGGTGCAGGCCAACGGGGCAGTGAAAAGAACTGCTCCATGCTACCTCCAAGGGCAAAGGTCCTTGATGTCCTCTGTTCTTCCTCAGATCATTTAGCCGTCCCATGAGGACATTTAGCTCTACCATCAATCACAGGACACTGTGTTCATTCATTTCAACTCTTTTCTGTTCTGACTTCATAATAGTGGAATGAGATTCATGCTAAAGTCAGGACAGCAAGGTCACCACCCATCCACTGCAGGATTAAAACCTGTTGAAGTTCAATCAAACTGTTGAAGTTCAATCAAGTTCATTTTAGTTGTTTCTGCAACCAACATCATCTGATTACTAATAATGGCTGTGCATGGGGAGTTTGGCTCCTTGCTAACAATTACTTGAGCCTGGTGTAAACGAAGCACTTGATCTGCTTGTTGTCCTTTGTTTGAAAGAGACATACCCTCCCTGTTTGGGATGGTATTTAGCTCTGGCTGGTGTGTGCTTTGAATGCTCTTATTGAAAGTCACGTTGTGTAAAAGCGTCTGAACGTTTATCAGGTGTTGTGGTCAGCGCGCAGGTTGCCACCGAGCAGACGACGGGCGGTTTTAGCAGAGGGTCCGTGTTTACCTGGGGGCTGTTGTGTGTCTGTCCTCATAGACAGAAGTCCAATGAAAAGTGTGTGATTTTAGGGGAATTTTGTTTTAGGAGAGTTTCATTACATGTGTTTCAGACAACATCCTCAAACAGTAGAGGAGCATGTGATCATGAAAATAAATGACCACAAAAACCATCTATTGCAACACTGGATCTTCCTCTTTTGTTCTTCCTCAGAAGCAAAAACAGGCTGCAGGCTTTCCTCTCCAGACAAGTCCTTCAGCTCGTTTTATTCTCACATTTTTATCTGTTTCTAATAACGGTTAGTTTTGTTTGTATAAATGGTGAGAAAACTGTATTTTTTTTTTTAGATATTTTGTTGTCACTTCATCAGCCAAACATTTCCACCTTTCCTCTGTGTTGTTTTGGGAGTCTGTGCCTTTGAGGCAGCAGTTGTTTCATGTCAGTTACACTGTTGTCTTAATTCACTATTATTTATTCTGTAAATACCAATCCTCCCACTGCAGCGGTTCTGAGGGGCGGTACAATCAACAGGAAATGAGAGATACACATTGCCCCAGGGTTATTAATTACACTTATGTCATTTATGTTTACATTCCCAGCTAGTGCGAGTGATTATAGAGGAAATATACTTTGAGAGGCCAGAGTTTTTATGCTACCAGGAGCAGGTATGACATCAGACATGCATGAGGACACACACACAGACATTTAATTTCCTGCAGAGAGCATCACATACAGTTGACTGGATGAGTCATCGCAGCCTCACAGACACAGCTCAGCTCTGGCTTTCAGCGTTTTTCAGAATGACTTGTGGAGTCGTGCAGAGCTGGAACTCATCCTCGTCTTTCTTTCGCATAAACACACCTTAGACTACGTATTCCTGACTGGCAGCAGATGGCTAGGAGATCTGGAGAGATGCCATCCTGTGTGCGTGTGCGTGTGCATGTGCATGAATGTGTGTGTTGCGATTCTTTCTAAAATAGGTCAGACAGGCAGCCTGCTCCTGGCTGTGCTAATCTATTTATTCCATCAGTATCACAGCATGTGGACATATCTCACCATTTTAGTCCGCTCCACACAACCATGCACACTTTTACACTCCTCTGTCCAATGTCACCTGCCAGTGATGTGTGACATTCTGCCCCCTGCTGCAGGGTTGTGATGCTAACAGAAGATGGATGAGGTTTGCTGCTTGCTACACTGTGACAAAGGGCAGTGGAAGCTGTAGGATTTGCTCCTGTGTCTGGGATTGTGACAACGTAATTGTTACTGGAACTGGAACAAAGAGATAATTACAACCAGAGCTGTGGCTTGAAATGTTTTTATAATTATCATATATAAATAAATCTGCCCATGTGCACTGATTGATTCGGCCTATAGCCAGACTGCAGCATCTGCTTCTAACTCAGCACTGCTGTCATTCCTTCCGCTGGTGTTTCATGTCATGGGTTTTTCTAGTTTGATTCATGTTGCCAGTTCAGTCCTAATGGTTTTTGTAGCTCTAAACGTAGCAAAAACAAAAACGTACTAGTGAGGATGCAGCCAAGGATAGAACTTAGTGGAGCATTTAGCAGCTGAAGAGCCAGATGTTTCCCTCGGGAGATGGTGGAAACCAAAAACAGAGCTAAAAGAAAAGGAACACCGGACTTAAGCTGAAAACGTGACTTGATAACAGCTAATGTTCCTCCATGTGTGCTGGAAAGGCATTTGGTTATATATATTACACATTATAATTCCTTATTAGGTGATTAAATGTAATTGTTCTATTTAAATGTTGCTGCATTGACCTAAAAATTAACTAATAAATGGTAAAGTAAATTAAAGACTCTAAATTGGACCGTTAAATAAAAGTAAAAAGAGCAAAACAATTGGACTCTGTCTCACGTTTTGGTGCCAGACCACAGACCACCACTGCCTGAACATACAGGGAGGCTGTTAAAAGACACTAAGCTGTGCACTTAGTGGCCACTTTACTGGACTCTATAACTCTCATGCAGTCCAATACAAGCACTCAACCATAAATTCTAAAAGACAATAATGTTCAGTTCTAATTAATTATTGATTTTAATTACGATATGTTAATTATTGATGTTGGGTTTGCAGAAGTCATAGTTTGTCAGTTGGTGGAATTGTTCTGGACTGCATTAAGGTCCATCCATCCACCTCTCAGTAGATTTCAGCCCAGTTCAACACCACCAACTGACTACAACCTCAGTAATAAACATGAGCAGTGAAACTAACAGCAGGTGACAGTTGAAGATGAAGAAGGTGAAAGACAGGTCGAGGCACAGGCAGGTTAGTGGCAGGAAGCTGTTGTCATCCTGACAAACTGAGGGCCAGGACCTTAAACCCCGATCCAGCCAGGACCGTGTGTACAGAGTCAGGCCCACAGAATCTGACTTTGAAGCCAATGCCAAGAGCCGTAAACCTGCTTCTATCTAATGATCAGGGGGCAACTCCACTGTTTGTAACATCAAGTCAGATTGTATTGAAGTCTATGTGAAAATGTCCCTACTTCTCCTTGATTTATTAGCTCAGTAAACGTTTTCCTAATGAGTTTATGGTCTCAGTCTCTAGTTTCAAGTCTTCAATACAACATAAAGCAGAGTATGCATTAGGGTGTGGCTACTGTAAGACAGACACACAATCAGCACAGAGCAGGTCAGATCCACCCCTCACTCACACATTACAAACTGGAGGCTGCAAAATGGCAGCTCACAAACCAATGGGTGACGTCACGGTGGGCTGACACTCAGGCCTCCTCACACGCCTGGTAGAAAATATGCTGTTGTGAAAACCAAGTGTCAAGTTGATGGTTCTTCTGCTGGCAGTGACTGGTTTGTTGGGAATAAATACAGGATGTGTTGTGCAGGAACAGAACAGGTCAGACTGACAAAGACACACAACAAAGAGAGGTAGAAGAAAGTTAACCTGAAGATTGGTGGTTGCCACCTTCTCCACAGATGATGGAGTTATTAACCATATTGTGTTTGTCTTTTCCTTCCAGGCTTCAAGTGCCCTGTCTGCTCCAAGTTTGTGTCCTCGGATGAAATGGATCTTCACCTGGTTTTGTGCTTAACCAAACCCAGAGTGACATACAACGGTAGGACTGTCAGTTTCTTTGTGACACACTTTATATTGTAACATGAAGAAGGTAAGAATTTGAGCCTGGCAAGTGTGAGGAAACTAAAGCTAAATAAAGTCAAATAACTGAAAATGCAAACAGGATTACATCTTAATATCAACATCACTCTTGTATTACAGGCTTGTATTTGTCCTGGAGATGATGATCTTATCCTTATGTAACCTGATGCTCTGTTTGCCGTCGGCTTCTCTGTGAAATGTTGTGTAATCATCCGTAATATTTCCAAAACTGTAGACAAACAGTGTGGTTGCCTGTGGGCAGCTTCTTGTTTTATTTATCAGTGATCTGTTGTACTCTCATGTATTTAACAACCATGGTTAGTGCGACTGCATGAAAAAGTCCTTGTTGTCGTCCTCTGTCACTTCCTGTGGAGACCAGACCTAGAAGATGTAAAGTCTTAAAAATCCCCACATTGATTTTACAACAATGGAACCAGACTGCTAAGTCTGTGCTTCCAACAACTGCCACTCAGTCTCAGTGTTGAAACTGTGATATTTCACCTTCATTCATTTTAACCTAGGGCTCCTCTAGAAATGTGACGTCGTCTCATTGGGATAAAAATAAACTCATCACTGATGCCAGGAGGACAAACTACAGTGTACAGGATAACTGAGTACACCCTCTCTTAATTCTAACAAATTCACTGCTTTCTCTTTGCCAACAGGACATATTAGAGGTTCCTATATTTCTGCAACTGTAACTGTACATCGGTTATAAATGATGTATGTCAATATGAAATGGGAAAATTTGATTTTCGCGTCAAACATCCTTCTTGAAAGTTACAAAATAAGACTTAATAAAATGTTTTGTGCTTGTTAAGAGGACCAGACTCACCAGATGAGTGTGTTGAACCATCCCACGCAAACAAGTGTAGTTGGTTGACATTAATTGCTCTCAGTCTTAATGCTGATAACAATGGCACCACATGACAGAGACTTGTCTGGAGACTTGAGAAACAGAATTGTTTAGTCTTTGCCAAGGCCTATATTGACAAAGGTGAAGACTTTTGGGAATCCATTACTCTCCTCTAATGAGACAAATCTGATGGCATCTGAAATGTAGGATGTCACAGGACGACAGTGAGAAGTGTGGTACCAAGTGGGGATGTATGAGTACTGAGCATAGACTGTCTATAAACCTCTGGGTCTGTAAAGTGAAGCCAAAGCTTTTCCTCAGGTTACCTCGTGGTTCAGATCAGCCACCTCTAAAACATCAAGCAGCCCTGCCTTAACCTCCACCTGCCAGCTCTTCACTGTAAACAACCATGCCTCTCAGCATGGCTGAACTAGCACACAGTACAGCAGAATGTCTTCATTCTCTCTACTGACCATCAGGGGGCGACTCCACTGGTTGTTAAAGAAGTCAGATTATATTGAAGTCTATGGGAAAATGTCCCTACTTCTCCCATGATTTATTAGCTCAGTAAATGTTTTCCTGCTACTGTGTGATTGATAGACTGTACCACGTACAGTGACCTGCCGGACAATCAGGACAGAGCACAGAACAGGTCAGATCAACCCCTCACTCCTCCAAATATTTAAAAAAAAAAAAACAAGATGGCCGACGGGCAAATTACAAACCGGAGGCTTCACAATGGCGGTACACAAACCAATGGTGGGTGACATTTGGTACTGAAGGTGGTGCGGGGCTCTTAAGGAGGTCATCCTCCAGGAGTGGAAAAGCACCAGGACTTGTAGACCTGGTGCCAAAAAGGTGCAATACTTAAAAAAGGAGGACATATTCAGTACTAAAATATTACATATGTGGACTGAATCAAGGATGTACTGATCCTTGCAACCCCAAATATAAGCAATGTTGCCTAATTTACTTATTTTTTTTAAATAGTGGGTGAATTTAATTTTGTCACATTATGAATTGGACTGTCAATAATGTAGGAAAAAAGATTTCTAAACATTCAGAGGGGATGTACTCATTCATTCTGTCTACTCTATATAATGGAATCACAAGCTACTGCTTCATATTTGATCCGCTGATGTGGACCAATATCAGTCTGTCTGATGAGCTGCAATTGGATAACACTTGGACCACTGTCCACTTCCTGTTTCAAATCAATAGTCAGTATTGTTTCCTTTATCCATGATTGATCCATAAACTTAACTGTATTCATTATCATAGCGACAAAGGTCCTCTAACCTTAATGAAATGTTCACTCTACCTCAGCCTGATCAAGTAGCACCTAATCTGAACCAAACCATTTCTGCTCCACAACATCCACGACAGGTTTATGACAAATGTTTGTTATTAGCATGATGGCAAAGGTTTTAGTGAGCTTTCTGCTTCGCTCCTCTGTGCCTCAGAGGTGGGAACAAACATCCTATAGTAGTTTAGGTTGGTGGACAGATACTATCTTCGGCCCTGATGTGTCTAATCTTGGATGTTACTTTCTCCAGGCGCACATGAAGTACACAGGCAGGTATATAAAAAAAACAAGGCTTCTGGTGTTTCAGCTGCGTGACTATGCATACATGTTGGGTAAAGGCAGTTATACCAGGAGCCTGACTTCCAGCAGTGGTTTAGATCTGATGGGAATCTGTCGGTTTTAAGATCTTTCATTACAAATTACCTCATCCTGTATCTGCCTCTCAGCATGGCTGAACTAGCACACAGTACAGCAGACAACTGCATCTCTGGTGTGTTTGTCTCTTTGTACTGAATTTATTATTCTTACTCTCTAAAATCACACTCAGACATTTCAGCTCATACACGTTCCTCCACCACATTTCCCTTTTAGCTGGATGTTTCAGGGCAGGTTTAGTTCCTCTTTGAGTAAGTTGACGTCCTGTTCAGCTGCGACAGATTCCTCTCTGTCTTCCTGTTCCTGTCACATGATGACCTGCCCTGAGGTCCCCACAGGATGGAGTTAGCAAAGGACCACAGTCAGTAAAAAACACTGATGCTGTCTATATCCGCCAACAAGAAATCCTTTATCCACCACTTTGTGTCCTGAAAAGTCTTTTCACTCCAAATTTTGCTTAAATTTGGTTTAGATATTCTTGGTCTCCAGAGGAAGGACTCAAACCTTTTCTTTCATTCTTGTAGACTGGGTATGTGTATGTTGTTATAATCAGGAAGCTAATTGTCAGCTAGCTGTCAGAGTTTAAAACTAAAATATAGAAGAAGAGACTATTTCAAACTAAACAGTAGAAGAAGAGGTGAGCTAAAACTAAATGTATTATAGTTGGCGAAGCCTCAGACAGACAGAAGGTGGAGTTGGGTGATATTTCAACTTGGTTTCTTTTCTGAAGAATGTGTGTTCAAAAAGTACAGATTGTATCTAGACATGTTCTGGGTGAGCTTGTGGCTTTTCCACCTGGAGCATCATCAAGCCTTAAATTCCCAAAGAAGAGAGAATTAAAAAGTGGGTGGTGTTTGCAAGGACAGGCATTATGTAACACATAGTGAGGATGAAGCCTATGACCTGACTTGAATGTTACACCACCAGCAGGCCAATGAAATATCTCCACAGCTGTGTGTTCAGACATTCAAGGTTCTCAGAGGATGAATCATGATGCTTTCATCTTCATAGACATTCGTCTCCACCTTGGGATGAAATGATTACCCTCAGGTCAGCACTGCGTGGTTCATGAACAGAACATGTACAGTTAGTTCCCATCCTCCTCAGCATCCTTCATGCTCAGTGCTAATTAGCAACCATTAGCATTATCATCCAACATTTGCTGATTTAAGAGTACAGAGAGTCATGTGCCAAACAGATTTGATTTAATTTTGACTAGATTGTGATTTTAACAGTCTTTCAGTAGGTGGTGAAATGGTGAGGATGAAGTGTCATGGTCACTGAGCCCAGACATGGCGTCTGTGGTTATTCTACTAAGATCATCAGCTACACACACACACACACGTTGTTGCTTCAGCCAGCCAAGGGCTTCCCACACGGAATAAAGCCTCCTGATAAGTGCCAGATATGAACTGTGCCATTTGTCACTAACCTGGTGACTGACACGGCCAATCAGAGAGAGGAAAAGATGTAAGGTGACCTCATGTCAATACACAACACACAAACCTCTGCTCTCTAAATATATGCACCACTGGGTCATGACATAGTCGCACACAACCTGCAGCTGTCACATGGACATGACATGACACGACACAGCTCCTCCTGTCTCTGTTTCCATAGAGCTGCATTTAAGTTTCTCTCTTTTCCCCTTCAGTCAGCTGCTCAGAGGAGCCTGTGGCTGCTTAACCCTAACCTTCAGGGTCTGAAGAGTCCTAGAACAACACAGATTGTCAGTCATGCTAGCTGTTTCCCCTGCTGCCAATCTAGATGCCACGCTAAGATAAGCTAGACTAACCAAGTGACTGAGTCCAGCTCTGTGCTGAACACACAGGTATGAATCTTCTCATCTCACTCTTATTATCACCGCACGTAAACCTCCAACCCCTGGGTCCTGGGACAGTTGTTGTGAGTAAACAGTATAACAAAAAAATACACTTCCAAATTCATGGTATTTTATATATGTGTGGTGGTTATCTTGAAGTGAGCGCTGTCTGTCTGTGCTCTTCCTGTCTCTCTCTCTGGTGCTGGATAAAGAGCATAAAGCAAACTGAACATACATGTCCACACACATACACACACACACACACAACAGATGAGTCTTCCTCTCACTGTATCATCCACAGGCAGGGAACAGGAATCTTTGTTCAAACATTTTTAAAAAGGTAAATGTCTGAGTGAGGGAGTGAGTGAGTGACACTGTCAGGCCATGAAAGATGTTTCCCCTCAGCTGAGCTGCTGTGTGCTGCAGCCCATAATAACTGGCTTTTCCAGGCCAATGTGGGTTAATCCACTGTTACATAAGGTCAGTCCTAATGACTCTGTGTGTTCTGCTGCAGGTGATGGCTTTAATGGTGCACACGCTGACTCCCACTCCAGAGCTATGCAAAGCAGAACACACACACACACACACACACACACACACACACACACACACACACAGTGGTGAGTTTTCCTTGTGGCCATTTAACCAATAGTAAATCAGTTAGAGTGATATTAAGATGTGACCCAGGAGACCTCAGTAACTGTTATGACAACAGTATTACACAGCCCCGATGGGTCACACCACATCCACCTTCACCTGTAAACATTCATGACTGTGTCTTACATCTCCTCAGTAGGTCCTGCTACAGGACGCACACACACACACACACACACACACAGGTGATAATAATGGTTGTCATTGCTGGTAATTAATGCTCCCTTAAGGGACTTTATGGAAAAAAACACAACTCTCACTCCACATATAAAATATAAATAAGAAGGTAGTAGAACAGATATTCAGGTTTTTCTATGATCTTCAGTTACAACCACTGATCTGCAGCCTGTTTACTTTTACTGTTTTAACTGTTACTGTGGATATAATATCACTAGTAGTGGCATATCTAGAATGTTATATTACTTATACAGTTAACAATACTATATTGTTGTTACTGGGTTATATGTTGTTATTTACTGTTTTATTCCATTTCTATAATATAAAAATTCCCCACTTGCCCCTGTGGGTCTTGTGTATGTTTCCTCCTTCAAGCTCTGGTCCTCTACCAGAGGCCTGGGAGCTTTAGGGTTCAGTATCTGTTCCTAGGACTCATCTCTTCTGGACAGAGATCTCAGATGTTGTTCCTGGAATCTGCAAGTGTACTGTATTATTACTGAATAATTATATATAATATACATATACACATGTTTTCATACTTCTACCTTTATACTTACACTTATAAGTAAAAATGGCCCTTATCTCAGACATGGAGGTGTGGTATCATGGACCCAGAGCTCAGCTATAGATTCATCAGGTTTATCGGGATTGTTCCTGGTTCCCAGAGGAAACAACCTTTTCATTATTTAAACTTTTTTGAGGCTGTGAGTTTTCCTCTGGCACCACCTTCAGGACAAATTGTGAACTACACAAGTCATTGTATTCTAGTGGGGAGACTCCATTGAACTTAGTTGCACACATTAATACTTCTAATGACCTTGAGGATTTTCATCAAGCTCCTCCCTCGAGACAAATAGGTTTTAAATAGAAAAAACTGAACTGGATTTCACACTGTGTGTGTGTGTGTGTGTGTTGTCTGACAGAGGACGTCCTCACTAAGGATGCAGGAGAATGTGCGATCTGCCTGGAGGAGCTGGTTCAGGGGGACACCATTGCTCGCCTGCCCTGCCTCTGCATCTACCATAAAGGGTAGGAAGCTGCATCACTCCAGTTCTCTCATGATGAACAGGTTCTTCCCCTCCACAGTGATCGATTCATGAAAAACCACTGCTTCAGATGAAAAGATAAAGATCACTCTGATATGAACACAGCAGTTCTACCTATTGTTCTACGTTTGCCCACCAGAGGATGAAATAAGCACGTCAATGAAAACTTATTTCAAAAGCTGAGGAACACACCTGGAGTTTCTTCCAGTCTGTTCATACAGAGGCAATTGTGTCAGGGTTCAAAGGTAATGAAGACAAATTAAATTAATGAAAAATTAGTAAATACAAACAGTGATTAGTCATTTCAAAATAAAACAGGAAATAACCATGAAGTCCAGACAAACAGACTTTTCAGTGGCAGCTTTTTCTTTGATTGAACCTTTGTAGGACAATGTTGCAGATCAATGATTGAATATAAATACATAAAGGGTTATTATGAGTTTTACATTAATGTACTGAAGCATCTTGATCCAGCTTTAATTCAAAAACATTTGTTTTATCCATAAACATTTCGATCACCTGTGACTTTTCCTCAAATGATACAGAGCGACTCTGTATCTGCTGTGTTACCACCTGAACAGAAACTATGACGTGTAACATGTGACATACAATCTGTGCTGCAGCTGCATCGACGAGTGGTTTGAGGTGAACAGATCATGTCCAGAGCATCCGTCAGATTAAAGCTGGTTTGCACAGGTAACGTGTTTCCAAGCAGATTTCTTTTAAATCTACATGAATTTGTTTACAGCATTCATGCAATTTAGACCTGTTCTCTGCTGGTTGTTTGGTTGTAGGGACCCCCCACAGCGTGGATCCTGGGAGACTGCTGGACACTGTGACCACTGTGATCCGTTAACCACCCCCACCCCCTGAAAAATAATGTAGTACCATGGTGTGCCAAATCTCATTTAAAGCAATCTTCAGGGAAACAGACTTTGTGTTATGTCTTCATCCTCATTCAGTGTCTGGAGCCACGCAGGGCGTCACGACAGGCAGGACTCTGGACAGCTGATTGTACACCAGGACACTGGAGAAGGTGGACTGGAGGAGGGGAGGCAAGGGGGAGGATCATCCCTCCCCCTCCTCCTCTGTCCCTGCCCTCCTCCTGCAGCATCAGTGTCTACCAGTGCCTTGTTGCAGTGATGCCCAGCCGCAGCAGGGCGGCGCTGAGGAGTCCAACTGTCAGCAGAGCCAGCCTGACCGACTAGGCGGATCCACATGACCTGCAGGATCCACAGGACCCGAAGGACCCAACCTGCAGGACCATCAGGACCATCAGGACCCTCTCAACACTGCTGCCGTTTCCACCAGTTGAGGAGAAACAAGCCAGAGACAGGACAGCAGCAGAGACAGGTCTGCATCAGCAGCTCGGACACTTTCAGAACTGACACTGCTGTGAAAATGGTGCCAATACACATACACACACACACACACACACACACACACACGCACATCATCGGTACTCCATGTTGTGGAGGTCTGCAGGGACCCAAAGCCCAGATCAGGAGGATCTGAGTCAACCTGAACCTGCAGCAGTGTGTTGCTACGGTGACAGCAGTGTAACTGGAGGATACTTTTCATGTCACAATAACATGTAGCAACATCTGGAAGTTTCCCTTTAGAGCAAGGAAACATTTTGGTGATGTAATGAAAAGTCTTCCATGATAATTCGCGACAAAAACATGATGACATGAAAGATGATTCACCTGCTTCTAATCATAATAATAATAATCTTCAAGCAGATTTTAATCTGAATACATTAATGAACTAAAGCAACTGATCATATTTACACACATTTGGCTGCATCTTTATTGCATCTTTATTGTTTTGTGATGCAGAACAATGAAGATGATGATNGGCTCGGACTGTACCTTCGTCCTCAGTCTGACTGAACTGATCAGTGTTTATCATCATCATCATACAGCTGGTTTCTGTGAGCAGAGCCAGTGATGTCAATGTCATTTATGTTGTGGATTTTAGAGGATCAGGCCTTAATAGATGACACTCAATCGTGTCTGTGTGGTTTTCTTTTGTTTCTAACAGCTGCCTCTGACAGATAATGACTCATCCGGCTCAGCCAAATTGAAATGATCAAACCCTTTAGCTGATGAAAAGGCCTCTGATAAATCTTTTCAGTTCTGCGTTATAAGAATAATTTGTGAAATCAATGTGAAACCAAAGGAGGTGGTTCACAAGCTTCTGGAGGACAACAAAAGAATCCTCTTCTGCGAACATGTTGTTTGTGAAGCCGTCATGACCTTCCTCAGCAGATGGATGACCTGGGTGTGGGGCTTCGGTCACTGCAGCTTCTCTCTGTGCGTCGCCTGACTCCTGGTCGATGAGTTTGATCAGCTGTCTGGAGCAAAACCAATAACTATACTCCATCTCCATGACAACATGAGTATCTCCTTCCAGATGAAGGAAATGGACTTTGGATTCTGTTTGTCAAAAATCAATCAGTCGAGGATTAAAACGTCATTTGAGACAGATACTTCGTGTTTGTTGCGTAAACAGTTGGTTCAATCCAATCATGTCAACTTCACACTGAACATCCTGTGAAAACGGACAGATCCCACCTCTCACCTCTGCTTTTTCTGTACTTGTCTCCCTGTTGGGTGAACCTCTGTTTGGTACTGTGGTTGACAATTCGGTGACACATTTTATTTAGCAGCTACCATCACATCCGCTTGGGGCTTCCCCTATTTGCACATGCAGTGAGTGGAATGAAAAATGTGCAGTTTTAATGGTGTTTGGTGATTTCAAACACACAGCAGGTGCAAGTGCGTTGTATGTCCAGTCCTAAAACAAGCCTTATATGAACTACTATAGAATCAGTCAAGCACTTTTTAGCTCATTTATAATTTATTTCTTGCCAGTTCTGAGCCCCAGCAAACATCATTACCTAATGACATGTAACAGAGAATGTGTGCTGTTCAATATGTAACTGAGAATAACAGCCAAAATACAATGAATTCAAATGTTTGTTTTATGTAAAACTATGTACAAAAAACAGTTCAGATTGAATCCTTTGGATACCAATCATTCTCTTTTAGTTACTGCATTTTTATGCCATGTTCTTTTGTGTTTGAAGCTAATCAGAATTTTTAAGTAAAAGATCCAGATGTTGAATCAGTCTGAAGAGTGTTGTGTCTTGTTTTATTTCTCCACATACACATCTGTCAGCTGTGGAGCCCAGCAATGAAGCACACGGGGAGTTTGCAGTTGTTGCAGAGTCTCGTTTTATTTTAGTCAAGACAGTTCACACAGACTCAGGCCTGTGGTCAGTCACTGACACGGACTGTGGTCATTTGTCCAGTGACAAAAACAGTTTTATATTCATCAAACAAAGGCGACAAGGGTATAATGAAAGATGCTATTGAATTGTATAATGGGAATAGTTGGCTCGAGCACTCTTGGGATCAAAAATCAGGCCATCGCTGCCTCTGCTGATTTGATCATTTTTTTAAAGTCCATATTTTCTATTAAGGGACCACAATTAACTTCTCCAGTGTGTTGATCTCCATAAGAAGATATATTTGTGACTTTAAGAACCAAAAACCATCTCAGTGTAGTTTTAAATCTCTTTAAGGCTGCTCTGAGCCAATCAGAGGAGATGTCCTCTTTTTGGCCGACTTTTTCTCCTGAGTGATGCATTAAAGATATAGCAGCTTTTGGGTAAACACTGCAGGTCTTGGTGACCGCTTTGTTGTGACATCATTAAGTCCCAGAAGTCCTGACGGCTGGTTTTAAGGCTCAGTTTCTGAAAACAGGCTGTGAGCATTTCTCTGTGGACTGAGACCTTTGATACTTTCACTGTATTAATGTAATGACCTTTAGACTGTGAGGACCTTTAAATATATTTTTTAATTGCTCATTTTACTATAAAAGTACAGACCTCCACCAAAGCTGATAAAATAAGCCATACTTCAGAGAGTAAAAGTCTAATTCATAGTAGAGCTGAACAATTAATCAAAATATTATCAAAATGAAAATACGACCAATAGCAATACACATATCATAGGAGCTGCAGTTTCTTATTATACTCTCCAGACAAGAGGGAACATTTTTTCAGTTAAAGTAAAATGCACCACTCTGACTGAAATTGTGACATTCAACCCTAATTTATAGCAAATGGAAGTCAGTCTGAGGCCCTGCTGTTGTGTTCATGATGATGCAATGAACTGAACTCAGCGACATATTTGACCGGAGCATTAGCGTAACAAGCAGAGCGTCCTCCTGACTGAACCAAGCTCCATGTTTTTGTTCTTGTACAGTAACTGTCCTCGGGCCATCAGCCTCTTTCACCACTGTATTGGGTATCTGTGTATCACAGCTATCACACAAGCAGTAAACGTTATGATGTTGTTGTCATCTTGACAGAGGTACACCTTAAAACACTACCAGTCATGTGGAAAATAAACATCATGTCATGTTACAATCAAATAATAAATAAAAGTCTATTCAAGCAGGAAATCATTTGTTCCTGTTCATCAGAGCTTCCACTTCCTTTTTCTGTAACATTCTCATCAAAATGTCAGATAAGCTTCAGATAAACTTCCTCTGAAGCTGCCTGACTCTCCCTGCCTTCCCTCCCACCAAAAACTGCCTTCATTAACTCCTGCACACCATTTCCATCAGTGCATATTCTGTATTGTTACCCGTTTTCTTGTCTGTATACAACATCTATTGCCCGTCAGCCCGTCCTGGGTGAGGGATCCGTCCTCTGTTTCTCACCATGAGGTTTCTTTTTTTTTTTCCCCTGTTAAAAGGGTTTTTTGTTTTGAGTTTTTCCTCAGTTGATTAGTGCAAATGTTGCTTCATCAGCAGGTGATGATATAAAACATTTCCATTGAAGCAATTAGTGTGAGTTTGTGCAGCAGCAGTCCAGGTCTAACACCACACCTGATCAGTTGTCTAACACAAACTGTGTAGATCCAGTAAACACACACACACGTCGACTCCCGTGCAGACATATGTCGACTCGTGCCAGTCTCAGCCCAGTCACTGGAAGCGCAGTTGCTTCTCTGCCACAAACAGTTTCTCTTCCTCCTTCGACACCTGGTTTCCTTTCACACTGTAGGATCAAGACCAGAAACATCCACATTTTATCAGCACAGAGGGAAATGACCCTGATGCCGGGAGGGTTTGTTAGCACAACAACTACTACAACTACTGACACCATAAAACACAAAGCACTTGAACCTCCCCACCAGAATCAATATAATGTATTCACTTTTTATGTGGATTCATGCCTCTTAGAATTACCACCTAAACACGTGTGGAGGGGTATATGTGACCCTGTGATCGTGGTAAGGTCTCTCCATGGCAAATTGGAGGGGCCAGACTAAGAGCAATTCTAAAACCACAATGAATGAGGCAACATGGAAGCTATAGCACCTTGCCCGCAGAAGAGAAACTAGGGCCCTCTCCTGAAGCCAGACCTCGGAGAGGAGCTTGATCCACGAGGCCTGGACAGGCTCAGCCCAAAACAACTACATGGAGCAGTGGGGATGGGCATTGGTCCGATGCATTGTAGGCAGTTTGCTGCAACCACCAACCAGCCCTAGTTAAGAGGATGATTCAAACCCAAAACTTTTTGACGATACACTCACATTATGTGTACGGCTGGTGAAGAAGAAGAAAAACTGACTTCACCAGATAGGCCTGTAGCAGAGGACTAGGTCACTGCTCTGCCTTTTTATGGCGATTTGGTTGTGAACACAAGACGACATATCATCACCTTTAAATCAATATGGTGAACTTAACAAACAGCTGCTTATTTCAACTTCCAGCAGCTACACAACAGTATGATTGCTCATTTCCAGTTGTGTCTGTGTCAGCTGGTAAATCTCAGTGCAGCAAGTCTTTTAACTGTGTTTGGTCTCCACCAGCTCCTGAGAGAAAACATCTGACTCCTTAGCTGCTTAAGAGTCCACCATGTTTGAACTAAAAAGTTGTGGGTCAGACAACTAAACAATGAGCTGAAATCAAGCAATGTCTGAAGCTGAAACATGAAGCCAACACTGAGGAGCTCAACCCTGCAGCTCCTCTACAGACCACTAGAGTCTGGCTCCAACAGTGAGTCAGTCCCAGAGACTCTCATGTTAAAATGTCCAACTTTACAGCAGAAACAAACATGTTTACAGCCTGGAACAAAAACTGTTTTGGTCTCTATAGACAATTTTCTCCTTCATGATGACTGTGCAGGAGCAAGTTTTATATAACTCATTTGTTTACATTTTATTAAGTAAGTTGTGAAAATTGGGGCATGGTCTCCGAGTGACAGAGGAGTGGCAGTGAATGCTCCACCTCTTTGCCCACTTTGCTCTGCTAAGATGTGCCAAGAGTGGAGCAGCTCACTCCTCAGAAACCTGTGGCTGCCGTCACAGAGGCTACGTGCATCTGGCTGAATATCACAATCAAATTACCTAAAGCTGTGGGAGATGCAGATTTAGCTGATTATTCTGTTTCTTTGTCATAAAATATTGATTATAGCAGATCGATATCTATTAAAATCAAAGATTGTTGATGATCTGGCCCCTTCGCTGCCATCAAACCTCCTACTTCATGATATTCCAGTCATTACAATGTACAATAAAATGTCACAGTTTCATGACCCGTCCAAGCCTTTAAACATCTAAACAAAACTATAACACTGAAGTGAGACTAACAACACAATCTTTCACACACAAATGAAAAATGAAAAACTGACAATTTCATATGATTGATACAAATTTTCTGAAATGAGGTTGATTTCATCATTTTGACAGACCAAAATTCAGTTTTAGCGTAGATGGAAGGCTGCACACCACCAAACCATGTAGACCATTAGAGAAAAAGTCAGTTCAGTGTGACTGCTCCTCACCACATTTCTTTGAGTGCAGTGTTGTGAGTCAGGGCCTCAGCGATGTGTTTGATCCCCTGCACAGTGAGCTGGTTGTTGATTAACCTGCAGACAAGCACACGAAGCAGGTGAGTTTCTCACAATCAGTGTCTGATCCGAGGTCTGCTCCATGAAGCAGCTTCAACATACCCCAGATTTCTTCGCTATCTGGCTTCACTGAGTAACAACCAGTCACGTTCTGCTGTCACATGACAGTGGTTCACAAACACAGGCTACAAGTCGACAGGCAGCAGAGCCGCATGTTTTACATGTTAATATTAGACAAATGTGGAGAAGTCAACAGCTACAGGAAGAAGCCTTTAATACCACCGCACATCATTAGGACATGAGTAGATCTGACTATAACCACATTTGTGTCTTTCCATTAAATGAATGTGAATGAATGTTGTTTTGATGTCTTCTTATTCAGCTTTAATCTTCTTATTCTTATTCCGTTACAGCACTGGTGGTGTCAAACAGACTTTGGAGAAAATAAAAGATAAAAATCTTACATTTACATTTAATCATTTGGCAGACGCCATTATCTAATGTGACCTAAAATGGGACATCAGTTCAATTTAGTAGGAGGGACCTCGTGTAAGTGAGAAGTACAGCATCTATTAAAGAAGCGCAGTAGATCATATAAGAAAGTGCAATGAGTATCAATTTGATGTGTTATGTTTGATATGTTAGGGTTTTAGGAGAGGAGGTTCTCTCTGAAGAGATACATTTTCAAGAGCTTCTTGAAGATAGAGAGGGACTTCCCTGCTCTGATAGGGTTGAGACTCAGAGTGATGTGATCTTTTGGGCTGGCTGCTGCATTCTGGACCATCTGTGAGGGTTTGACTGAGCACAAAGGAACTGACTCGACCAAGACAAAGATGCAACATGGTCAGAGGAGGATAACCGGTCATCGAACATGACAAGTTTCGACCTTGGTTGGGTTAATAAATACGGAGGTGTAACAAAGTACGAAGCTTCACTGCTTCAGTCAGTCTCTGTTGTAGGATAACATCAGTGAAATGCTTTTGACAGTTGTTGCAGCCAACAGGAAAAAAAGATGAAGAAGACAGAAGGGTGGTAATGCACCTAAAAGTTGTTTGCCAACTACCATTGAACATTAGAAGAAGTAAAGAGGCCCTCTGCGATAATGAGGGACACACAAAAAGTCATTGGGGAGCCGAAGGGTTTGTCAGTCTCTGAACTGAGCACCCAGCTCCAGAGGATCTTCTGTGAATGATGATGCCATTTTCCAAGAGAACTGATTGGTCAGTAGGTGGTGTGTAGCCTAAGTAGCCTAATAAAAAGTGAACCACCGTTGTACCCCTGAAAACCCAGGGTCAAACCTTAAGTTACCTCTTTAACTGCACAACCTGCTTCATAGCACAGACCTCTAGGTGTTCCAACAGCATGACAGACCTCTGACCTCTGTGATATCATGTGTGTGCGCTTGTGTGTTTTCCATACCAAAGGTGAGTTAAACCCGTGTTGGCTTTCACGAACTCAGCCAAATGTGGAGCAGCCTCATCAGTCAGCTCGTTCTGCACCAACCTACAACAGCACAGACAGGATCCTCTGTACAGAGTTCTTTGTGCAGAGCAGCAGATTCCTGCAGCACAGAGTCAGTGATCTGCCTACCAGAAAATCCTTAAGACGCTGTTCTCTGTCAGAGCTTCCATCAGGAGCTTTCCACCTTTTGACGTGATGCCATTTGCTGAGAGACTAGAGCAGAGAAATGAAGTTAAAAAAGTTTAAAATCAGTAGGTTTTTATTGTCTTTGTGGGTCCAGCAGCTGCCTCCTCACCTGAGGTTAGTAAGACTTGGGTGGTGCCTCAAAGCTTCTGCAAATGCTTCTGCTCCTTCGTCACCGATGCTGTTTCCCCACATCCTAAAATCAAGATCATCCTAACCTTCATCAGCTGACCCCGTCTTCAGCCAGAGGGGGAAGATTCATCTGGCATGTTTTCATTTTCACTGCTCAGTCTTAGATATAGAAAGCTAAGGCTGGGACAATACACAATTTTAGTGCCTATGATGAAATAAGTTGATCCTGGTGAATTTCCATCATCGGGATAATCGTGAATATCCTTGCACAAGTGACAGTGAAATGCTGCCAAGCTCACCAACCAAGGACCAAGGATTGGCTCATCTCATTCATTCAGCCTCAAGGCTGCAGGACAGTTGTCCAAAGAGGTTCAATTTGACTTTGTGCCACAATGACCTTACTTTTGTAAAAGAATAATTCCTGTAATAGAGTCCGATTGAAATTGATGTGATTGCTTTTGACTAAAAAGATGAGTTCAATCTGTTTCTTATCAAAATGTGAGGACACGTGATATCAGTATGTTTTATTATTGCTATAATATTGTGGATCACAATTATTTCAGTCAGGATAAGCCTGACATGAAATTTTCATATCATCCCTTGCACAGACACATCCATCAAGATAAAACTCGTCAAACAACTTCTCTGTCGTTCACTGGTTTCACCAGTTTCACTTGTCCAGTTTGGGTTCAATGAACTCCTTTTAAATAAGGCTCAATCAGATTAAATCATCAGAACAGCTGGGTAACAATGAGCTGTAATAACTGATCTAACCCATCAACCAACAACTCATTGGCTGTCATGTCGTCTACTGATTCCGAGCACCCTGGATTAACTGATATAAAAAGACATGAAGTCTCACCCCACATCAAAGATAGACGAGCTCTTCTGAACTGCACTGGCCAGATTTCTCCCACCAACACTCGTGATGTTGTTTTTACCAATCCTAAGGACAAAATCGGTTTGACAGCATTTAAGATTTCATAATTATTGTAATTAGTATTAAAAGATCATTTTATCTCGTTCGTGGGAAACATACTTGAGAACTCGCAGCTTTGGACATTCTTCTATTATCTGAGCAACCATCTTGGCTCCAACATCTGTGATGTGATTGTTATAAAGTCTGAGGACAAGAATAAAGATTCAGTTTCACTTAAATAATAAAACAGTCTCGCAGTGTACTTTATGGGTTTCCAAGAAAAGATGACTGAGAACCTGCACAGAGATAACTTCAGGTAGTATGAACACTTGTTGAGGCAGTAATCTGCCTTTATTGGCCAGTGAATTCTGTTTTACCTCTACCATTTAAAAGTAAAACTATATACCCAAAGACAAAGATGTAGCTTTAAACAAAACATGACACCTGATATTTAAAACTAGTACACAACCTTTTTCCCACTCCCACACCCACAGATATGCTAAAGGTTGAGCTGCTAAAGACACAGGCCTCAACAATCTGCTCCACCTCTCACTAACTCACAGTATAATGAAAACCACATGACCAATGAATACAAATGAACAAATAAAAATGTCATAAAGAACCAGGGCGAGCCAAAATTGGAAAGTAGAGTGGGTGATCTACTAAGTAGAATGTCGGTGGTTTGATCCCCGCCTACTCCTCTGTGGACAATTTTCCTAAAGTCAAAAGTCAGAGATTAAACACTGGGGTGTGAGGTTTGAAAGTGAGCAGCCAGACCACATGTGGAGTTGATCAGGCTTCTACTGTGATCTCATCTCTGCCAGGTATAAATGCAGACTGTACAGTGTGACCACATTCTTAGGATCCAGGATCACAACCCAGCGGTTGTATGATTCCACCAACCAGTCAGGTTACAGGAAGAATGTCATCAATGTCTCCTTCCTGAGTTACAGTGTTGAATAATGACCCAAGTATTTAGCAGAACATTATGATGTCACAGTGACGTTGATTGTTTATGGTGTTGTTTATATCCTTTTGGATATAAACTTATTTTATCCTGTTGGACATTGACCTGTTGGAAGTATCATAATTAGCATATGAATTTATAAGGTTGCAACACGTCTTATCAGTTTGATAAAGACGTTTTCTGAATTTGTTTGTGTTCACATGTGCTCTGAAGTTGAAAGTCAGGTAATATACACAAATACAGATCATAAGAAGACTCAAAGTTGTAGTTGCTGCCAAAGGTGAAAACTGAGATCCAGAGGTGGGAGTAAGTCAAGTACCAAGTCTTAACCTTCAAGTCTCCAGTGATGAGAATCAAGTCAATTATACAAAATCTTGACGATCAGCTCCAGTTTCCTCTGTTGCATCTGCTTTCACCTGATAAATCAGACTGATACTTGACATTTTGTGCCAGAGTGTAGATCTGTGGCTGCAACGGCTGCTGCTGTTATTAATGTTAGTCTTACTGTTATAATGATCCTACGAAAGGTCTGTTTTCCATTGTCTATTTACTTGTCAGCAGCATTACCCAAAAAGTGATTTGCATCAAAGCTGGTGGAGGGGTCAAGTGAGTGAGTAAGTATCTTATGACTTGGCTCTTCCCATGAGAACTGGCTAGTGTGTTATCCTCAGGTGTCACATGCTAGTAGGTTGCCGGATTTGTGGGCATTGTACTACAAATCACCCACTCCTCTTTAACATCAATTCACCTGTCTCAAGTCAAAGTCGAGCCTCAAGCCATGAAACCAAGTGGAAGTCAAGTCCACTCTTCTTTGTTCTTGGTCAGGCAAGTCTCAAGTCCTCAAGTTCAAGTCATGTGACTGAAGTACCCCATTACTACTGCAAACAATGAAATGAAAGTACAGCTGCATTAATTTAAGCACCTTCATCATTTGTCTCTGGTTAAACTGTACAGTTACTAAAAATTCATTCACACCTTCCGACCAATCAGAATCCAGAATTTAGTTTTTTACTTACCCCAAGACTTCCACAACTTTGTGCTTACACAACTCCTCTGCAAGAATCTCGATGCTGCTGTCTGACAGGTGGTTGACGCACAACCTGAAGCAGTTAACATTACACACAATAAGGTTCCCAGCCTTTTCTAGAGATCATTTTCCAGGACTTTTCCGGAACATTTTCAGTGATGATCTACTTCATATGACAAAAAGGAGTCACACCACAAACCAATACGTTCCTATCTGTGGAAGATTTAAGATAAGTGCAGTCTATACTTATCTATGAAATCATGATAAATCTCATCACAAAATGTATCATTTCATTATTGTTAATTAATTAATAACCTGACTTTTTTTCTTCTGAATTATATTAACCATTTCAATGGGGACACCAATAACTAAATAGTAGTCTACACTTTTTCTTCCTGACAAAGACTGAAGTTATCAGCTAAATGTGAGCAATGTAAATCCAAAGTTGAGTCAGTGCCTATTTACTGTGGCTGGGTCACTTTATCTCACTTTAATCTCTCTGCTAGTAAGAGAAAGTGACTTACAGACATTTGAAGGACAACATACGTGGTGTGGAGGTCAGAAGGTTGGTAAAAACATGTTTGCACCTCTTACCTCACTACGGTCATCTTACAGAATGAAGGCCTCAGCTGCTTCACCCCATAGTCGCTGATGTTGTTGTTATCCATGTCAAGCCCGAGCAGTTTCTTGCGGTGTTGAAGCACAAAGTTCAGGGCAGTGCAGTCACCTGAGTACACATTACAGTACCCCAGCTTGATCAGGCCCGCCGTGATGCCTTTCGCCGTCATCTGAGCGATGTCTTTGCTGCCTGTCTCAAAGATGCACCTCAGCATCCACAGGAAGTTGGGCAAAACGTGAACTTTCTTGCCTTCATCCCCACTGTAGTGGGGTAAGCCATTGAGGTGGGACTTCACACTAGTGGACAGATATGATTTTAGCAAGGTTTGTTTCTTATGTAGTAACAGAGGCGACACCAGGTGCTGCATCAGGCCAGTGTTAGCCTTGGACAGCAGTCCACACACGAAGAGATTAGTGAACTGTAGGTGCTCATTAGTTGCAAATGGTTTCTTCTCGCTGGGATTTGAATTGTCTCTGACACAAAGGAGACAGGACGGTTCCTTTTTCCTGCTGCACTCTGTGAAGAACTTGAGGACGGAGTTCGCAGCACCCTGTTCATCCAGCACAAGTGCAAATGCTGCCAAGAACGACTGGAGGGTGATGTGGAGGAACTCAAAGTTAACAGGACTTCCGCTGGCATCGTGCTCACTGACTGGTCTGAGAAAGCCCAGGGGCAGGTCCTCCTCGCTCAGACCACACGCAGCGATCTCCTCTTGGTTACAAATGAAGCTACCTCTGTCCATACCCTGAAGTGCTAGCTTGGCAAACGCAATTAGGGGTTTTAGTCCTGTTTTGAAAGTCTCTGAAGTGCAGCGGGTGCTTTTCTTCAGCAGGGATGGAGCTGCTGAGATCGAACGGCTGAGGAACACCTCTGACAGCAAGAGGAAGATATTGGTGAGTGTGATGCAGGTGTCGGGCAGAAGAAAACTATCATGCATTGTGTGCAAGTGCCTGAAACTCTTGAAAACAATCCAGCAGAAGAGCGGGGTGGAGCACAGTCCACAGAGGTGGGGGTTAGCATCGAGCTGAACTGACACCATCTCTCTGTGTTCCTCTTCCTTAAAGTGCAAATCGATGTAGGTCTTTAGGTGAGTTAGGGAGAACCCCAGCAGAACCACCTTCTTTCTGATCACCCTATTCTGGATCTCAATCCCTGTGCGGGCTGTCAGCACCTTCTGGGAGCCCTTGAGTAGTTTCCCACTGAGCAGGCTGATGAGCAGCTGGAGGGGATGTGCCTTGGCTTCTGGTGACACCACTTCAGGGACATTCATCAGGTCTAGATCCTCTTGAATCTCATCATAGCCATCAAATGTAAAAATAACCTTCTCTGGGAAGCGCAGGATGTAATCAAACACCTCATCATCTGGATCATGATCGGGGTGACAGTTGTATTTAAGCAAAAGGTCTCTGAGGGAGATCTGTTCTGTTTCCTTGAAGATGTTGAACATCCTACAGCGGAACTTAAAGAAGAAGATGGCGTCTGTCTGCAGCTCCTTCTTGGACCACAGGTTCTGGACCTTCTGCAGGAGGATGGATTTTCCCACACCAGCATCCCCAACCACATAGATGATTTCACCTTGAGGATTAAAGGCCGCGTGGTCTCCCAGGAGCTGGTCCAGATTCTCCACAAAGCCCAGGCTTTCATTGCACTCATTCAACAATTCCATCAAGGTGTCAGTGTAGAGCTCCTCCAGACGGGTCTCCTCTTGCTGGCTGTATGACATAATGAAGCAGGTGTCCCGGCTCATTTCATGCCTCATCTTCTCACTATACCTGCTGACTTTCAGGAAATAAGGAAGCCATTACTGCTGTTGGTGGAGCCAGAGTTAGATGTGATGAAGTGCTTCATCATTTTCCATTTAAGAACCTGACAAAATTTTTCTGATCCAAAAATAGATGTGTTAGGTTTGTGTGGGGGTTTGTGTGTCTGTATCTTTTACCTTAGTTACACTAGATAGGCTTAGAGGAGTGCTATTCTTCTTTGCAGGAAGTGTACAGAAGGTCAAACTTGCAAATATCCGTTTATCTCATTATCTAAGGATAACAAAGCTTGTTTTCTCAATAAAATGAGTTATTATCATTATAAATCCATAAAAAATAAATAAAATATTAATATTATAGTGGTATTAAGTTTCATTTTTGTTCTCTTATCTGGAGATTACTTGTTTTCCCCAGTTAATATCTTTTTATCTCAAGAAACAAGTTGTTTTTCCCTGACAATATCTTATCAACATTAATATTAATATCTTATCTTAAAGAAACCAGTAGTGTCTCATTATCTCAAGAAAACAAACTAATTTTCCTCCCATAATATCCTGTTATCTATGGCCTTTCTTAGCTTAAGTAGAGGAGTTAAGTGTTAAAATAATTATAATATTGTATTGTATGTTTCGGGTATAAGGGAGACATGTGAAGGTACAACGTTCAGTACCAATAGCAGCGAAATGACGGTTAGACTCAGAAAAAAGATCTTTTATTTGATATACTATAAATTAATAGAACCTGTCTATGACCTGTCTCACACCTTGGTGTGAGACACATGGGATTATTTTGTGATGATAGCAAAGCCCATCTTGTTGGCACAGAGCAGCCCTGGTGGGTGTGACACTTACTGGGATCCGTGTTAACCACTTCCATCAGCGTGGTGTCACTGCTCGGGCTGAAGCCGATCTCCTTGAGCCAGGGCTGGAGGTCTATGTAAGCATCACGTACTTTATATATGATGAATATGAAGTATTCACAGGCCTGCTCCCCTTTGCATCGGACAAGCTCCAAGATTTTGCGCACCTCAAAAATAATGACAGGAAAGGAAAGTAAGTGCCAGAACACAGCAACAGTTAATAAGAGCTTACAATAATGGCCTCGGCCGTGTTCGATTTCCCCACCTGATCAGTCTTGGTGGCGGTTCGTTGTACGATCTCAACGTCCTCCTCGCACAGGAAGCCACAGGCCAACATGTTGTCCAGGATGCACTGAATGCTCCTGAGGCTGGACACCAGCAGCTCTCTGTGGTAGGTGAGGACTTTGAGGGATGTGGCCCCTCTGTGATCCATGTCACCTCTGTGGAGCAGCAGGTTAGAGTGGCCTTGTAATGAGTCCTGATAACACTGTTAAATGTCTGGATGCTGCTCAGCTGTGATACCGGTCAAACCACTGACAGCTGCCCCACACTGACACCCAGCCTGTCTGCAGCTGCTCCACGGGAAAAGTAGTCCCCGCTGTTTCTAACCAATGTTGTTCTGAAGCTGGTTCCTCAATCTTCGCCTGGTTCCTGTTCAATATAGGAATGACTCGGTGACTGACTGGTTACTGACTGGTAATACTCAGACAGCCAGTCGAACTAACGCCCCTTTGTTCTAGTTAAATGTTAACTCTCAAAACTAACGGGTGAGAGCGTTTGAACACCTGTGAGCTAGAGGTTAAAACAAACTAACCCTAACTCTAACCGCTGCACCAGCTGTGTTGTCTGGCCCAGAAAAAAAAAACGCTAAAACTGATGCTATACAAAAACAAACTGATCCTACCACTGTGTTTGCGTCGACACCAAAGCGCCGAAAACAGTGTGAAATAAAACCCACGTATTTAAATGAACTAACGGGACAGTTTACCTTCTGTTCGCTAGGTCTGCTGTAAAAAATAAAATAAAAGATCCCTCCGCCGCAGCTCTGTGTCGTAGGAAGTGAAAGTATTTGGCATCGACGCGTCACTTCTCTCCACAATTTCACAACTCGCACCCTGTGGTGCGTTCAAGCACACAGGGAAATGTGGGTTGAAATACCAGGTAAATTCCGCTCTCAACTTAATCAAAAAAAAAATTTCAATGTGGATGTCAGATCACAACAGTGAGGTCAACTGCAGATTCGGCTGTTGAACTTAAAGGAAACACGTTCAAATGCTGAGCTATTCTCATTTTATTTTGAAATTTGAAACCTTGAAATCTCTATTTTATTTATGAAGGCAAACCAACTGATTTAAAGGGCCCATATATATATATATAGTCAAGCCCGAAATTATTCACACCCCTGGCAAATTTTGACTGAAACTTATTATTATTATTAAGTTTTTTCTTGATTGGAAATGACACAGGCGCCTCCCAGAAGATAATAAGACGATATACAGGAGGCATCATTGTGGAAAAAAAAAATTCTCAGCTTTTATTTACATTTGAACAGAAAGCTGATTAAAACAGCTGTTCCCAATGAATCAGGGTAGTTAGGATGCTTTAGAACAGCTTGGACTATTTGAATGGTACAGAACTTTGGATTTTCCCAAAGACTGTGACAGTTTGCAACTTAACACAAGTGAGATGTCCATGTCTTTTTTGACTATAGAGTAGGTCTACATATCCATCCGACCTTGCAGGATTTAGTTTTAGAGTGTTTACCTGAAATTTGCTATATTTTATTTGTTTTCTCTGAGTGGGAAGTCTATTTTTTTTTATTAGATCAGAACAGAACAGTCAGGCGATCATGAGTTGTGATTGAATCATCCAATAAAACAAAATTCTGGTTTAAAGGCTCAGTTTTCAGTTTGAAAACAGGCTGTGAGCATTTCTCTATGGACTGAGACCTTTGATACTTTCACAGCATCAATACAGAACCTAGACCAGCTTTATAACCAAAGAAGGCACAAATATCTACCTTAGGATACCTTAAGACTATATGGGACCTTAAAGGTAGACCTGGCTAATCTGTTGACTGGATGGAGAGAAGGGGCATTGGAAACAGTTGTTTTGCTTTTATAAATGAAAAAAAAAAGTCATGAATGTGGAAATGGGTTTAATCTTGAAGTTGATGTCAGTGACCTGCTTTATAAAACAAAACAAACAAAGATAAAAAAAAAAAAAAACAAAACATGGACATCTCACTTTACCTTTAAAATGCACATCTGATTTAGTAAAAACACAAGTTTATTGTGATGAAATTTACATACCGCATAAATAGGACAGTCTCACAGGTGGTAAATGTTTTAGAGAAAAACAAAAATGGATCATCGTTGACATAATTGTTATTGTGCACAGAGCAAAAAGTCAACAACACAACTCACAGGCCAACAAAAAAAGTAAACACATACACACATACACAAACACATTGTATTATTATTCCATGTGAACAAAAATGAAGGTAACTGAACATGAGAAATTGTTCAATGCAGACGTAGCATAATGAGTTAACTTAACACCAAACAGTATTATACATGAAAATATGTGCTCCTTGCACCAGTTTAATGATCTTGCCTTAATACTGATTGATTTTTTTGGATTTAACTGGTGATGCTCTGTAGTGCAAATAAATCTTTTTTACATCTTTTACATCAAAATGTATCATTTTCACACGTATGAAATATTCAGGTTTTTTTTTTTTTAGATTTCAATTTGAATTGTGAGTTTTAATTAAATTGAATTTGAGCCACAAACATGAAACAATAATAAACACAAGTGGGCAGCGCCTCAGCTCTTAGCTCAGTAGTGTTGAAGCTGTGTCTTAACAACTGGATGAAATTAATGAGATGAAATCAAATGCCATAAAATGCAAGCTGCAGAACAGCTGAACTTGGCATTTGGTGAGAGCTGAAGCTAGTGTAGGTCAGTGTAACAGAGATGATCACACCCCTGCTTGTACCACATACGTCCACCACGGCTGAAAAACATCAGTAACATCGACAGAGATCAGATTTCGCTCTCGTACGTGTGCATGTAGGTTTTAAGCGAGAGGATTTCAGCGTAGCTCCGGGTGGTTCTGCGATACAGGTCCAGGCCTGTGAGGATCTCCACATCCCTGACCCGAGCTGTGTGCATCTTTATCAGGTCCTCCACCCAGCGGGACTCCTCCTCTGAGCTCTGCATGCAGGAGTACACACAGCATTAGCAGTGTCAGCAGAACTACATGCAGATACACATAACACACCACACAGTAAATATAATTTAATATACTGTGGATCAGTTTAAAATCAGCTGAAATTTTCTGCATTTACTGAATGTGTCCAAGCTGCTGAAGCAAAATGTCACTTTGAACTTCTTAAAGGGCCATATTTTAACTTCTCCAGTCTTTCATTTTGAAGTGTTGATATCCATCTGAAGATATATTAGTGGTTTTAAGAACCAAAACCCATCTAAGTATAGTTTTACATCTCTCTCTCTCAGGTTTCTCTCTGGAGCTCTCTGGAGATTTTCTCTGATTGGCCGACTGTTTTCCAAGTGATCCAATAAAAATATAGCAGATTTCAGGTAAATACTCAGAGAAGTCAAATGTTCTCTGAAGCTCTAGTCACAGCAGGTCAGTCAGCCAATCAGAGAATTTGTGCTTTTCTTGATTGATTGAGTGTTTTCTGACCCAATAAATATATAGCAGATTTCAGGCAAATACTCCAAATCCTGTAAGGTTGGATGGTGGGTCCAGGTGGGTGGGGCTTTGGGGTGTGGCTGAGGGCAGTGGCCTCATTGTTGTGACATCACAAAGATCCAGAAGTCCTGACAGCTGGTTTTAAGGCTCAGTTTCTGAAAACAGGCTGTGAGCATTTCTCTGTGGACTGAGACCTTTGATACTTTCACTGTATTAATGTTGAACCCAGAGCTGATTTATAAAGGACATCTACCTTTAGTCTTAAGTTGTCCCTGATGGACTTTTCTGGTGATGGGTTACAGCTATATCTGAGATGTGTAAGGAAGATGGATCAGAATCTGAAGTCAGTGATGAGTTCCTGGGTTTTGTGGATGTGTTGAGCTGGAGGTTGTTGTGGCAACAGGTGACTGTTTTGGCCACCTGCTTCCTGTAGCTACACTTACTGTTTTATAATTGTGTTATCAGCAATTGAACTCGACAGATTTAACAACTTGATCAGCTACATCAGAATTCTCTTTAGACCTTTCCACTTCTTTTGAGCTTACATAGTGTTTACATAAGTCAAATATGTCTAATCTTCGCTATAAGTGTGTTCACATTCAGGGGTCACACCCTTCAGAGGCTGAATTTGACTGGCTGCATCGCAACAACCTGTCCCATTTCAAAGTCTCTTTCAAATGTGGGTGAGAGATGCATCCTACGATGGGCCACACCCTGCGATGTGGCCCCTGAGACACAACTATGATTCTGTTGATATTGGTTCTCAGATCTGGAAATGTGATGAAGATGATGCTTACATTGCAGGTCTCATCGTTGTTGGGTCTGTGCGGCAGGATGAAGGCAGCGCTGGTGAGTGGGCCACTGCATGAGTCTGCAGCCTGTGTGAAGTCTAAACAGCTGGTCAGAACCACAAAGTAGTGTGTGGGGATGGGTATCGTCCCACTTACAAACCTGCCATGAAGATCAAGCAGAAAACTCAAACTCAATTTTTATTTCTAACAACAGAACTAAATTTTAAATTCACCAGGAGGAAGTTAGTCAGGTTCAAAAGCTCTGTAGGTGGTCATTCATGTGTTAAAAGTCCTTTATGTTGTGTGTGTAGTTCCTCCAAATAATGGTAAAGCATAGATGAGCTGGCAAGGACTGATAGTTAAACAAACAATAATGAAACTGTGTTTGTAGCTGCACTAAAATGCAAATATAACTCACTCTTTGATCTTCTCTGCTGAGTCCCTGACACCATCATAGTTGTAGTCAAATATGGGTCCAATGAGCATGTTCACACCGTTCCTCTCAGTGGCAAATTTCTTCACCAGCACTCTCTGGAAATAGTTCCATACTCCTGAGAGAGGGAGGTGGGGGTGAGACAAACAGAGAGAGAGGTGGGGGAAATAAGAGAGTCAAAGGTCAAAGGTCTGATCAGGTTTCCTCTCACACAGTTCAGGGGTAAACAGCAGTAAACAATAAACACTGACTCACTCTTGAATGCAGGATACATGGGAACAGT
Source organism: Rachycentron canadum (assembly GCA_038496675.1). Taxonomy (NCBI): domain Eukaryota; kingdom Metazoa; phylum Chordata; class Actinopteri; order Carangiformes; family Rachycentridae; genus Rachycentron; species Rachycentron canadum. The sequence continues at coordinate 15,902,927 of CM076653.1, forward strand.
GTTGGTGATCAGGACCGCGTCGTATTTCTTCTCTGTGTTTGAGGACAATTCTGTCAATGAAGATGAAATACACAACATCAACAACTACATCAGCTGTAGTGTGATGATCAGCAATGGAGGCAGTATAAATAAGGCTTGGATTTGGGCAGCAACTAACCATTATTTCTCATCAAACATTTTATGTTCTCATCGTAGATTTCAGAACTGAAAGCATTGTCTTCATTTGTCAAGATCACAAATACTGATTTCAAAATTAATTCAATTGGATGGGCTTCAATATATTTTTGCAACACATCTGTATCTGTAGCAGCTTCAGGAAGTGTTCAGACCCCTTCATTTTCTCATTTACAAAAGTCTTGAGATCCTCAATCCAGGACTTGTCCAGTCTTCTTGGTCACATCTCTACAGTCTCTGAACACCTGGATTTGTCTCAGACTTCCTGACCAACCCTCTCAGGCTCTGTCACACTGGATATGAAGTGAACTGATCTTCAGGTCCCTCCACTGATGTTCTGTTGGGGTCTTTGTCTGCTCAACAGTCTTGGCCTAAGGTCACTGTCCTGCTGAAAGGACTCTATATCAGGTTCCCTTCAAGAACTTCTGTATTTTGCATCCATCCTTCCCACAGTTATGAGCTGCCTCCCTCACTTGATGTTTGGAGGTCCAGAGACTCTTGATCCTCCTCCTCTCAGAGTCTTTAGATACTGTCATCTATATTTTCCTCACAGTGTCTATGTCTGGTCTCTCTACCACAAAGACCTGATTGATGGAGATCTGGTGAGAAGGTCGTCCTTCCAGCAGCTTCTCCACTTCTCTGCATAGGACTCTGAAGCTCTGTCACAGGGACCTCCTCCCTGACCAAGACCGTTCTTACTCAGTCTGTCTGGATACTAGATCTGGAAAAGTCCTTCCAGACTTCTTCCTCCTTCCACAGTTTTTGTTCCACTATTCTCTCTGGAACACTCTGAGCTCTTGGTCCTGATCTATGTCTCACCATTGGACTTCATGGTCTCAGTCCTGACAGGCAGCGTGAACTGAGGGACTTTGTATATGAGTGTCTTTCTAAACTCTGACCAGAGAAAAGAGTCTGAGATGTTAATTCTAAAAACATAGTATAGTATGTATGTAGTAAGTATAGACTGAATTGAAAAACATTTTGTTTATTTAGAATTTTATCAGGGCAGAGGAGGTAACGGGTCTGAACACTTTCTTATTGATGGTCTAAGCTGAGCTGGTGAACTCACGTGGTGGGTACAGGAAGGCGTAGGTGATCTGTTTGTCAGCTCTGTAGTTGGTGCAGGACTGGCTGTAGGCTGGAGGGACTCTGGTATCAGGTCTCACACAGTTGGACAGGGCTTCAGGCAGAGGAGACACTTCTACCTAGAGGACCACACACACACACACACACACACACACACACACACACACGCACACACACAGGACATAGGTCTTCTAACATCTAGCTTCAGTTTTTCAGTTTTTTTCAGGTAATTGAGAGGGAAGAGTTCAGCTCTACTTCTGGCAGCAGGTGGCGCTTGAAGCACAGATTCTAAAATCAATCACCCTCAACTTGATCTGTGATCAAATCATTTTTCATTTAGTATATGTGAAAAGTAGAAAACATAGCTTTAATACTGACAGCCTCCTTTTTTTGATTTAATAATAGCAAACAGTAAGCGTGGCAGCTGTATATTTTCTAAAATCACAATACTGTGAGACATGTTTCTAGTCAAACAAATATTTACACTAACTGCTGTTAGTAGCTGAAACATCTTCCCTCCATGAATAATAATAATTCAATAATCAAAATAATACTAACAGTCATATTTTAGTATGTCAGATCAATTAATAATAGAATGAATATGATACAAATAACAACAATCAACAATCTAAACAATAATAAAAACAACAATCAGTCAACACCATGACTGAGTGTTTCCCTTGACCTGCAGTGAACCAATGTCCACACAGTCAGGGAGTCATACATCACAAACCTAAGGAACCAATCCTGGTTATTTTGGGGGGGGCGGGGGCAGGGTTAAATTAACCTGAAACCCACTGCTGGCTACAAGCTAACAAACAACATAAACAAATTAAGATGCTAACTATGCTAACTGCTCTGATACGTCTGCTAGTCTCTGATTCTGGTCTCAACAGACTCCTGATCTCAGTCTGGGTCTGACTGAGGCTCAAACATGAGGCTGAGTCTCTCTGATTGTTTCCTCCTCTGACCATCTTCATCTTCCTTCATCTTCCTCTCTGATCTTTCACCTTTCAGCCTGGAGCAAACAGGTGGTGGGCGGGGCTAAGACCTGATCCAGGTTTCTCAATCAGGAAGTCAAGTAGATGAGCTGAGTTTTTGATTTTTTTTACTTTATCCAGGAAAACCATATTAAACAAAATGTTATTTGTAAAAAGATTTTTACAGCATTCGAAAAATGAACAGTACCTGTCTGCTGACTGTGTATGATGTCCACAGGGGCATAGACAGAGCCTCGCTGTAGCCACTAATGTAGTCACTGTGGTGAAGGATGGAGTATTTGGTGCGAAAGAGCACAGCAGGTCGACCGTATGGCAGGTTCCTGCTGTCTGAGGGAGGAGAAGTAACAAGGAAAGGAGGAAATGGAACAGGACACAATGATGCAGCTTTAATCAACACGCAACTGCTATATATGGATCACCTCCAAGACTGAATAAAGGACACGTCATTCATGTGACACTGACCATCAATAGCTTGCCTCAGTCGCTGGTTTAGCTCCTCCACTTTGTTCTGTAAGAGACAGAGCCAGAGTGACTCCAGGTTATAGCCTCGTACAAGGGTCACTTTCAAACCTCTCTGGCCCCTACTTTTTACACGCAACTGCAAAAAGATTGGAGATTGAAACAATCTCTTGCCAGAGATCTTCATGGGAATTACAGACACAGTAAAGTGAAACAGTGTGAGCACCTGCAGAGCCAGGTCCAGTTCACTCCAGTCAACACAGTTCACATATCCACACATCCACACACTGACAATGTCTGGATGGAGAAAAATGTCTAGTGTGAAATGGTTCAGTGAAAAAACAGATTGTCTTTTCTTTGGCAAATGAACTTTAAATATGCTTTAAAGATGAACGAATGGAGGTGGAGATGAACTGCTCCAGCTCTGCAGCAGGAAGCAAAGAGGCAACCATCTGATTTTCAGCTTCAAAGGAAGCTGAAAATCAAACACAACACAGCAGTCAGGTACATTTCAGTACATACATACAACTCAGACAGGTACAGCACAAACAATCACATATCTGATGATGATAATGATAATGATGATGATGAGGTGCAGATGAGTCTTTTTACAAGTGTGTTGTGTAAAAAAATCAGTTTGACTGCACTGCAAACGCAAAACAGAAAAGTTAATAACATTTCCCTCCAAAAAAGATCAAATCTGTATTTAGTTTCGTGCTGTGCTGTAACTGAGAGGTTTGATGCTGCAATCTCTCATCTGACCAAATACTCTGCTCTACACAGAGCAGCTGACCTCTGAAATCATTGATCTGATGCATTAACAGGAACTAAATGCTGCTGAGATTAAAGCTGCCGATTGAAAATAATCTGGAGTCAAATCATAGATTTTGTCATGCGATACTCAATGACCCTCATCTGTGCTGCAGCTGATTCCTGTTTTATATGCCTGGATCATGAATGTGAGTTCACAATAATGCACTAAAATGTGAGGGGTGGGGTAGGCACCAACCATCATTACCAACATACAGCTGACACAATATCAGTAAAGTTTCAAATATCAAAATCAGTTAAATAAAATGTGACATATTGCTAAATACAAATATTTTTACATAACATTGTACTCATCTCATCTCTGTTCTGGCCTCTTTGGTCTGAAGGGGAGATGAGTTTTTGATGATTGTCAGGTTAATTAACTCTCTCATGGCTGTAACATGAATGTATTACAAAACACCAGTGTTGTGTAATTCAGGCACCACAGAGTGAAATGAGCTTTGCACTGTATGCAGTGTCTTAAGCGTTGTCTCTGTTGAACATGAGGAACTCTGACCCAATGGAGTCAATTAAGGGCATGTAATTCTTAAATTAGCTATGACCGACCGACCGACGGACCGACCAACCAGCCTTTATGTAACACAAATATTGTGCTATTCAACATTTTGTTTTGGCTGTAATGATGCAGAAAGTTTGTCTGTGCATCATCATCATCATCATCATTGTCATTACATTACAATTTTACATCAATTTTGTGTATTGGCTTGTTGATCAACTTAAGAAATGATGCAACAGATACCAAAAGTATCCATGTATCTCCATTAGCTCCATTAGATCCATTAGCTACACTGGACTGGACGTTTTATTTTGAAAAATTGAGCATTGTGTTGTAGTTTGGATGGACAGAAACTGACACCTTTGGAAACAATGACTGCTGCAGTCTCTCTGATTAGGTCTTTATCAGTATGGACAACCAGTGGTGAAACAACATGGAGGAGGAATTACAGCGTTTCTGCCCTTTGTTGTCTTTGTAGCAGTTGTAGTGAGGTTCAATCTGTATTTTAATGCCATGATTGTCTTCACTGTTCCTGTAACTAATGAAGTGCAGAGTAGACTACTCTACAGTCTACTTCCTGTTTACACTGACTCACACATGCCCAGTGAACATGAATGGTCATGATTGTATAAATTTTCATGTCTTAGTCTGGATGGAAGATTGTTTTTACATGAAAATGTATTAGTGTGGAAACAGCTGAAGGGACTAGGTACAACCCTTTTCAACAATGCACCTGGTGCAACCCTTTCACGCTCACTGTGCTTTGCCTGTGTGGGTCAACCATGCACTCATTAGAAGAGGGCTGTTTCTTGTAAATTCAGGCCTCTACTTATGTCACAGCACTCCTAGAGCTCAGCCATTACTGTGGTGAATTATCAAAACCAACAGAACCAATAAGCAATATGTGAACATTTGTTCCATGTTGTAATTATCCTTTAGGTGCTGCACATTTCTACATTCATATCCAGCACTGGATAAAGGTTTTGATGACTGATGATTATAACATATGACTCAACCTCATTTATGGTAACATGTCAGCATGGAGAACAGTGGCAGATGATGAAGAGGATGATTTTGGTCTCACAGGTGACATCACTAATGTAAGTTAGGTGACTGACAGGCCAATATCCTGAAAACCAGGATCACTTCAGCAGTCTACAGGAAGTTGGGCCCTGGAGAGTCATCATCGCTGACCTTGTCGTCACAGCTGCAGCCAAGGTCATCCATCCCTGCTGGAACCATACCAGAGGCTGTTGGTCTGGAGACCTCCTCTGGCATGGTGGGTCTGTAGATGTGGCTTCTCAACAGGTGGTTCAGACTGCCGTGGGTTCCATTATTGGGGGCTGGTTTCAGACCCAGCAGATCTGAGAGGGAGAGATATCAGTCACTGAGGTTCACAGAAAACACAACTCATCACACACAAGAGGACATGAAAGCCTTACCACACATCACATTATATAGCTCAATGTTTTCAAAGGCGGGAACTTTAGTCTTGAATTTAAATGTTGGTCCATACCCCAAGAAGATAGTCTGAAAACAAACAGGCCACAATATTTACAATAAATGAAATCAAACCAAATCAAATGAAGGTATAATACATCTTCTGTACATGAGTACCTGCATGCTGTTGATCTTGTTGTCGTATCCATGGTCACCAAAGAAGCCACAGTGCCTCCTCCCCTCGGGAACCTTCCTGTAGTGAACAGTAAGATTTAGGTTGATGCGCAGCAAGACCTAAGATGACACAACAGGTTCGTTCTTCACCATTTAAGGAGTGGCTCAGCATTTAAGTACCTCCACAAATAAATATTAGGCAGATGCACATTTGTCAGAACTCACGATGAACACTCATGTCTCTGCTGAAGCACAGATCACTGGTATAGGGAGATTTGAACACATTACTTCACTGGCTGCCAGTTGCATTTATAACGGAAATCCTTTTTGTTAACTTCTAAAGCTCTTTACGACCTGACACCCAGCAGACTCACTGAGCTCCTAATCCTGTAACCTGAGGTCCTCTGATATGGCTCCTCTGGTTGAAAAGAAGTCTAAGATCAAGGGTCATTGTGGCTTTGCTGGCAAAGCCCCCAGACTTTGCATGAGCCTGTGGACTGCAGGTCCATTAGCTCAAAACAAAGCATTTTTTTATGCCTTAAGGAAGCAGCTCGGTGCGCTTGTATTGGCACAATTCAGTGGTGTATTTGCACCATGTTGAGTTCAGCATCAAATAAAGTTTGATTCACGTTTATTCTACACTGGTACATAGACAGCTGTTAATGCTGTCAAAGTCAAAAAATCAAAGTCTAGATGGTTCAGAGACCTTGTTGGTTTGCTCCATCAGGTCCACGCAGGTTTTAATGGGTTAAACTGGTGTAAAAAAACTGCAGGATGTTGTCAGTGTTCACAGACTTCAGTCCTCAGCTGAGGAGAGCCTCCTTCGCATCACCTCAAACCACAGTCCTCTAGTTGAAAAACAGCCACTTTTTATTAAGTGTCCATTTAAACACTACTCCCAGTTATACACCATGATATATATGAGTGTGTGTGTGTGTGTGTGTGTGTGTGTGTGTGTGTGTGTGTGTGTGTGTGTGTGTGTGTGTGTGTGGGGTGAAGCCACAAGCATGTAGAAAATGTAAATGACTAGCTGACAGGGAAATGAGACAAAGTGTTTTTCATTTGGTGTGAACAGTTAGTTGGTTTGGGATTTACTTACTAATGTATATGTGCGTGCGTGTGTGTGTGTTTAAACGTTCAGACGCCCTGCTCACAGCTCCAGTGCCAATGATTAGCCTTTCTGTCCATCTGAGCTGTACAGAAACCTCAAAGATCTCTTTCATTTAGCAGCTCTGTGTGTGTGTGTGTGTGTGTGTGTGTGTGTGTGTGTGTGTGTGTGTGTGTGTGTGTGTGTGTGCCTAGCTGTGAGACAGAGTGCAGCTCTCCCATGGTTCATAGACCAAAACAGCATGACAGCTCCATGCAGGGAGGCTGCAGTGACATGAACATCACACACACACGCACACGCACGCATACACAAGCACACACGCATGCACATGCACAGCACCGTTAGCTGTGGTGGTTTGTTTTTACTCTTGCTGGTGATGACTTCATGGTTTACTTTGTCACTGAATCGCTGCACTGAGACTTTTCACTGCTTCACATCAGAAACTTGTCAGAACTCATTTCAGCGAAACATTAATGTTTCATCAGCTGCACTTTGACAGAGATGTGGTTTTCTTAACTGAGGCCGGTCCATCTTAAACCTTCTCAGTTCTGCACGTGTTAATGACGTGTTGATCGCAGCCCATGTCAACATGACACATGTTTTTAAGTGAAGCAAGATTTGTCGTTAAAAAGCTTCAGTGATGTGTGGGCAGGAAACGCCACATCTACACAAGGTCAGAGTAGCTGCTCATTAACAGATGAAGTCGCAAATCAAAACTGAACTACTGAGAACTTAACTGTAACTGGTTTGGATTTAAGTTTGGTCAGTTTTTGCTTGTTTTCCATTAATTCCAACTTAATATTTTGTAGCGCAAACGTCTGAGGCAGATCACTGCACTCTAATGCACACTAATGAAACACATTTCTAGGAGGCTGTTGTCTCAGTTTGTCTCTGAATGTGTGTTCTAGGTCGTTAAGCCTGTTGTCGGGGTCTTGACCTCTGACACTAGTCAGTATGTTTCACTCCAGAATAAACTTCTGATTTCATTGTCTGCACTGATCCATGACATGATTGAGCCTCTTCCATGTTTCACGCATTTTACCAAACTCCAGTCATATTTTCCTCCTGGGTCTTCTTCCATGGAACCCACTTATTTTCAAAAGCCAGCATACGGTTCTGCATTGGACATTGATAGACCTTTTTCTCTGAGGTCAGATTGTGTCTGTTCCCTGCAGGCTGCTTCATATTATTTGACAGACTACCAAGGTTAACTCTAACAAAGCTGATGGAATTAGAGGGATCAAAATTATGGGACATAACACGATTTAAGATCAAAGAGGCAAGATGAGATTTGCTAGGCTGCTAGAGTCAATGGGTTTTAACTGCATGTATAGCTGAGTGTTGTTGGTGTAAAAAATGGTTAGCACCTCTGTCTGCAATCATCTGTCAGGCAGTTGAAATGCTCTGAAACCAGATGCAAAACTGTTAAAAGCACTGTTGAGATGAGATTACTTTCTCCAGAACCTTGGATAAAAAAATGACTCAAAAAGTTATACTCGTGTATATTTGCACTTCCTGTCGTAGTGCTGGTGCTGTACCTGGCCACATGCCACTTCCTCTCCACCAGCAGGTGAATGTCTTCGATACGTCGGTTGTTAGCATAGTGCAGTCTTTTTGGCAAGTGCTGCTTCAGATATGGCTTAAAGTGCTGCTCCGTTTTCTTACACTGAAACAACATCGATGCAAATACAGCCTCAGTCAGTATCACATGGTTAACCTGGCTGCCTCACATGAGTCAGCAAGCCTCATACTTACTGTTAGATTAGCAACAACAGCTTTGGGATCATCTGAAAGAAGAAGAGCAGAGCAGTGAAAACTGTTGAAAAGCTTTTAACATCTTTAAAGTACAAAAAAAAAACATACAGAACTTGTGTGCAACTGCTGAGAAATACGTTGTTGGAACAAACATTCCACTTTAACAGTAGCCAGTAGCTGCCATTAGCTCCTGAACTGCATTTACACAGAAACATGACAAAGTCTCTTACTCTTGGACAGCTTCCTCTGCTTCCACAGAGCTGCTACAACTGAAAGCTACTTTAGCTACGTTTTCATAGCCTAGCCTGTTAGCTTAGCTACATTTTCATAGCATAGCCTGTTAGCGTGGCTGTTTTCATGGCCAAAGCTGTTAGTTTAGCTATGTTTTTAGCTATGTTCTATGCTATCTTAGCTACATTTCCATGGTCTGGCCTGTTAGCTTAGCTACATTTTCAGAGTGGTTATATAACCTTTGAAACAAGCTACAATTTAACAGTGCGTGTGCATACATCTCTGGTACTTAAACAGCACTACACCTCTGTCTGACACAGTGTACTGACAGCAGCTCTTTGTTCTTGCCTACAAGTTACCCCTTGCTGTTTGCTGATGGAGATCTAACAGACCAACAGCTCATGTTACAGTGACACTGTCTGCAGAAATCCTAAATAATCTCAATCGCTCTTACATTTCGGGTTGTTGGGGTATCTGGAGCGAATTCTGCCCAGGGACCCCGGGATGAGGATGATGTCATCAACATTGGTCATGTAGTTGCTGAGAAACTCGGTGCGATCACAGTGGGCCTCCTCCATGCCTGGGGACACACAGGAGGATTGTCCAGGTACCCTTCAAATTCTTTCAGTGGAGCTGCGTTTTGTTGAGTATGCATGTGACCTTCCCTGCTACCACGGTGTGTGTTTGTGCTGGTGTGTGTGTGTCTCTACCATGATCTCCCACCAGGATGATATTGACACAGCGGTGCAGCTTCATCTGCTTGAGTCCATCCATCAGCTGACCAACGATTCGGTCAATAACCCTCAGAGGGTTGTTCAGCTGGAACAGAGGGAATCATCATCCAGTGAGAGTGTGTGTTAATGAAGCATAACTCACACACAGATGCCCAAACTGAACGCACATACAGTATAGGACATCAAAGATTGGCGTCAAATTCATTAATAACATACAGCCAGAGTCATAATGAACTATCTTCAGAGACTAGATCAATTAGTCCTGCAACAGATGGACTGGCCCCCACAGAGACTTGAGTCTGGGATCACATGAAAGCATGAGACAACCTGAATCCACAGAAGATCTTTGACAAACTCTCCAAGAGGCTGGAACCACCAACCACCAATGAGAATTACCAGGTGGACCAAGGGAAATGGTGCTGGGTCAAAGGCAAAGGGCAGTCACAGCAAATACTGATCTGACTGAGGTTTTTTCTCTTTACTGCACTTTGGATGAAGGTCACAGATGAATAAAACATGGCTTTCTTTTTTAAATTTAGGATCAAAGTGACACAAAGCAGATACACAGACAGACAGCAGACAGCAAACACACAGTAGACACACACACACTTGCATGCAGAAACATAGTACTCACTTCTGTGCTCATGGGCCCCATTTTGTGTCCATATGTGTCTGGTTGCTCAGAGTGCATGGCGTAAACATAGGGCCTGAAACAAGACATACATACATATATATATATATATATATATATATATATATAGATAGATAGATAGATAGATAGATAGATAGATAGATAGATAGATAGATAGATAGATAGATAGATAGATAGATAGATAGATAGATACTCTATAATAAAGATGGACGTAGCCTCTGTGACGTCACACAGCTTTCTGTGCGCAGAGCCTGACCCCGCCCCTAACTGCCAGCTAATCCAAAAATGGTCAAAGAGGTGGGGCATGGGTGGAGACAAGACTTCACTCAATGAGGCCACACCTTCAATTATCACATCATATCATTGTTTCTGCTGTAAAGTTGGACATTTTAACATGAGTCTCTGGGACTGACTCACTGTTGGAGCCAGACTCTAGTGGTCTGTAGAGGAACTGCAGGGTTGAGCTCCTCAGTGTTGGCTTCATGTTTCAGCCCTGGAGGGTGAGGCTTGGTTGAAACTTAGCGGTGGCCGATAAAACAAATATACTTGATGTACTGCAGCTTGTTCCAAGTGCAAATTCATGTAATTAGCATGAAATTCTCTTTGGCGTTTCTTTTTTTATCTCGCTCTCTCTCCTGGCTGTGTCTCCCTCTCACAGACAACACACTCCCCCACCCATCCAGAAAACTCTCTGGAGAGAAAGACAGCTAATGAATCTACAGTAAACAGTGTTGTTTTATTACACACATTCTAGTGACTAGAATCATCATCAGGTGTGATTTTATACATCAAGACGTTAAATCATACATTTAATGTCATCATCAATATCAAAATATCAAACTGTTCTTTCCTGTTGTAGCAAAGCTGCGGCTGCAAACATTGACAAAGACCCTAAATGAAACACAAGGAAACAGGTAGATGACAGACCAGTGTGAAGTAGACAACAAAGGTATAAGTGAACTCACCTCTCTCCTTCAGGGAGGTGGAGCCACTGCAGCATGGTCAGTATCCTCCTCTCTAATGGGATGGCACTGAAAAACACACAAACACACACTGCAGGATAACGCAACACAGCTCATAGTGACACATTTCAAGGGTTGACTGTGTCACAGCGATGCAACTAGACTGTCCCAATTTGAAGGCTCCTTCAAGGCGTCCTTCTTTTCCAGTTATGTAACAATGGTGATAATCCCCCATAGACCAGACCAGGCTGGGCCTTCGACGGCTATGAAAGTCCACACCTTCATAGACTGCATCCTCCAAAGGATGGAGCCCCGAATCAGGATACAGTTAAGAGTTTACTGTAATAGACTGATTCTGGTCCCCAGCCCCCTCATCAACCATTAAACCATTAAACTCCAAGCTGTTCCTTTGACTCTCTGAGAGCCTCATAAAGTTGACGGTTGTAGAGTAAAACACATTTAAAGGCTCCTCACTGTTTAAAGTGTCTGAACGTCAAAGGCTGCCTGTGTGGAGATGAGGCCACCAACCAAGCTGCTGGCTGTCCTACAGCCCACGGCTGCCACCCATCAAGCCCACGACTGAGGCCCCGAAAGGGGCTTCATGGGTTTTTGTTTTGAGTTTTTCCTCAGTCGATGTGAGGGTCTAAGGGCAGAGGATGTTGTTATGATGCTATGTAAAGCCCTTTGAGACAAACTGTTTGTAAAAATGGGCTCTACAAATAAAATTGCCTTGCCTTGCCTCATGTATGAAGCAGTGGGGGGTGACGCAGAGGAACAAAGACGTGTGGTCACACTGTTTTCTCTCTCCACGTCTGATCTCTCTTTACATTCGTCTCTGTTCATACTTTCAGCTTCCACTGTCTATTTCCTACACTCTCCCATTCTTCTTCTCTCCTATGTTTCCTCCTTTGTTCTGTGATTCCACCCTTCCAACAGTCCCTGGACCATTACCATGCCCATCTCCTCAGTGGTGCTGTAACACTAAACTATCAATGTCTTGTGCGCAGACTTCCACACTCTCACACTGTCACACACACTCTCTCTCCTTTTTTTCTCTTTATTTCTCACACACCTCTGTCAGTGCCAAGTGCAAGAAAAGCACTGTAAACCACACTCTGGCCCCCGTGGGTCTATAGAGTGGCACATCTATGACCCCCTGCTCACAGAGGAATCCTGCGTTCTTTAAACAGGCTCATTTGCACAAATTGCTGTAAAAACAGCTCAACGCCGTCCCTGCTGAGATCTGCCCCCTGCTCCATCAAAGCCTCCTCTGTGCTGATAAATGTGGGTTCCTTTGTGTTCTGCAGGGTATAGGTGCACTGTGGTGACCTGGGCAAGCAGCGGGAACATGAAGGGGCATGTTCTGCTGACTTTGACAACTTTGGAGCTCTGTGTTATTTAGAGTCAGTGTATTTGTAGGAAAATGTATTTAAACTGTGGAGAGTTTGCACTTTGTCTTAGTGTGGACAATGTCAGATGAGCTCAGGTGCTCCTACAGGAGATGGCATCTTCCAGAGGCTCAACACCAGGCAAATGTTTAAGGCCCCATAAGGGGAAAAGGGGCCACCGAGGGCCCTTCATTTTGGCACATTTACACATTCACTATAAACCATCTTAAACCTCCTTTTACAACCTTATACAGTACACTGTTGCTGCCCTAAACTGCCCTGAGATGGGCCCCTGATGAGGTGTGCTGTAGCTAGTTTCCAACAATAACCCACATATGAGGCGTTTAGCATCTGTAATTTGTATGTCTAACATAAACTGCATTAGAGGTGTTTGGATGGGGAGGAATGGAGGGGGCACATGGCCCTCAGAATTGATTTGATTGACCAATTGATCAATTCAAAAATCCTGCTCACTTTGCCGGCTCACAGCCACTCCTATTTAACATTGCTCCTCCTTGTCAAAAACCATTTACCATTAGCTCCATGGTCTTGTTCAACACTTTGACATGTCACAGAGGGAAAAGACACCTGAGCCTCAGCAAAGCAAACCATTTACTCATAAGACAATAAAATATCAATTTTAAAATATGTGTTCAGATGGAGAAGTTGGGCCTTGTGGTAAGTTCCTGACTCTCTACCTGCCCAGCTTTGGTGAGATGATGTTTAGATGATACTAAAGTATTGGGGGTGGGAGCGTGGTGGATAGACGGAGGTTTGAAATTTGTGCGTGCGTGTGTGTGTTTATGAGTGTAGTATACACTTACATAGGCCAGAAGAAGGTGGCAGCCCTCACTCCCTGTTTGAGTGCTGTGATCCAGATCTAGGAAACAGTAACAATAGAGTCTCATTGTTTTATCACTCTGACATTATTAGGATACTTTCACATGTGAACATGGAAACCAAGGTTGTGATGAAGTATACTATAGTTGTATTTGTGGTGTGTGAAGTTGTGTGCAAAGTCTTAATATTATATTATTACAATTACAATTATTAATTCCTTCCTGAGTCCTTTCTTTTTTAATGGCTCACAAACATCAAATTAAATCCAGGGTTTCACACACACTGACAGCCACATACTGATTTATGTCCCTCCCTCTCCCTCCATCTCTCTCTCACAAACTGATGGGTCTGTCTTGAACAGCCCCTCCCTCCTCTCTGTGTACTCTCTGAATCAAAAGCTGATCTTGTACTGTATAAATTTGTAAAAGTGATTCAAGTTCACCATGATAAGTTGATCTATGTTCTTAACACAATCTTAGAGACCCAGTTCTTCAAATAAGTGATGAGCAAGCACGTTAGGAGTCCAGCAGGTGAGGACAGCTTTAAATGAATGTTTATGAATGGATGATTACAGCTGGGTTGTGAGGTCACCACACTGTACGTAGCTGCTATTGACTGTTTGTGCAGGTGGAAAATGTTGATGTAGGTCCTTTAACTCTGACGTTTAATGTTTGCTCCCTCAGTCCACATGAATGTTGACTCAAAGGGACTCGTCCTGAGGAGAGAGCTGGAACAGTCTGGACCACAGCAATCAGCCAAACAGAGGATCGAGAAAACTTAAAACACACATGTGACAGCTGAGCGGTTTGATCAGCTGTCACATGAATTTGTTTGAAATCTTTCCAGGCTGGATTTCATCCAGAGTGACTCAGTTTGAGACCGAGTGACTCGGTTTGAGACTTGGCTGTTCCACTCACAGTATTTAATATTTTCACCAGCTGTGGATCAGCTGGTAGGTTCGATCCCCAGCTCCTTCTGTCTGTGCCTTGCACGTCAGCCACAGTCCAGTGGTGTGAGTAAATGTGTGAGTTGTGATGTAAAGCAGTTTAAACTTAAAATGGTTGGTTAATACCAATTATATTATAGTTACCATTATATACTTACATTACATACTTTTTTCTTATTATTGTTATTATATACAATCTTATGTATGGTTTGATTTAATTATTCATGAAATGCTGTCAACTGGAGTCTAATTCTGTGGGAAATACTGAAATGTGAGAACAGGTTTGGCCTTTACGTAAATCCAGGATTCTTCACATCAGAGCTGTGGTCCTGTCTGAACTGAGAGTGATCCTGACCCAGTCTTTTATTATTCACATATTAACATCTGTCATTAACATCAGACTGGGTTTGTCAGATCTAGTTCCTGCTGGTCTCATTGTAGTTGGCTTCAAAGCAAAAGATCTGTGAGAAGTCTGTGATCTGTGACCTGACAGATTCATGTCACTGTGCTGATGAACCACAGATGGTGAAAGGGAGAAGAGAAGAGAAGAAGTAGAGAACAAAAGAGAAGAAGAAAATAAGAAAGGAGAAGAAGAGAATGGAAGGGAAAAGAAGACTAGAGATGAAAATAGTGAAAAGAAAGAGAGAAGAAGATAAGAGACAAAAATAGAAGAGAAAAGAAGAAATGAAAATAAAAGAAGCGAAGTAGAACAGGAGAAGAAGAGAGTAGAGCAGAAGAAGAAGATGAAGAGAAGAAGAAGAGAAGAAGAGGAGTTGGGACTGACCGGTTGTCCTCCCCACCAGCGATGACTGAGCTTTTCTCTGCTTCTCAGGGTGAAGGTGGCATCAAACACCGGGTCGTACATGGAGTTACCAACAATTCCATGAGATTCTGGATAGAGACCCTGAGAACCAAGGACCCAACATCAGTATTTGTCTTTCCTCTGAACTGCACCAAGACATTTAAGATCATACAGTGTATGAGAGTGTGACATGTATAATGTGATTCAACAGCATCAGTGAAAACAAAGGCTCATTTACTCAAACATAATTATTATATAAAACTCTAGTGGATCAGTTCCCTGCAGGTTGTGACCAAAATGCAATGCCAACGTCTAATGTAAAATCTTTTGCCGTAGAATACTGACTCATATTTTGTTGGTTTTTAGTGTTGTTAAGTAACCAACGTTGTCTTGATATACAAGTACTGATATTCCATCAAATTTACATTTGTTTCCAACCAAAATTCAGAATCTGTGAGTCCAACGTGTCTCTGACGCTACATTGGCATCAACACTTTTACATGTTGTATGAACCGTAACTGCAGCTTAACACAACTGTTAGCATAGCATGCTAACACAAAGCTCATGCTTTCAGAGCCCCTATCCATGACAGCTGTGGCCCTGTGTCGTACCGTAGCCAGTGAGTAGAGGTTGGGGAAGGTTTTGGTGGGATAAACAGGTCTCATGTATGGAGCATGGGTCCCACATGTTCCTGAGAACAACACAGCAGAACAAACGATGACACTAGACCTCATAGCTAAAAGCAAATCCTTCTCAAAATCCCTGTCGTGGCCTTACTGAGTTTGTTGATGTTGGGTATGACGCTGTTTCCTCTTTTCACATAAGACGCTCTGAATCCATCCACAGACAGAATGATGAGCGGTGGTCGCACAAACCTGCACACACACACACACACACAAACACAGGAGGAAAACAAATGCTGTTGTGTGACATTAAAACCCAGAAAGCCAGAACAAATTCAGATATGTTGACAGAAAAAGTCTAAGAGAGGAGACACACTGCACTTTGGAGAAACAAGGGAACAGCTACAACGTCTCGTCGATGGTTTTGGTTTATCATATGATGATGACTTTATTCTGGTTTTTCTGCTCAGACGTGAACATACCCAGCAGGACATTCAGGGGTCTTGATCTCCTCACATTCATCCTGCAGCCACGAACTGTCTCCTGAAAGATTACAGTCGGAGAGAGGCGATCATGATCACGATCCAAGTTCCCAAGAAACAGAAGAATCAGACTTTTCATATATTTCACATATTTCCATCTAGCTCACCAAGTAGTTTGTCCACCATAAAACTAACATCAACCTCAGCTTTCTTGTGCGAGTGTCAACTCTCTGTCGAAGCCTTCAGTTCATAATTTGCCTGTCGCCATCTTGGTTTCTTGAATTGGTTTTGTGAGTCGAGGCAAAGTCACACTTTCTGTGGACTGCTGCAAACTTTTCTCCAGTCGGGCTGACGCACATGGAGCTCTATTCATACTAGAGTTAGGGTTTACGTCAGTCTGGCGTTTCCTGCATAAGCATATTCTGACCCAAACTCCATTCCAGTGAGTGGTGGTAATGCAACTAAACTGTCTGCCAACTTCTATAAAAATCAAGGACTGAACAAGAGGAAGAGAAAATATAATGTGTGACCGCTTAACAAGGACCAGGAGCTCAACTCCTGGCAATGTTTTGCTTAACAGAAGAGGAATCTAGAAGAATCCATTCTGTTGTCTGGAGCACACACAGGTCTGCACATGGACATCTATGTAGGGGACTGAGCGAATGACAACATTGACATCACACAAGGCCAAAATGGACAAATGCAGATGTGAAAGTCAGTGTCATTTGCAAGGGTCCACTTAGTTTCCACTGGGGTCTTCGTCATGTAAATGTACAGAAGGCTCTGGTGTTTGTTAAGGCCACAAGGCCACTACATTATAGGGCTACCAACTGCATATGAGCTGGAAAACAAACATTGGTACTGAGTTTAAGGAGAGGCCGTGTGAAGAGGTCTGCCACTACCTTCACCTCTGCAATTCATCTTTAACAGCACATCACAGCTGACAAAGCAGCTCTTC
This sequence comes from Rachycentron canadum, assembly GCA_038496675.1. Classification (NCBI taxonomy): domain Eukaryota; kingdom Metazoa; phylum Chordata; class Actinopteri; order Carangiformes; family Rachycentridae; genus Rachycentron; species Rachycentron canadum. Next base: position 15,920,069 of record CM076653.1, read on the forward strand.
TTCTTGAATGAATGTTACCATTTTGATCTGATATGTATATGATTCCATATGCATAATTTGTAGACAATGATCTGCTGAGCATGTATGACACACGTCCTCCAAACAGAGTCCGAATGAAAACCACACCTATGCGGTGCCTGGGTACAAGTCCACAAGCAAGTGTAACTGAGGCCTGATGTTAGTGTTAAGCTGAAAGCAGCACTGAGCCTGGACACAGCCTGACAGAGCTGTGGGCATGGTTGTAAACTCTTTGTCTTGATGTTTGCTAGCTTGTTCAGGGCCCCAGTGGAAGACATGACAGATGCCTTGAAGACCTCTAATCTCTGATTCTAAGCATTTACACAGTCATCATTTTAACATGTTGAAATATTTCTAATGGGCACATTAACATGACAAACCTTTACACAGTGTCTTGTAGTTGGTGCAACAGTCTCCTCTGGTCAGGCAGTCTTCAGAGCAGTGGCAGGCATGCTGTTCATTTCGAGTCTCCCCACACCGGTCTTTACTGCACTCATAGCCCCCCTCTGTGAGAGGCAAGAACAAAGAGGGAAGTCAGGTTCAAAGAATAAAAGCATGTTAAATAAGAATCAATGAGGGAATAAAGACTTCAGTCCTCATGTCAGGCGCACACACATCAAGGCAGCAGCTCATTTAAAACTCCTGAACCTTACAGCTGCACAATAAGGCTTAAATGATATCTAGATATACGAAACAGGTCAGAAATACCCATTTAGATCCATCACAACAGGTCTAAATGGCTAAATGTCAGTAGCATGGAAACATAATGCAAAATATCAAACATCAGAAGTAAAACAGTACAATGTTTCATTATTATCACAGAATATTATTCATACTTAATTTCCCTCCAGGGATAAATAAAAATCTATCTATCTATCTATCTATCTATCTATCCATCCATCCATCCATCCATCCATCCATCCATCCATCCATCCATCCATCCATCCATCCATCCATCCATCCATCGTAAATTGGTGGTAGTTTAACCTAATGCATTGCTACACATTTTTAAAGTAACTAGTGACAACAGTTGTCAAATAAATATTGTACAAGAGGAGTATAAAGGAGAGTATGAAGTGGAAATACTTTAGTACAAGTGTCTCAAAACTGTTGTAAAGATGTTGTAGATGTTGTTTACATCATACGTTTTAAATAAAGATGGATGTATCCTCTGTGATGTCACCCACATCTTTCTGAAGAGTGGTTTAAGCTACTCCAAAAATGTTCAAAGAGGTGGGGTGAATGCCATTTTATGTCAAGCATACACTACCTGTCACTCAGCAGCCACACCCTCAATTATCATAACTTTTATCCTAAATGTTAAAAAATTTAACTATAACATAAACCAGTCAGTTAAATAAATATTCACCCCTGCACAGTCATCATGAAGGAGTAAATTATCTATAGACCACAATTGTTTTTGTTCCAGGCTGTAAACATGTTTGTTTCTGCTGTAAAGTTGGACATTTTAACATGAGTCTCTGGGACTGACTCACTGTTGGAGCCAGACTCTAGTGGTCTGTAGAGGAGCTGCAGGGTTGAGCTCCTCAGTGTTCATATGTAATCACAATATGAATCATGTCTGTAAGCTTCATGTGGTTTTCCTACCTCCTTTTTATTCTTACTCTTATTATTAGGTCTATTAACTATTAGTTATTTTTGTATTTGTTATTTTTGGCCGTTTTTACATCTTTATTTGATAGTGTAGTATAGAGAGATAGGAAATGAGGGAAGGAGTCAGACATTTCCTCTTCAAATTGTCCTTGGCTGTCTCTCCATTTTAGGAACACCTCTAAAATGAATGTGTACAGATGAGTATAAATTATTACTTATAAGTGAACTGTTGTGAGGACAAAAGAGGAAAAAGCCACACAGATGGAGAAGAAGAATCAGGTGAGGATGATGATGGAGTACCTGTCCTGAGGCAGAGCTGGTCAAAGTCAGAGCAGCAGCTGTTGTAGGTCTTACACAGGTTGTCACAGCGACAGTTTGGTGGCTCCAACTCAACCAGCTCAAAACACCTGTTCCTGCAGGAGCCGGAGGTTGGCACGTACGGAGACGCAGAGCGAGCTGAGGACCAAAGAAGAAGAGAAATAGGTTGTTTTTTTTTGTTTTTTTTAAATCAGGTCGAGGCTGCGGATGGTTCTGGGTCTAAACCCTGGGCCTGGGGCCTTTCTGTGCAGATTCTGCATTCCCTCCAGGTTCTCCGGCTCCCTTCCACAGTCCAAAGACATGCACATTAGGTTAGGTGGAGATTTTCCCTATAGGCGTGAATCTAGGTGTGTGTTGTATGTTGGCCCTGTGATAGACTAGCGACCTGTCCAGGGTAAACCCCGCCCTCACCCAATGTCACCTGGGATTGGCTCCACTTCCCCGCGAGTGGTATAGATAATGAATAAATGGCAGCTGCTTAAACACATATGCAAAAAGCAAAAAACTCAAAGAGTTTGCAGTTTCAGTCAGCGCTGATTTTCAGGAACACTGGTAAATGCAGTTTTTGTTGTCTTTGAGCAGAGGAGGCTGATCTCAATTAAGGACTGAACAACAAACCAGGGATTAGTCTACAGTGACTCAGTGTTTTAATCTTCTAGCTCTCTGGTCTCTTGCTTAATTATGACCATTAGAATAGAAATATTTAAGTGTGTTTAAGTCTAAATGCTTAAAAAGGCCTTTTCTCTCCCTGTACAACATTAAATTAAATGAACTGTATGAATGGAGGTGACCAGCTGACCCTCAATAAAACTGAATAGTCCTGACACGTCATAGTCATAGTGTTTTTGTCCTACAGTGAAATGATTGGAGGTTGGTCATAGCCAAACTATTTATCATTCATCATCTAAACTGTGTCATAAATTATTCAACCACATCATCAGAAACAACCCTTTGTAAACACTGTGATTGTATTTCACAGACTTCATCTGGTCTGAGCATCAAACCGAGTCCATCATCCTCAGGTTTTGTTTGGTTTCTGGTTTAAATGGTGCTGAACCTGAACCTGCAGCATGTTTACTTACACGCTATGATGAATAGTGTGTCTGTCTCCGACACAGAAACACTGACTCGTAGCCTGAGCCCATCGCAGTCAGCTCAGGGAACTTGTGGATGTTCTGTGAACCACGGCCACAGACTCAACCATACAGTGTTACAAACTAAGTCTGGGTTTGAATGGACAACAGAGAGAGTAAAGAGCGTGTGCACACTTCACACTTTGACCAGTGAACTGAAGACAAAGGCTGGAAGTGGAAGTGCAGTAACAACACAACTCAGTGAGAAGCTGCACTATTCACGTGTCTTAAAAGAAAATTCAAAGCACCTACACTGACATTATGATAAATACAGCACATTGGTAACGTCCACTGTTGAAAATAAGACTTAAAAACAGCAGCAATTATGACCTTTAAAGGCCATTTGACAAAAATAAGGAAACAAAGCTCAGCACTTACTAAACTCTAAATTTCTCATGGGATACAGACTCTCACTCTTGTCCTCTTACTATGAGGAAGCTCAAGTCTAGGGCTGCAAGATACAGAAAAAAAAAAATCATATTGTGATTATTTGACAAATATTGCTGAATTCAGTTGGAATGATTGTTTTTGCATTTTACATTCACTGTAAGAAGTCGACCATTGTGGTGCTGCGTCTCTGCTGTGATACATTTTACCTTCATCAAAAAATTGCAGCTTCTGTGATTTGAACATTGCACTTGGCCAGATTGTGATTTTGATAGTATTTTGATTAATTGTGCACTGTTTCTCCCTGTAGTCTCTGTAAAACATTATTACTCTTGTCCAAGTAAGACCCAAACCCTACCTGCTCCCCTAACTGAGGACATTGTGGAGATCAGTGTATAAGTGTGGATGAACAAGCTGTGTCTCAGTTCAAAGAGTGCAACCTTCAGAGGATCCTTTGCAGCACAGCTTATCCTGTGAGAGCTGAACTCTGCAAATGAAACAGGATAAACGGGAAATCCTCCGTAGACATTTCAGTTCAGCCTTTTGCAGCCGATGCTTTCTTTGGAGGATGAATCCCAAAGGCATGGCCCCAGAAGACCATATAGATGCTGGGGCCAAAGTGATTCATTAATGCTTGATGAATCTCCACACACTGGATCCTTCATTACCCAGGAAACCAAAGATGCGTTTCTTGGAAATGGGACAGTCTAGTTGCTCAACAGTGACGTTAAAGGTCTTCAAATACAACCTCAGAAGGATGCAGCACCTGAACTGAGACACATTGTGTGTGTGTGTGTGTGTGTGTGTGTGAGATTAGTGTTTTTTTTTTTTTTTTTTTTGCAAATACACATGCATGCACATATGTAGTCTATATGAAGGCTGAGGCGTTACACTTTTTGTTATACTCTTTGCCCAGCTGGTTGGAGCAGTGTTCAGATGTGCCAGTGAGCCATGACAGCGAGGCAGCAGGTATGAGAGCAGGACCCTGAAACCGACACAGCTACAGGGAACTCAGCTGTGAAACAACAAGGTGTCATCTGTTCAAATCAATAGAAAAATGTAAACAATGTAAAAATCTCTGTCAACAATGACCAGTTCACTCTGCGTGGTTTGTATCTACCTCACAGGTACCTGACACTGACTGAAGATTGCTCGACTGGTTAATGAAAATGTTGAGGTTCTGACAATAAGCAGGACTGTGAATTAACAGACCTGGATCAGGGCTGGGGTTGAACCTATACACAGCTCTGAGTACACTGTGTTTATATGTGAAAAATGAGATTGAAAGAGTACAGAGCATAGGCTGTCTATCAAAGAAACTCTGGGTCTGAAAAGTGAAGCCAATGCTGAAGAGCCTTAAACCTTCATTCTCTCTAATGACCATCAGGGCGACTCCACTGGTTGTTAAAGAAGTCAGATTGTATTGAAGTCTATGGGAAAATGTCCCTACTTCTCCCTTGATTTATTAGCTCAGTAAATGTTTTCTAATGAGTTTATGGTCTCATGTTCATTTTTTAAATGATGGTCCATTTAGAGGAAAATAGACCATAAAGCAGGGGATGAATTAGGGGGCGTGGCTACTGTGTGATTGACAGACTGTACCACACAATCAGGATAGAGTACAGAGCAGGTCAGATCTACCTCTCACTCCTCCTCAGCTTGTAATGAAAAACCTGTTGATGGGTTGATGAAGTAGTTTGGCTGTTAAGTCTTGTAAATAATGAATCCTGTACAAACTATTTTGAAAAGATGATTACAATCTTGTTTTGGATTTGAGGTGATTTCTCTCAGGACTCTACCGAAACCTTAAACAACATCAGACACAAGACACAAAATACAAAACACATGGGTGATGTGACATTTGATTTTCAGTGTCTGATCAAGACTGTCAACAGCAACATGGAGCAAAAACCTCCGCCGCCTTGTGCTGACATGGCTTCAGGATCTGGGGAAGAAAATGAGCTCCAATGCTCTCTTAATATTGACTCAAGGTAGAGCAACACAAACACTCTCTCTCTCCTCAAAACACACACACACACACACACAGGGGCTGTCCAAGCACAACCTCACAGGGTCACAGGGATCCATTGTCCACAGACTCGCCGCTCGCTCATTTCATATGCGCTGGCAGACACTTCATATAGAAAACAACCCGGCACATGAACAGAGCTGCAGAAACTCCTCTGGAGGAAACCTGGGTCTCACATGTTGCTCATGTTCAAAGGAGCCTTCCTGGATGTATGTCACTGCGTCTGATGTCTGATTGCACCTGAAGCTCACACAAGGCTAAAGAGTTACCCCTGCTCTGAAACGCTGGTTTTTGTGTGTCTTTGAGTTGGAGTGTAGTCGTACCTACACTTGGCCAAGATACATTAACTTCAGTCCAAAACACACTTCACGCTGCCTGTGCTGAGCCACTTCAGCAACTGAAGTAAAGATTTTTGTTTGACTGAACACGTGTGTTTTTAATGTGTCGAACACGACTGTGAAAAAATTTCACATCGGTTTAATACCTTGAAAACCACAATATCCCAATACTCCAGGGTTACAACCAACAATTACATCACAATAGGTTCAGAAATGATCAATTAATAGCTTTTTCAATTTATCCATTAATCTTTCATTACAAATAATCAAAGTAAAAACCCATTGCCTGACTTTCTGTTCATTATGGTGTCAAACCAGCGCGACATCACCCTTCATTTGAAGCCTCCAGTTTGTAATTTGTCCGTCGCCATCTTGGCTGTTTGAAACCAGAAGAAAGCATATTAGGAGGAGAAGGTGGAGCTGAGGAGGAGTGAGGGGTGGAGCTGACCTCGCTGTACTCTATCCTCATTGTGTGGTACAGTCAATCACAAGTTGTATTGAAGACTTGAAACTAGAGACTGAGACCATAAACTCATTAGGAAAACATTTACTGAGCTAATAAATCAAGGGAGAAGTAGGGACATTTTCCCATAGACTTCAATACAATCTGACTTCTTTAACAACCAGTGGAGTCGCCCCCTGATGGTCATTAGAGAGAATGAAGCTTTAAGGCTCTTCAGCGTTGGCTTCACTTTACAGACCCTCTATGTTCACTTTTATAGACAGTTGGTTCCGTATCAATTTATCAGTTGATCATCTCAGTTCTAGTGTGATGTCAATCGACTGGAAGACACAACCTCCTGCGTCGCTCTGACACACCGATTTCTCTACAACAAAACTGTGTTTCATAAAGTTCACTATTCTATTATGTAGAGCTGGAAAATGAACCAATCAATCAATAACATCCTGATAAAGGATCAATCGTCTCACTGTAGCCTCTGTTGTGTTGTGTGATGGTGAACTGAGTATCTGTGGTTTCAGGACTGTTAGACTCTGGGAAACTGGGAAGAGCTTTCGTCACTATTGGTTGATTATTGGTTCTTATTTTATTGATTATCCTAATCATGTTACAGTTGTCTCATTTTTACTTCTCATTGTTGCAGCTTTCTCTTAGACATCCTGCTGAAAATCTTGTCCATTTGATACATTTTTCACTCTTGATCCATCCTAATTTTATCTTATGTTATAAATTAGGTGTTTTGAAAGGTGATATATATTATTATTATTGTTTTTTTTTCCCACATTATTATTTTTTTTCACAGATCAGTGAAAATAATCTTTAGTTGCAGTCACAAGGTAATTAACAGTGTTGGAAACAAGAAAAACTACATTTCTACACTGATGTTGAAGGTGTTTTTTGACTCTTTAGTGAAATGGTGGATAATCACAGCTGCAGCTCCAGAGGTGACTCATGTGTCTGACAGGAAAGTCGCTGGTTGAGCTCCTCATAGACACAGATAAACCTGTGACCAGGAGCTGCACAGAGGCTGAACTCTTTGAGGATCAGCCTGTCTCAAAGTGTGGTCCGTGGACCATCAGTGGTCCACAAGTGACCCCAGGTGGTCTGTGAGTAAATGAGTTCAACTCTCCTGTGTAATGTGGAGTTTCTCAGACTGTCAGAGTGAGCAGAGCGACTGAGTCGTGTCGGGCTACGAGTTGTTTTCAGTATTAGATCAACTCAAAAGTTCATTCAAACACTATGATTTAATTGTGTTGTGTTTAACTGTTGTTGTTCTTCAGAGTAACTGACCGTTTTGTGACAGTCTCCTCACGTGGTCAACATTTCATCTTTTACCATATACGTCAAAGATGATCAGCTGACATTAGAGGAAATGTGGATGAAGCTAACAGTTATCTAACAGTTAGCTAAATCTGACGCCACATGAAGAGCACCACTTGTTGTCTTTCGTAGCTGTGTGGATAAAACACACGCTTTATTATTTGTTCAATTCCCAGTCGGCTGCACTCTTTGCTGGTTTGCTTTTCTAATCTTGCATGTCCTGTTTGTCACTGACCTATCCAAAGAAATATTTCCAAAATTATTTTCCCAAACAAGTTCACCACAACACTGCTGGAGTAGCAGCCCTGTTGGTTTTGGGGATGTTTGGGAGGTAGTTGGTCCAGAGTTTGTTTCAGGGGCCAAGTCCTTTGTCTGGAAAGGTTTGAGAAACACAAGGAAAAGCAAAAGATTTGCAAGTTGGCCAAATAATAATTTGGAAAACAGATCAAATTTGGGGAAAAGATGTAATTACACCTAAAAGATCCTGGATGTTTGATTGCTATTCAAATATAAAGTGCTCTGAGAAGGAATGATTTGGCCTCTGTACTGCCGCCAACATTTTTGAAGATTTTCAAGTGGGAGATGAGTTAGAAAAGTTTGGAATCTTCTCTCAGAGGCAAACGCTCTCCTTACTGAAATTTTAAGTCAGACCAAATCAAAAATGTCTTCCCGGCTGTTTTTCTAGCACCCGAGCTTGTGAGCCAATGGGTTTGATTTGGTAACAGTTCTAGTTAAGGTCAGAGGTCACAGGCTCCTGGTGTCGTTACCAAGGCCGGCTCAGGGTCAGGCAGTTTGGAGACGTTGCCTCTGTTTCCCAGGAAGAAGAGGCATCTACTCACACTCAGTCCTGGCTGACGTCCTGTCCTCTCCGGAGCGTCTGGGCCGGTCGTACACGAATCCCGCACACACCTCAGTGCCACACAGGACTGGCAGGATCCACACAAGCTGAGACATCATCAACAACAACACAGCTCACATTAGGGACAACATTTCTCCAACTGTGCTTTATTCTCCATTAACACCACGGGAAGAGAAACCAGAGACACTTGTTGAACTATAGAGCTTCAGCACTTTCTCTTCACTCTGATGCACAGACGAGCTTCATCTCGTCTTTTTAAACTCAAAGCTTTGCTGTATTAAAGAAAACTCTCTGTCAGTGAGTTTGTTGACTTTCCAAACCCCGCTGTCGCGTGTGTTTTCAAAGCTTTGTGAAGCAGAGCAGAGACTCTCGGAGGTGTTTCAGTCCGTGCCGGCTGCATTTTGTCAGTGAGCTGTCAGGGCTGGCGCGGGGCTTAGTTCAAAGTAAACCCGGACCACCCGCGCCCGCATAACAATCGCCCCTGACAGTTTGACGAATCGTTCGCCACTTGGAGAAGACAGAGGCCGCCATTGTCCTGCTAATGCCGAGCAGCGGGAAGGCGGGAGGAGAGGGAGGAAAACACCAAAGAACACCAGGAAAGTCTCACTGCAGCCACAGCCGATAGCGCAAACGGACTAACTATGCGGTCAGAGGCGTGAATGACGCAGCGCAGTGGAGCCTGAGCACGCGGACTCTTACCGTACCAGATTGTGCAGCAACATGTTCCTCTGCCGGGCCGAGAGCAGGCAGTGCTGTCGGTGTGGGAGAGACTGATGCTGACTCCGAAAGCCAGGGACCGCCGGAGAGGAGGACCGTTAAAGAGACCAGGAGGGAGGGAGGGAGGGGGACACAGGGAGGAGGAGGTGACTACAAGGAGCGGACCGGAATCCCACTGGAGCTGAGCTGGAGGAGGTGTTCTTACCTCAGATGATAAAGAGGAATGGGGAGGGGAGAGTGGCCAGACCCGGACAGAGGTGGAGGCTGAAGCCTGGTGGGGTGAGGGTTGAAAAGTTGGGGGGCATCAGAAAGGCTGAGACTTCCTGATGAAATAAACAGGAGAAATATGCACATTTTCAATGTAGACTTCCGCGTCCTGTTTGATTATAAAGCAGCTCTAGGTTCAACATTAATACAGTGAAAGCATCAAAGGCCTCAGTCCACAGAGAAATGCTCACAGCCTGAGCCTTGAACCTGGAACTGAGCCTTAAAACCAGCCGTCAGGACATCTGGAACGTTGTGACATCACAACAAAGCGCTCGCTGCTACCTCAGCCACGCCCCAAGCCCCGCCCACCCAGGCCCACCTTGTAGGATTTGGCTTCTCTCATAGACCATCTATCAAAGTGGACCTGGACTCTGGGTCTCAAAAGTGAAGCCAGTGCTGAAGAGCCTTAAACCTTCATTCTCTCTAATGACCATCAGGGGGCGACTCCACTGGTTGTTAAAGAAGTCAGATTGTATTGAAGTCTATGTGTCAACGAACGGCATTCAAATGTATTGGATTATTCAAAAAACAGCCAATCAGAAGTAAGACTCAGATCCTCTCTTCTGATTGGCTGACTGACCTGTTACTACAGCTCCAGAGCTCAGCCTGAGACAGCAGATGGAAAACTACACTGAGATGGTTTTTGGTTCTTGAAAACACAAATATCTTCATGTGGCTGACTTCAGATAAAACACGGGAGAAGTTAAAATATGGACCTTTAATAAGAAAAAGCAGAGGGCATTAACATCCACGCTCACAGTACTAAATGGGAGTAAAAGCTGACAGGGTATACCTAAGAAAGTATTGAATTAGGGAAAACAAGATGAAACTTGAAGGTTGATTCCATAAGAAAACCGTTCTTTAACCATCTGAATCACAGGTTTGATACCAGTCTTTATCTAAATGGTCAATACTGACTTCTTTATGTTCTTTCCATTTGTGAGCAAACTACCTCATCAACCCTCAGAATAAGAGCCAGTGTAAACCCAGCCATGAATGCCTTGTGTGGGGATGGAGTTAAAACATTCATAAATACAACAGCATCTTTAATCAATGGTGACAGTTGGAAAACAGAAAGTATTTTAAAAAAACATACTAGTATTACTTGTTTTAATTGTACAGGGCAGTGAAATTCCTCTGTTTAGCTCAGGGAAATATCATTTGCAGGAAGTTTTAGACACCGGAGGTCCAGTCCGATCCAGGATGGTTAAATCCACACCAAGATCGATCCTAGTTGCCTTCAAAAGCCACTGACTGAATGTTGTGATTCAGCTGTGGGGATGAGGCACACCAGAGCGGTGTCTGTGGGGCAGGGCCGGGCGTATGAGGTCAGCTAACACTGTTTGTGGAGAAAGGTGTGTGTGGTTTCATGCCCCAGACAGCCTGGAAGCAGCTTCCACAGACGCCTGCAGACGTGTGTGTGTGTGTGTGTGTGTGTGTGTGTGTGTAGGGACAGGACACAAGGATGCCTCTGGAGGGTTTCCACTCCATGTTTCCTCTTGGTGTTTCTGCTGAAGAAAACCACACCTCTGTCCTCATTCATTCGTTACTGAGTCATGAATATTTAGTTAAACTGAAACGTTTTCTTCCACTTTGTGTCACTGTCCTTAGGAATCCAAGCCTGCTCCTGCGCGATGGACGTGTCCAGGTAACCTTGCCTTGTTTAGTCAGACAGAGACGGTGAGCGCAAGGATCTGCCGCTGGCGGGGCTGTTGCTGTAGGCGTGCGAGTTGTCCCTCTCTCTCTCCTTCTCCTTGTCCTTGCTTTCGTGTTTGTGCTTGTGCTTGTGTTTGTGTTTGTGCTTCTTCTTCTTCTTCTTGTGCTCGTGGTGGTGGTGGTGATGGTGGTGGCTATGCTCGCTGCCGTGTTTGGAGGACGATGAAGTGGTCTCCTTGGAAAAAGATGGCGCCGGCGTGGCGGGCATAGAGAGCATGGACTGTTCCACCGACGGCGGCTCTTTACCTGAGAAGAGACACAGCAGGAGTGAGTCCTACCTGGTCATGGGGTCCATTTGTTTTTATGATGAGGAAAATGCAGAGTGTGTGTTAACCTGGTGTAGAGGGTCTCTCTAACAGATTGAGATGGTGGTGAATGAAGGCCTGACTGTCATGAACAGTCTCCATATCAATATCTTCATCTTCCATGGTGTTAAACTACAACAGACCAGAACTACACATTAAACAAATGAATCACCTGCATGTCATGTACAATATAGGAAAACCCAACAGTAAGGTGGTCTATGTGAGACTTTACAGTAAAATGTCAGACAGTCCATCAGTAATTAGCCGGAGCAGAGAAATGATTTTGGAGGAACAAGGCAAAGCTGAGTGAATCCGAGGAGGTCTAAAGTCCTTTACCCTGATCTTGTAGCGCCCTCCTCTTGTATCATCATCCTGCTGCTGCAGTATCTGTCCTGGTTCAGGGGGGGACCCCAGTGGGGTCTCAGCCTTCCTCTTCAGGCCCTGAGGTGGTTGACCCACCCCACATACCCCTAATGAAATAGGATCCGGCTCTTCATCTACCTGCAGACACAAACAAAGAAAGCTGAATGTGTAGTCCTTTTTCTTTATGATAATGTGAGGTTGCAGCACATTGGAAATAGTCTATATTAAACCAGTGAGGGCAGAACAGATGCAGCTGGCAGCACCTTCTTGAACTTTGTCAGCATTTGAAGTAAACCTGCGTCCAGGCTCCGACAATGGTGCTTTAATCAGCTGACATGTTATGGTGTCAAACAGCATCGGCTGTATACTGTAGCACTGCTAATTACATAGATCCAACCTAAGATTACTGTTTTATGAAGTTGCTACCATCTGAAAATTACAGCGTGGTTTTACTAAATAAAAGACATTCAAAAAGACAAAAAAAGGACCTCCAACCAAGCAGCTCGCTACTGACATCAATGACATCACCACTGTGTCATAGTACATCTTAAAAGATCCATATTTTAACTTCTATAGTGTTTTATCTGAAGTGTTGATCTCCATAAGAAGATATATTTGTCAGCGTAGTTTGACATCTCCTCTCTCAGGCTTCTCTCTGTGACAACAGATCAGTCAGCCAATCACAAGAGAGGATAAGACCCTTTCCTGAGTGATTTCATAAAAATATAGCAGATTTCAGGTAAATGCTCAGAGAAACCAAATCCTGCAAGACTGGATGGTGGGTCCCGGGGAATGCTTTGTTGTGACATCACAAAGTTCCAGAAGTCCTTAGGGCTGCTTTTAAGGCTCAGTTTGCCTAAACCTGCTTTATAATCAATCAAAGAAGACATGGATATTTACCTTTAGACTATATGGACCATTAAAATACATTTTTGTTTGGCTGAAACAAGACAATTTAGAATTTTCTATTGACACTGCATTAGCTGTTGTGATAAATAAACAAACCCCACATCACTTACAGCTGTGTAGCTCATGCCGACTCCGTGAATACCAATACTAGCAGGTGTGTCCATGACGGCACTGACCCCCAGCTCAGGCTTGATGGTTGGGTTAAGCACAGCTTTCTTCTCCTTCAGGTTGAGCACGAGGCCCAGCTCAGGCAGGGGCAGGCAGGAGGGACGGGTCAGACCGAACAACGTGTAGTAGAGGTTCACAGCGTCGCAGCGAAGCCGCCAGTCATGAGAGGTACCTGAGAAAAAGAGGGTAAGATGGAGACATCAAATGAAGTTGTGTGGGGGTGGGGGTCCTGGTGAGCTAGAGATTGAAGATACAGGTCATTCCTTCTTTGTTTCCCCTCACCTCACATTAAATTTAAAAAATCCTGAAAAAGCCTGTTGGATGATCAAACACATTATCATCCAGGGTGCACAACTGTTAAAGAGCAGACCTGAAATAAATGCAAAGAAAATGAGGGACAGAAGGATTAAAAGTTAAAGGAACAGAGGAGAGGTAAGGTGTGGGAAAGGAAGGAAGGGAACAGGGAGAAAGCTACTGCAGGGGTTGGGGAGTTAACACCAGACCTAAGCTGAGGGAGGCGCTGCTTGTTCTTAAACGGCAAATTTTATTTGACATTCCCACAGAGACAATACAAGCACTACTAGATAATGAGCTCTCAGTGACACAACAGCTAAATACATCATTATATGGGTCAGAGGAGGCACAGCACGCTGAGAGCTGGAATGAATTAAACACCAAATTCTGCTGAAGCTGATGATCCAGAGGCCTGGCGCCAAACATGGGGGGTGGACTGTGGCTTTGGAAGAAAGTTGAAATAAATCACCCCAATGCAGCGGGTCGCCCTGGGGGTGGGGGCATGGATGTGCAGGGGAAACATGGAGTGAGCCTAAGCTGAATGAATTTTATTTATACAGGGATAATAAACAAGAGTCTGCTGCTGCGCTTTATTTCACTACAATTTAACATGGGTCCTTTATTATTAACTTCTTCCTCTATCATTGTTAATGATAGACAAAAACTGTGGGTGAGGTGGGGGGGAGGCTTCTGATGGGGGGCATGCCAGAGAAGGTTTGAGAAGCACTAAGAGCAGCAGAAAGTTCTCTGAGGTTTGTGTTCCTACAGCACTGACCTTCAGCCGTGAAACATCATCCTGTGTGAGTGTGGTGTTTAACACATGGGGGCTGTGGGTTATGTGGAGGGAGGGTAAAACAACCGACACATTTTAATAACATAGTATTCAAGGCTCCAACACACTGGTCACTGTGTATTTAAACTGGCAGCACAGTCGCTGACCCACATGACTGTCCGACAAGCAAAAGCTCACTGGAAACAACGATCAGCAGCACCGCTGTTCATCCTACATGTCTGTAAATCAGTGAATTAAACAACACGTTGAGGGCCAGGGTCTTCGGGAACATGGCGTCCTGAACATATACTTGTATTTGGGTTTTGAGGCTGTGCGTATTTGGATTGGCAGACTGAGCCGTTACAGCTTGGCTGAAAGACTCATAGGACCCCCTGGAAGAGAGGGAAATAATGAAACCTGAATATACAATAGGAGGCAGAACCCTGTGCATATTAGGTGGAGGCACTGCACCAATAAGTCAACCTGAACCGTCTTCATTTCATGATTGGAAGAAACAAACATAATAATAAAAGAAGAGAAGGACACCTGAAGGACAGTGTGGCCAAAACGCCACCAAATTATTGGAGCTGTAACATGATGTCTCCCAAACAGACTAACAGAAAGTTCTGAGGTTTGTGTTTCTACAGTACTGGTCCTACTTATTTATCAGATCTGCTTTTATCATATGAACCTTCTAGATCCCTGAGGTCTTCCAGTCATGGCCGTTTAATGTCAGAACAAAAACCCACGGTGATGTGTTGTTTTATTAGTATGGTCCACCCCTGAAGACCTGAGGGCAACAGAAAGTGTTGATATCTTTAAAAGCAAACTCAAGATTTATTAAATGTCTCTTAATTTATACATTTTAAGGTGATTCTTATATGATTTTATTTTACAATCGTTTGTGTTTTCTTTTTTAATACCTAAATTTTATTTCTGGATTTCTGTTACAGCTAGATGTCTGAGAGAACCACTGTTGTTTGGATGAAGCAGTAGCAGATACTTTAGAAAAAGTGTTTTACAATTTTCTTCAGACAAAGCAGTGTTGTTCCTGTATCAATGAATCAATCAATTAAACCTTTATATTGAATATAATATTCATATATTATATTAAATATTGGTGTGGCTCTTTTCCTTAGTGCAACTCAAAGTGCTGATGAGCTAGAAAGACCAAATATATGAAAATTAACAAAAGATGAAAACTATTTTACAACAAAGATACAATAAAAAAAAAAAGTGAACAAAATAATGTGACAAATGACAGAAACCCATATTTAATAAAAAGCCAGACTGAAGAGGTGCCTTTAGAGTCCAGCACTTTAGGCTGCTCTCAGGTCCCTGCAGAGACCCCTCCATCGGCCCAGAGCATAAAAAGTAAAAGCTGCCTTAACAAAGGTTTATTTTGCACTGAACCATGAACAGATTTATGCCAGAGGACCTGAGGAACCGTAAGTTCAGAGAGTGAGCATGTGAGACGGTGCAAGACCATGAAGTGCTTTAAAAACAAGGTAGAAAGTTTTACCCGTTTAATGCACAACAAAGCTGACTGCTCAGCTCTGTGGATCAGTGCTGAAACATTTAGTTGATTGAACACCGTGTCAATTGATGATCAAGTCAATGATTATCAATTTCAGTCAGATTTTCTTTGGTTGACTCTTCTCAAATTTGAGGATTTGCTGCTTCAGTATGGTTCATATTTTTTTTTAAGGGATTAGGGCATGGCTACCCCCGACAGACTGAGATATGACTGTCACAGTCAGATATGACTGAGATGATTCTAGATCACAGATGACAGAGAGAAATCTGTGAATTGATTGATTCACAACATAGACAAATATCATTTGAAATGAAAGAGCGGGTGTAAAAAATGAAAGCCAGAAACCGGTATGTCCAGTTAAGCCGAGGACTGGTAATAAAAATCTCTTTGGTCTCTGTCAGTAGAAAACAATGATCCTGCTGACTTCATGGTCACTTCATTGACCAATGTCATTCTTGCCTGGTTACTGAGTTTGCCATTTGGAGGAGGATCCCTGGTGGGTCCAGACTTCCATGTCAAAGTCATGGAGCCAAATGTGCTGGGCACCTTCTTATAAAAAAACAACTTTAAATCAACAAAATATGGAAGTACTCTTCCTATTTCCTGCAGCCGCTGTCATTTTGGAAACCTTTAGACAGGACCAGCAGGTTTTAAAATTCTCCTCAGATGTCTGAAACCAGAAGAGACCTGGTAAAAAGAGTCTTTCTCCAGTTGTGACATGTATTGAGCTTTGGGGTTTGCAGTGAAATAGTGGCACTACTGGAATTGATGGCTGGTAAGAAAATGTCAGCATGTTCAGGTCTCTGCAGCGTTATACCTTGTCTGCAGAGATTTACTTGGTCCTGTTACATGCACTGCGTTTGCTGTTGTAGGACTGTGAGAGCACTTCTTGTAAGAAAAACTGAACATGCATTAACTGGACTCTTGCCAGTGCAATTCCCCCAAGTTGTGGTTGGATGAGTCCATTTCTGCTTCGCTACCTACACCATAAGAGTAGTGGAAATAACTGAGCTGTAATTTGTTCTTGAGTGAAAAAGCCAAAGAAACACTGTCCAAATCGTTTAATGCATTATTAATGACAGTAATATGAGAGTTACCACAAAGAGACACAGCCCAGGCTAAAAGAAACTATGGCCTTTTCGTTACGAACTAGTATGAACTTGGTTTTGATTTAGAAATGGTTCATAGATCCAGTCACAAGCTCAGACTGATACACGACACACACAAAGTTCCAGTGACAGCCTGCTGAACTTCAGTGAGTGTGATTAAGGTTCATTAATCAAGTGACATCGTGTGCGTCTCACCTGAGTTCATGAGCTTCCACAGTTGGTCAACTAGAGCTTCGTTACACAGAGTGGAGTCTGACGTCTTGGTGAACGGTGGATTCTTACACAGCATGCCCAGGATCTTATGTCTGATTGGACAACAAACAGGAAGCGCAGCCAAGACAGAAGATGAGAATGGTGCAGTCACTCAACATCAACTACCCCTCCTTTGACCAGCCATGCATGTTCACTGATCCAGATGAATGAAATAAAACTACAGAGCAATAACAGTAACCAACAGGTTTGTATATTGTTGTAACACCAGAGCAGCTGGTCACTTTTTTTCTTTTTGGCACAAAGTTTGACTACAGGATAGGTTAATGTTTTAAGCCCATTTTAGAACAATAGCGTGTCCACGTTGCTGCTGTTTACACTGAACAAAATGAAAAACTGCTTCCTAAAGTTCAGTTTAACTCATGTTGGTGTTCAGCTGTTTGTTTCCTCAGCCATGGCAGAGGTTTAGTAACACAAAGCAGTTATTTCTTAAGATACGCATTAGACCTTATCCAACCTTTAGAATTGATTCATGCATGGAACAATGGGGCTGTGTCAGTCTTTACTCAGTGAAATCATTTTAGGGAGATTAGTCTTGACAAGGAGGATGAACAGGATGAATAACTACAGCAACAAAACTGTTTCAATGTACATAACTGTCACAATTTGAAATCACAGGTCTCTTACTTTAAACTCACCCATTTCAAAGACATTTGATGACAGAGTTTTTAAAAAGTGCTGAGATGTTCATAACATGTGGCTTGAGGTAAACGCCATCAGACCTTTTAACAGAGATGTAATGACATAAACAAACACACCCTGAGGTGAGGACAGTGCTTGATGCTCACCTGACATAATGACCCGGGTCATTCTGGACCATGAGGAGGAGCCACTGGAGCTCTGCTGCACTCCTCTCAACTGGAAGACAAGAAAAACAACATCAGGCACACAAACAGAAAACAAATGTGGACAGTGACACATATCCCAGCAATGCCAAAGTGATGCCAAAAGATAAAAAAGAAGAACGGGAAAAAACAACTTATCTACAGCCACCAATCAGTCAAGGTACAGGAAATATGATCATAACCTACTCTTCCTGAGCTGTGTCCACATTCTGGGCCCACATTCTTCAGCGCATGGAGTCTACCAAGGTCTATAAAGTTCCTGCTTGGCTCTGCTGCTGTGCTTTCTCTTCAGGACTCACCTGGACCCAGTGTGAACCGTGCACAGATTCCTTCCATCTATCTTTTTGTGTTCTTTTTGTTTTGTTGAGAATTAATGTGTTTTTCACTGATATACCCATGTGGCTTCCATTGTTGCGGTCCAAGAGCCGAGCTGTAACAGGTTGTCCCTTTGTAGACATTGTGAACCAGCCAAACTGAAATGGGACCGTCTGGTCTACAGTTGATTTCAGCTGTGCATCACCATCTGTGCCTGCCCTCACCATTGTGTCACAATGTGTGGCTCCTGTCCTGTAGTAACCTTAACAACGTGTAACTTTTCTTCACAAAATCATTGAGGTTAACGGTTGTACTGTTAACTGTTGAACTGATTTATATATTTAAACTTATATTTAACAGTGTAATCCTAGCTTATATGTTAAAGCGATACCAGAGACAGTGGCTAGGGTTCAAGTCCGGCCTGTGGCCCTTTGATGCATGTCATCAAGGTATGAAAAAAAAAAAAAAAATCCCCAGGCTTTATGTCAGTGGTGTTAGCTGCCATATTATTTTCATTACCGGCACGCAATGAATCTTGGGACAAGTTGGACAACAAACGAGCCGCCTTCGTTGCTCCGTGAAAGCAAGACACACTTTTTGGCTGCATTTGAAGTTGCCTTTGAAATGAGACAGTCTAGTCACATTCCTGTATGTGTGAACTGGCACAGACTGCTCTAAGACAAATACAAGAGCCACACATGCTGATCTCCAGGGGTCTGTGAGCAGGAGCCATGGGCATCATAACACTAATAATATTAAAATCTAGCACATTTATGTTAAATGTTGTACCTCTTGTGTAGTCCACCAGGGCCTCCAGTGCAGCGATGCGAACATCTATGAAGTGTCCGTACTCAGCGTAGGACTTGAAGAGTGACGGGTCACTGGGGATATGACCGTTCTTCTGAAGCTGACGGATTGCTCTCAGACAGCTGGAGAGAGGAGGAGGACAATAAAAGTGAAGCACTTTGTTCAAGCTGTGTGACAGGAATTCAGATAGGAAACTAACAGAAAGGTGATGGTTCTTTTGCTGTCCAGATAACACCAACATTAACGCCTGTTGTTTGATACAAGATGAATGAATGAAATATTCTGCATATCCTGTGCCTTCATTTTTCTTTTGCACACATGAAAAATATAAACAAGAACATAAACATGACAAAGATGGACATTAGCTTTATATTCAGAGGGCATGGAAACTTTGCCAACTAAAGAAAAAATATACACTTTGCATTATATCTTAATTGGTTATGTCTTCCATCTTCAACCTCAATATAAGTTAAACTAAAACAAGCACCTCTGTAGTTATTCAAGGTCAAAACACATCTAAATCTGTTCACATATCACTGCATACAGTGCCGTAGTTCATGTGTAATAAAAACTAACTTTTAAATTATTTTTGGACATAAAATGTGAAAACTGTTAGACTTTAAAAAGCAATATGGCAGAATATTTAAATGATTTTGTGATGTGAAGCTGCGATGAGGAGCAGGCTGGAGAAACATTCTCAGACATGTACAGGAGCAGCTTCTGCTCTGTACCTGACAGTGATGGTGTTTCTGAAGCTCGGCAGGAGCTTCTCCATGTTGAGGAATCGGGTGATCTCCTCCAAGATGAGGCGGACATCGGCATTTAAGTTGTCCACTGTGCGCACCTCATTGTTGATGCTGATAGCTGGGGTGAGGGAGTTGGTCAGCGCTTCAATCAGATCTGCACGGTAGTAGTTATCTGAGAACTAACAACGGGGGGGGGGGGAGGAAGAGAGAGGGAAGGGTCGATGAAGAGAAGGAGACATTAAATATCTCTGCTGATGGCTGGGGACAAAGAAGTTACTGTTGGCAGCTGTAAAATAATAAAATTAACATCTTTGTAGGTTTTTTAATCAGCCTTGAGATCCACTCGTCTACAATCTGTGCAATTGTTTTTGTTTGTGTGTAAATGTGAATTTTTACTTTGTTTTTTCTGTTGTCATTATACTTGATGAGGTCCAGTATAAAGTTGAGGACATCTTTGGGACAGAGGTTCTGGACATCTCTGAGTAATGCCATGGCAACCGGCATCGTCTGACATGGGAGACAGAGATGAAACAGCAATCATATGATGTGTTATTGCCATGGAAATTGTGAAAGACACGTCATTTCAAAAACTCAGTTTCCCAGCAAGCTGTAGTAACACAGGCCTTTTAAATATCAAACAACTAAAATGCAGTGATATAAACACAAGAGTTAATATGAACTTGTCAGGGCTCTTTGGTGGACAAAAAATAGAACAGCAACACTGTTTTTATTCACTAAAACATCCATTCATCCATTTTCCATACCGTTTATCCTTACGGAGTCACGGGGGGGGGGGGCAGCCAATACCAGCTGACACTGAGCAAGGACAGGTGTTTAGTTTCCAGTGAACCTAACCTACACGTCTTTGGACTGTAGGAAAAAAGCTGGAGAAAGTGGAGGGGACGGTTGTTTTGAAGTCTCCAGTCTGTAATTTGTCCATCGTCATCTTGTTTTTTTTTTTGTTTTTTTTTTCCACATTTAGAGGAGAAGGTGGAGCTGAGGAGGAGTGAGGGATGGATCTGACCTGCTCTGTACTCTATCCTGATTGGGTGGTACAGTCTGTCAATCAACAATGGCCACACGTGGGACCATCATTTAAAAAATGAACATCATGTTGTATTGAAGAGTTGAAACTAGAGACTGAGACCATAAACTCATTAGGAAAATGTTTACTGAGCTAATAAATCAAGGGAGAAGTAGGGACATTTTCCCATAGACTTCAATACAATCTGACTCCTTTAACAACCAGTGGAGTCGCCCCCTGATGGTCATTAGAGAGAATGAAGGTTTAAGGCTCTTCAGCATTGGCTTCACTTCATAGAACCAGAGTCTACATTCACTTTTATATATAGACTATGGTACTGATACACTGGGGTCCAAAGGCCTGAGACCATTTAGGAAACTCTTCTAAGACTTCTATGTGTGATAAACAAATCAGGCAAGGGCATCAGCGGTTTGATACCCCTGTTGGGTTCTCTTAATGCCAGCGGTTGGGCCTTGTGAGTGGCCAGCAGTGCAGTGCAGTGCAGTGCAGTGCAGTGTAGTTTGCGGTACCTTTTGCAGGAAGTAGCTCTGGAAGTTGATGAAGTTGTTGGTCTTGACGATGTTGGGACAGCTTTTACAGCAGAACATCCTGGTGAACAGGGACTTCATGGCGGGTGGGCCCTGCCACGTGCTCACCATGGCGTTGGCTATCTGCAAAGTTTACACGATGACGGACAAACACATTTACACAGTCAATTCCCTTGGTTCAGTTCTGCTCAAACTATTGCATGTGGAGAACAACATCTGTCATTGACACTGGAGTCACCATTACTGCTGAACATATCAAATGTAGAATGTACACAGAAGTATAATCTGCTCACTGGTTAGCGTGATTATTTGAGAAATACTGCATGGCACACAAATGACAAGCCAAGAATGCTTAAACTCATACAACAATGTCCTCTCTGACCATTATAATTTTAGTGGTGAGGATTGAACAGTGTAAAAGGCAAATGCACACATGAGGTTTCCTCAGGTATGAAGACCAGCGGCTCCAGTGGTCTTTGAGCTCGAACAGGATATTGGGGAATTTATGTTAATGTGGTAATAAAGGGCTAAGGGTCACTGGCACAGGATGTTGTCATTTGGTTAGATAAATAAAGGGGGGAATGCACACCGGAGTTCTCCTGTGCGTGCATGCGCATATTTTTTTTTTTTTTTTTTTTTTTTTGTGTTTTTAACATGTGCGTGCATTTGTCAGTTTTTATAAATTTTTGCCCTCTGATTTTTAGCCCCAGGGCCGTTCCTTCTTTCATCCTTCCACATTTTGTACCAAAAACAAGCAAGTAAATGCCATCCCAGCCAATCACAGCGCAGCCAGGTCCCATCTGAGGGTTAAAGTCAGTCATATTGAGCTTTGTGGTAAGTGTGGGTATGTACATCTGTGAGCTCATGTGTTTGTGTGTGTGTAGTAGTGGTGGTGGTAGAGGCAGTAGTAGTGTATACCAAGGGCCAACATGGCAACTTAATGAAAGAAGGGAAGCACTGCCATTTCAGCCACCACTCAGTTTATCATGTTATGAAAATATTGGTTCAGGTGGAAGTTCAACGGCGGAAATCCAGTGGGGTTAAAGTTGGAACAGACTAAAATTCAGAGAATGGAGAATTTCCTGCAGCCACAGAAGAGGATTATTAAGTCAACTGATCTGAAGAGAGTTAAACTGCTGGGTGGCCTCGCTGGCTGGGACGAGATGTTGTTCCCATACTGTAGACCCCTTTCACAATATTGTTTGCAATAAAGATTTTGTTGAAAATTATTTTTTATCAAAAATACTAAGTGAATAGAGGAATTTGAGTTATGTGCCAGATACTGTCATCTTCCATTAGAGATGAAAACAACTCAAAGTTTTGACGTAAATTCAAAACAGAGCAAAAATTAATGACTTTCTTTGTCTCTTTTTTGTCCCTCCAACTCATTCATCCAGACCTCCCAAACCTTCTAAAGCCCATCCTCATCTTCTTTCATCTACTAATCTATCTATATTACTTCCAGTATCCCTCCAGTCTTACTCTGTCTTTACCAAGCTAACACACACACATACACACACACCTGGACCCACAGGTTTTTTCGTGGAAATGTTCATTTGTACATCAGTGAAAATGCGCCATGTGACGTGTATAAAGGACAAAACAGAAGAGCTCTGTTTACGACTTATTATCACTGCAAACAGAGCTCAAGAGGAGCAAAACAGAAATAAAAGCTGCATATTTATTTCGAAGGTGGTTGGTGTGAGCCCTGAGGTCGAGATGATGTCGGACATGTTAGGGAGAATTCATGTGCACCTTTTGACACTTTGACACCAATCTTGTAATCAGTGACAACTGAACAGCCATCAGCCCGGCGACTGGTCATTAGCCTCCATATTCTAGGTTTTTCCTCTATGAAGAATCCCCTAGCCAATCCTAGCTGTGTATTACATATGAAAAAAAAACAAGACCTGAACCTAATTCTAACCCTAATCCTTAAACCCTTAGACCCCACAAATATAGTAAAACAAACCCACACACACTGGAAATTTAAACGTTAACTTTCATTAAATCCCCTGAAAACCACACCAGATTGTGGTTTAACTAAACAGAGCTCTACACAAATTGTTATTATTTTTTATTATTATTATTTGTTATAACTGGTCAGACTACATTGACAAAGCAGTCATTTTATTCACATAGTAAAAACAGTATTTGCTGGTCTACCATTATCTTGATTGTATTATATATTTGTATTATATTTGTATTATTGTGTGACCCTAAGTGATAGCAGAAATATTCAGATCCTTTGTTTAAGCAAAAGTCCCACAGAATAACACAAACAAACTAATCGATTAGGGCAGTAGACCAGCAACTCTGTGCTCTGCAACATAAAATGTCAATTGAGTTTGGTGACTTTGAACAAAGCAATAAATCGGCTGTTTCTGGTTAACCGAAAGGAATTCTATTCTATTCTATTCTTTATGGGGAAGGTCTGTTTCTGCAGGAACCTATGCATAATGTTGACAGACACACACACGTACCCTGGCTAAGCAGAAGCAGGCCTGCATGCGGACTTTGTAGAAACACTGTTCTTGCTCCAGGATGTCAGTCAGAGCCAGTCTGGAGGCAGGAGTGGGGAACTTCTCCAGCGCTGAGATAGCCTCCTCCTGGAGAGAGAGACAAGGTGCATATGCACATACACATTTACTAAAAGAACTTGAAACTGTCCAGTCAGCTTTTGTTGGCTGAGATGACAGACACACATGTGCAGCTGGTAGTAACAGATAATAACCCATAGCTACAACTTGCTACAACTACAACTACAAATGAAAGGAGCATGATGAAATGTTAATGAAATGTATCCAGTATGTAACCAGCGACACTGACTATGAGAAGCTGCTACATACTGTATATGTATGAACCCTAGTGCATCCAGGTATTTTGAGAAGCTTCTGTACAGGGAGGACATATTACAACTGCAGTGATCTGCTTTAGCTGTAGGTAGAACAAGTCAGTTTAATGGTTTACAATAGCTGAAAAACAGAAACCACTTTGGAAAACCCCTCCCATCATGCCAACCTGTGCAACTACATCCCTCTCATAGCGTAGCTGATACTGCCACATGAAGTCGGCCTGCTCAAACTCCACCTTCCTCAGAATGGACATGTCCGGGTCGATCCGGATCCAGAGGAGGGGAGAGTCAGCGCTGCAGAGGAAAGAAGACAGAGGGACACATTCATGAAGAGAAATGTACCGCAATACAAATCACACAGGTACCTGTAACATTTGACCATAGTGGGGTCAAAAACTGCTAGAGACGGCAAACAGCGGTAGCACTAATATCTTACTCCATGGCTGACAGATCCATGTCGACCTCCTCTCCATTCATCAGAGGGATCTTCTTTTTCTTGTTTCTGGGCAAAGAAACGACACAATGATCAGTTATCAGTTAAAAACATAAAGATTGACATTGAGCACATCCATCAAAAAAAAAAAAAAAAACCTCTTTGTTGATGAGAATGAAGAGAAAGAACCAAGGAGAGAAGCATCACAGCTGGAATAGAGACTAACTGGATTAACATACGAGGAAGAATCACCAAGAAAACATCTACTACAGCAACCACATAACCATGGCCAATAATATACTATCACATAGCTGATCATTTAAAATCCATTAACTTAGTGAAAGGCTCTTTGTTTCTTTTACTCTCTTATGACAGATGGTCAGGGGAGGTAACAGAGTCTGTGCACAGGGTCATGTGACCTGAGAACTGAACGGGTCCTAAACTGAGACAAATGTGCAGGATTCTGCTGCTGGGTGTTCTGAGCCCATGTGTGTGACAGCAGGGAACAAGCAAACAACTGAAACACAAACTCACGGCAATAAGAGCAGAGAGCAGGCAGCATTTTGGACCTTATTGTTATGTAAATCTTTTTTTCACAATAATGAAGTTCATAACAGTGTTCATTGATCCCAGGCAGGAAAGTTCTGAAGTTGCACTGACAGAAAATATAAAAATAAGAATAAGAAAGCATGAAAGTGAAATTTAAGTTAAGTATCCATGGCAAGTGTTGCACCTTAACCTGTAGTATCTGAGCAAACTGACATAACGGTGTCAATAGTACAAGTCAGCAAAGTGTACAGTATGTATGATAACAATATACTGTAATCTCTAAATCATTATAGTAATAATATAATATATTATATATGTAACATGTAATAATATACTATAACAATATGTGGTAATATAGTAGAATATAAAGCCCCCTTTCCGCTAGTCAAAAACCCACTAAGCCCCACTAACAGTGGGGTTTTGTCAGCAATGGAAAAGACAACAATCGACATCCAGACCCAGATCAAATGACTCTGCAGTCGACCTTGGTATTCATTGGCTCCGACTCTGATCTACCCTGATGGAAACACAACTACCAGATGAACACACAGATTTTCACCTCTTCTCCTGCTTTCAAATTTCAAAGCACAGACACCTGTCACCTGTCCAGCACAGTCCTGTTAAAGCAGAACCTCCGCAGACACTCTGAGCTCTGAGATGAGAGAGTGAGGGTGACCGAGTGAGCTGGAGCCTCCATAAAAGTTTTAGATACACTATCACTGAGTGATGTCATATGTGCATGTGATGACATCATTACTTGCAGTTGTGTGTGTCCTCAGTCCAAAAAGCAGTAGAAAAGAGGTCAATTGTCTTTTATTAGGGGATATACCTATGTATAAAAAGCCTGCGTTTACCTGCTAATTTTGGTGGAAAACTGTTCAAATATAAAATATACAGAGTGATGAATGAAGTTGGTACCGTCTGCTTTTGGAGTGACAGGGGATGTCATGTTTGAGGCTGTTCTCCTCTATCTGCAGAGTGTGGTTGAAGGACCCATCCAACTCCTGCACCGTCACCTTGATGGGACCCTGCAGGGAGAGATACGTGGGATTATCTGACAGAAACAGTGGGTGTGTGGGGCTCAGGATTGTTGATTGTAATTGTAGTTGTTCTTCTTCAGACAGAGCCTCTTTATTTGTTAAATTTGTGGATTTTACTCTGAAGAACACAAAAACAAATTCCAAATCCAGCACATTGAGGCTCACCACATATTTCTGAGTTCCAGATGAGGTGTAGTCCTGACGGATCTCCAGCTCCAGCACGTTCCTCTTCCTGTTGAAGGCAAAAATTCCAAAGAATTTCACCACAGCACTCTGGTCTCTGGACACCAAAGGTTAAGGTGATGAACAGAATCAATAGACAGAAAGACACACAGCTAAAGGTGCTGCACAGACCTGCAGGAAGTTGCACTTACTAATAATATTTATTACTTATATTCTATAATTTTCTGTCTCTTTTCAATTCTGAGTAAACGATGAAATGGTCAAAACTCCCTATATCTGAAGCGTTCAGGTTTACAAAAAGATTTCTCTTAAAAGGATTTGCATATTTTGTCTCCATCTAATGTTAATCATTTCCATTGATAATCAGAATTGTTATTGTTCTGTATATGTTCAGATCAGATCATTACAGGTAAGGATACACCCATTGTTTGATGAGCGGGCCAATGTCTTTTCCAGAGACATTGGAGATGGATTTGAGGAAAGCGTGAGTAGACAGAAGCATCTGGCTCCACATGTGGCTCTGGTACTTCTGGGACGAGGCTGTGCTGGCCAGACTCAGGAGCTTGTTGAAAACCTAAAGCAGGGCCAACAAAGACACCAGAACCTTAAAGAGTAGATTGTACAGAGTCACCTACAAAAGTGGTTAGAAATAAAAATGTTTTTTATGCATTGCAACATAACAATAATAAATAATATGAGCCTTCCAATTGACTATGTTAACAAACAGCTAATGACCTTGGTCATGATCGCCAGATTTGACTTTGTTTCCTTAGCCAACTTATCTTGCAACATAACAATTACTGGTTAGACCTGGATTCTCTGAAACAAGAGGTATCAGAGATACTGTGGTGAAATGATATGTAGGTGATGATTGATTGTTTCACTCATCATATGTCTACCAGTCTCAGTTACTTCTAAGACATTCTGGAGAAAAGTAGCTGAGGTTTGTCCACGAAGTCTCTAGATTTGTCTGTAGGTGAAAAAAGGTGGCACCACTGCCTGTACATACTCCCCTGATGATGTAGAAGAAAGAAAGAAGACTGTTTACTCCGTATAATTTTGAAAGAGCAACAGCCAACAGGAAAATGGCAACACTTGGTCCACCCACGAATGGTCTAAGTTCATCACTCAGTCAGTCAGTGACAGACATTGGTGTTTATAGGATTGGCTGCTGTCCAGACTAAAACCAGCAGTTTTTGTTAAGACGTTGACTCGGGTCGTTCCTGACCTGCAACATGAACTCCATGCTGATCCTGTTTTCTATCAACCTCATGACCAGGTGGGCCTTGCATTGGAACATCTTGTAGTACTCCCAGGACAATGTGTGGGGGTGCTTGATGGAGAAGTGAAGGTGGGGGGTTGGACTAGAGAGAAAAAAAGTCACTCATTACTTACACTTCAAACATTAAATGGATACATAAGGATTCAAACTGAAATGAAATGTATTACTTGTCTTTCTCTTTGCCTCCACTGAAGGTTGGGTGCAGCAGAACCCCTCCCATCTTTAATTCATAGTCCACAATCTTATCCAGCTCCTGTTTAACAACAGAATAAAACCCATTACCATTTATAAAAGCTCAGTAGAGTGCAGTCTTAATGTCCTGCAGTGGGTAATGTGCCATTATTTTATCTTGTAGTGTGAGCATGTTTGAGAATAAAGAGAACATCTCCTTATGTGTGTGATATGAACAAGACTCAAAATCAGTTAAGATTTTTAAAGCTCCTATAGTCTGAGTCTGGCTTAAAGGCTTTATATTAATGGTACAAAGGAGACTTGCATTTATTCAGGGAGTGTCCATAATCACTTTTGCTATTTCAACATTGGAAAAAAGAGTCACTTCGCCAAAGGGATTTCCTTTGTCTCTCTGTGCTGTTTTCCACTGAGTGTACGATATGTGTAAATAAGTGCTATGACAGAATAAATAGAGAATGAAAGTGTCAAAAGAAAAGTGTTACCTCTTTTATCCAGTGCCGATACTCATTAACTCCAAAGGTCTTCTTCAGATAGAGGCCGTAGATGTACCCTGAGATTCCCTTCAGCACCCACTCATCAGCCCTTTGGAAGCAGCAATATGTCATGTCAGTGCAGTGGAGGCTTACAAAACACAAAACACTGCAAAATATCAATGGATTCATTATGAGTGAGTGAGTTCAATTACCATAAATCCTTCAAGGTTTATGGCAAATATCCAAGAACATTTCAGAATGAGTAGTAACAAACTTTTCCAATTCTCTTGCCCACATTGTCTTGGGCTCTTTCAAAGTGGAAAACCTTAAAAAAAGCACCAGAGGCCACACTTCTGTTGGTTCATTGCTTTGTAATTGTGAATTTCACCCTCAGGATATTTCTTGGAAGGAACCTGGCACAGCAATCTCAGCTCTCATAAATTTACAAACCTGGATTTACTAGCTCATGAAAAAAAGAGAGACAACGCACCGATTCAACCTTGGTGGTTTGACGCTGAGCTGGATCCAGTCTGGCTTAAGTAATAAAGATGATTTCATCTGTGTATACAGTATAATCAACATTATGGAGCAAAGTATTTTCCCTTCTTTAAAGA
This sequence comes from Rachycentron canadum, assembly GCA_038496675.1. Taxonomy (NCBI): domain Eukaryota; kingdom Metazoa; phylum Chordata; class Actinopteri; order Carangiformes; family Rachycentridae; genus Rachycentron; species Rachycentron canadum. Next base: position 15,948,877 of record CM076653.1, read on the forward strand.
TGTGATCCACTCTTTACCCCAACGCTGTAATGCATCATATTATGGCTGCTGATTAAGAACTGTGAAAGTATGCAGCTCTGAATTTTCTAACCCTCAGATGATATACAACAGGTCTATCTTCACCTCAGCAGACATTCTGAATGAACATAGATCTTTCTCCAAAGCTCATAACCAACTTCACTGTTTGTCAACACAGTTTCACAGATTTACAAAAGAACGGTTTCTCTTTTTCTGCCGCCTCCTCTTTTACGCTACTGAGCTCAGCCTGTTTTCAATTACAGGCCCCTCTCTGATTAATTGCAAGCAGGCAGCGCCACGCTTTGCTAAAATCAAAGGGATCTGACTGACTTTTCCTGAGGTCTTTTCTTACACACCAGCCAGATCAACAACATGAGCAAACCAAGGTCCCACATCTGATGTGTGTTTAGAGGTCAGAGAGGATAAAAGAGAAGAGAGGAGGATAAGAGGAGGTAAAGGGAGGACACGCAGGAATTTATCATCAATAGTACAAGAGGCACTGGAGTGTTAAAGTCCTACTGATGGGCCTCTTAACACAAGCAAACACCCCTGATTTATTCTCTCAGTCTCGCACACTCACCAACCACACCAGCCACATAACCAGGCAGTAACACAGTGATCCATCATACTGGCAGATGCAGCCATTTGGGCCGGTACTGGCCCATCTTGTGACTCCCAGTACTGAAAAAAAGGCTTCGTTCTGGAGTAACTCTCTCATCACCAGGATTATATGAAAAGGTCTGATACCACACTTCTCAAAACAGACCTGAACACCACAGAGAGAATGGCTGACAGCCTGAACTCCAGTGAAAATGGGAGTACACAGCCAAACAATAATGGCAGCACTTTTCCAGTACATACAAGTTTACTGTGGTCTGTCCATGGCTGAACTCACAGCATCAGCAACCTACTTCACACAATACATTGTCTGATCACGTGTAAAAGTTAAAATGTTTATACCAGAGCTGAATCACCACTCTCAAAGGTGAGCTCCTGTCATAGAGGGATGGGGTGGGAGGTGAGTGGGGACTGGGGGGTGTCTTGTGTGTGGGAAGAACACAAAAAAAGAGAGCTTGATAACCATTGTCTAACGGCCCAGTATCTCAATCATTCAACCTTATGCACCTTCTCAGTCACTGTGTTCCTCTAATGAATGTGGTCTGGCTCTGCCATCTCTGCACACAGGACCATCTCAGTCCAGACTGTTTTGGTCTGTGGTTCCCTGATGGTAGAACAAGCTACTAGCGTCTATCAGACCAGGCGTGTCCCTCTATAGCTTCCGGAAACTGTTGATGCATCTCTTCGGCGAGCACCTCCTCTGAAGGCTAGTTAGACGCCCTAACATGTCTAAACAGCTATTAGTTTGCAATTTCAGTTTTCTTAAATGTTGTAGTTGTTCTTATTTTTTTTATTTTTTAATATTTTGCCTTTATAGGCGCAATCAAAACTAATCTGGAAGCACAGACACCGGCTCTGCCATCAATAGTGATCTCTATTGATGCCATTGCCCCTGTGAAGATCAAAGTTATCTCTGTGGTTTGACAGACACTGCAAATAGCCAATGACAATGTTCCTCCGGCTGGGCATCAACACACTATGACAGTTAGGCCTTCCTTACCATGACATCCTGGAGATGAAACAGCCAAAGAACTGCTGAGCCAAGGCTTGGGCCAGACAGCGGCGAGTCTGTGGGGTCTGGTCTATGATCATGGCACTGTGAAGCAGGTTGGTACTGAAAGACAGAAGCAACAACACAGTATGAGTATTACCTGAATCCAAACATTAAACTTCTATAGCTGGTAAAATATGTGCGTTACACCATGACCTGAAAAAACAGAGAAGCGCAAGAACACAAATCTAATTAATATTTACCTGAAGATGCTCATGGATGCATAGGAGGACACTTGAACATAGGCCTCGTCCACAAACACAGTCTTAAAGCATGAGTAAGGGTAACGGCACGTCAGGATCTCTTCATAGAACTCAAAAATCTCATGCAGGTAAGACATGGAGTGTTTGAGCAGTGGCAGCAGCTGTGGCAGGCAGAAATGGGTCACCTGTGAGGGGACAAGACCAAGTACAATGTTAGTTATCAACTACAGCTACATCATCATATGGTGCCAATATCGTCATGACAGTTTTTATTATTGATTCATGATAAAATTAAATCTATAATAAAACAAAATTTAAAAAATGACATTACACTTAGCTCTCTATTCAAAGCACCACAACAGCAACACTGTTCTCTGCTCTGGTTCCTCTGTCTTAACACTGTCTGAATAACAGAACATTGAGGGTGGTCTGGTATTTCTTTGCTGCATTTAAGACCATCACAGATGCACAGTGTCCATAGACTGCACTCAATGAATTAATAAAATTCATTCATTCATTAATTCAACCTTTATTTAAACCTCAAAGAATCATTGGGGACTTGCCCTCATTTTCAATGGTGAAAATAAACAGAATATATATACACACACACACAAAAAAAAAACCTAATTGTATTTGCTTATTTGTTAAATTTGTTAAAAACTTTTAATGTGTTGCAAAATGTTCCAATTGCATGGGGCACAAAAAATATGTCAAATAAAATACTGACTATGGGAATAGATTAGATAGATTAAAAAGGATGTTATGTATGATAGAAGCTCCTCATCACTTTTCTGCTCTGACCTGCTTTGTGAACTGCGAGACCTGATACACACATGTGTGTGTCTGTCCACATCAGTCAGTTGAGTTTACCACAGCTGGGCTCTAGTCAAAGTGTAGAAACATCTCAAAGATTATTCACAGAGATGGAGGAAGCTGATCTTAAACTTCAGGTGTCATAGCATAGTGTCTGATTACTAATGTCATTTTTTAACATTTCTAAATTTCTAAAATTCTGTTTTCATGTTGTCATGTATGTATCTTTATGATTTTAACATAAAACTGCAACAAAACTGCAGGGGTCTGAATACTTCCTGAATGCTCTGCACTTTTAATTCTTTCCAACATATAGTGGGTGTTTTTTGCTGTTCTTGAGGATGAGTTGTCTAAAATTCAACCAATAATCTGCTTCTCTAATAGCTTCTCTAGAGCCCAGGCTTTGTCCACTGTCCTAAACATCACTGATAGTCCTGTGGAGAATCAGAGGCTTGATCTGTTTTTAGTCCTAAGCTTTTTAAAGGGTACATGTCTACCAGTGATAACAAGTAATGAATAGTAAGATAATCATAAGCCAATTTCCCATGTGTTATTTCAGAGGTTTATTACTGTCAGCAGAAAAGACAGTTGCTTAATTTCTTACATTTGTTTGCATTTGTCAGCTAATTTAGATTAGAGTCACCGTACTGAGAAGGTAAGTCTGTTCATTTATTCATTGTGGGTGGTCATGACAACATTTTAAACAGTAACAGATAAGCAGACTTCTGATATTTAAAATAAGTTCAAATAAATAATACTTAAATATATAACAGAAACAAATAACTGGTACACCCACGTCCACCCTGGACAGACTCGTACACTTCACAAACTGGGAAATGTTAAAAAAAAAAAAAGCTCAGCCTTTTTTAAATCCTCCCCTCTAACAGGGGATACAGGACAGTGTCCACAAAAACCACCGGACACACAAAACAGATGACCACCATCATCTGCTGTGCCACAGCTACTGTAGTCTTTTTTTAAGTTAATACATCTGCTGCACATCTGCAAAACTATTGTATTGTATAAATAATACATCACAGTTTCATCCCCATACATTCACTCTATATATATGTACTGTTTGCCTATTAAATAATCTGTGCATTTCCTGCATATTGTGTATTATCTGTGAATAATATGTACATGTGTCTGTTCAGTTTATTGCTTGTGAGGCACCAACTACTGAATATAAAATCCTTGTGTGAGGAAATAAATCTGATATTTGTAGCTTCATGTAATTAAGGTAATTACAGTTATGTTAAGACAATGTGCAGTCTTGTCCTTTTGGGGAAAACTTAGAGGAAAGAAAAGAAATCTTATCATCAACACTGCCTTGTGTTCAAGGACATCTAGTGGTCGTTAGTAGAAAATACAGACTGATGACGACTGCATCACAACAGATGTGCAGTAACTAGAGCTGGTCCTTTACATGGTGGAAAACACTTAAATCAAGACACTTTTAAAGAATGCCATTTAGGTTTCAGACAAAAAAAAAATATCTGTAGAGTTTTGAGAATCTTAAATATGCCTCTTGTATTAGTAACATTTTGCACAGACTTGCCTCACCACCTCTACATGACACAAAGGGCTGACAGTGGCATTGGTACTTGAGCCACTAGAGGGACTGTGAAGCAACAACTGTCTGCTTGAATCCAAATTAGAAAAATCCAAACTTAAAGATGCTCCTGTTACAGTAAAAAGAGCAACAAATGCTCACATCTCAGATTTGAGTTTTTGTCTTATTGATCTGTTGATCAACACTATCTGTCTGCTCATTAAAAAAAGGACTATCTCTTTGGGTGATGTGATATGTTGGCTCCTCAGACTTGTTCTTTGTGTTACTGTAAAAACAAAGTCACATTTTTGGAAAATGAATCACATAATTATATGTTTTGTTGGTCTAAAAATAATTAATATTATTGTGTTTGTTTGTTTAGTTGTTTTGCAATAATCTAAACTCCAAGCAGCCACACCGCCATTTAAACCCAGTGCTGGTCACTACAAACCCACCTCATGCATGTAGGGGTCCACGAGGATTTCAAAGGGCCCCACAGCCAGTGAGATGTTAGGGGCTGCTGTGGGAATGGGAAGGACATAGTGGAAGGTTTTCTTTCTCATGTCATGGGTGTAGATGGTCTCCACCAGGTCCCCACAGGACACTGCCACCATGGAAGCATCCACGGTGAACTCCAGCTTCCAGGTGCACAGCTCTGAGTAAGAGTCCACGCAGGGGAACCAGAATCTGAGGTAAAAGCCAAACTTATGAGCTTAAACACAAAAAACAAACACAAAGACTGATGCTAATGTGGCTTTATCAGCTGTAAGTGTGAGTCTGAGCAAAAACAAAGACAATGTCGAAAAAAGGAGAGGAAGAAGAGTGACAGGTCATAATACTCTAGACCAGCCTTTCTCAAAGTGTGGTCTGCGGACCACCAAGGGTCTAAGAGGAAATTTGTTAAAATCTCCTGTTTAATGTGTCAGCTGACAGAATGTGGATGTGTTAGCTAACAGTTAATGAACAGTTAGCTGCTCTGGGATTGAGCTAAATGTCTCCAGTTATCAGCCTGTTAACTATCAAACACTGACAACAGACAAAATTGTTGACCATAGGCTTAAGACCAGGTCAGTTAAAAGACAAGCAACTGAAACCTCAGACAGAATTGCATTCAGTGACATCTTTGCCAGTGTTCAAATGTGTGAGTGTTAAGTTCAATGGTACAGAAGGAGATCCACTCTTATCCTGCAGTGTGTGACATACACACTCTTCACCTTAGAGCAGTGGATAGAGAAATGAGTGGATAAGACTCATGTCCCTGAGACCCTGGGTTGATTCGCAGCTCCCTGGACTATGCTGCTTTGCTTTTCTAATCTCATGTTTCCTGTTTGGTCACTGACCTATCCAAAGATGCAAAAAAACAAAACAAAACAAAAAAAAAACCTTGCCACAAATCTCACCACAGTACTAGTGAAGTAGTAGCCCTGGTTGAAACATAAAATGGAGTCTGATGGGGTGTGAACACTTTCTGAATACTCTGTAAATACACAAATACACAGAGCATTCACTCGTTGTTATTTAGAAAACAGATCAGGCTTCACTCTTCTTCTGTCACTTCCTGAGGTCCTAATAAAATCAAGGTGTTTTTCTTGAATCATCTCCTCTAAAATAGGGTAATTATAAACACATTTTTTGATACCTGGTAGAGTTCTGGTATCCAAAAGAAAACACGTGAGCTCCTCTCTCCGCCATGCTGCCCTCCACATCGGGAACAACAAAGTGGAGACCCCCTTTAGGCTGGTCCAGAGAAAATTCTATATACACCTTCAAAACCTTCAGATCTGAAGACAAAACACAGTAACATTAGTGTATCGGCTCCAACCACCACATTTAATTTCTGTAGATAACCAGTTTAAACTTCACTGACCCACACCATAAGGAATTTAACATTCAGATTATGCTTTTGTTGACAAAATGATAGCTTGTGTTAGACTCAAAATTCTCCAAACTGTCAGGAATGTAGAAAGAACTAAATCACTCTATGAGCCTCTATTATTGTTAGGAGCCTTTACACTTTGCCTCTTACCATCTCCTTGTTTCCAGAGCTCAGAGGGAACTTTGATGACCAGCTCCCCATGTCCTGCATCAGGGTCCACAGCACTCACTGCTGCTGTGTACGCACTTGAGAAATAGTTCAGGTTCCTCCTATATAAAACATTTACACAAAATAATCATATCACCACCTCTTTAAATAGACAGATATTAATAATTTCATAATGAGTGTCCTTCTAGAAAATGACAGGTAAAAGCTCCCTGATATACTCACTGCTTGGACTCATGATGGCACACCTCCAGTGTGGGGTCATTGTAGATGAACGGGGCCTCAAGCTCATTGACTCGAACCCTGTAAATGCGGCACTGTTTACTGTTGAGCTTGATCCGGTTCAGGTTGACCACTGTGGGGAAAATGGTCAGCTCAACATAGCCCTTAGGGACACACAAAAAAGTAAGAGGTTGGTGAAAATGGACAACTGTAGTCATCATCTGAAATTATTTTCATTGTCTGGATTAGACCCCATAGATAAAGGCTTTAACTTCCCACACATCGTTGTGATTTATATGAAACACAATTCTTCCGGGTAGCTTAAGTCTAATCTTACAAGTTTCATCTTAAAGAAAAAGTTTTTTATTTGAGGGAATACATTTCATGTAATCTGTTTAAAATTATATATATACACACACACATACCTATGATTAGATCAATCATCTAATTTTGCATATTAATGTTTGAACATGTTTTTATGTTCATTTTATGTCTTTTTATGTGAAGCCCTCAATGCAAGTAAATCCCTTGTATGAAAGGTGCTATACATATAAAGTTGATCATTATTATTATTAGAATTATCATTAGAATTAGAATTAGGTTTATTGCCTAGTTGGTTCTTCCAACATACAAGGAATTTGTTTTGGTGTTTTGGTGCAAAAAAAAAACATCTGTAATGAGGAGGTAAGGAAGTGTGGATCAGCTGAAATACAATTCGAAAAGATATTGCAGCAGGTGCAGTAACTGGATAGGATACAGCTCGTTGCAGTACAAGCAGTTCTACACTCCTCAGTCAACGGTAACCGGTGTACTCACAATGACAGACTTCCTCTGGAAGTTGATGTTGTTGATGCACACCACCTGGTGGGTCGTAAAAGCAGTGAGAGAGAGAGAAAGCGCGTGAATATGTGATCATATGATAACAGTGCAGCTAACCATATACTCCAGCAGAGATGTTGTCCAGCAGCCTTGGTGTTTACAGGCCTGTAGTGTAGTGTAGTGTAGTGTGGTGTAGTGTTGTGAAGTGAAGTGTAGTGTAGTGTAGTGTAATGTAGTGAAGTGTGGTGTAGTGTTGTGAAGTGTAGTGTAGTGGTGTGAAGTGTAGTGTTGTGAAGTGTAGTGTAGTGTAATGTAGTGTAATGTAGTGTAGTGTGGTGTAGTGTAGTGTAGTGTTGTGAAGTGTAATGTAATGTAGTGTAGTGTAATGTAGTGTAATGTAGTGTAGTGTGGTGTGGTGTAGTGTAGTGTAGTGTGGTGTAGTGTTGTGAAGTGTAGTGTAGTGTAGTGTAATGTAGTGTAATGTAGTGTAGTGTAGTGTAATGTAGTGTAGTGTGGTGTGGTGTAGTGTAGTGTAGTGTAGTGTTGTGAAGTGTAGTGTTGTGAAGTGTAGTGTAGTGTAATGTAGTGTAGTGTGGTGTGGTGTAGTGTAGTGTTGTGAAGTGTAATGTAATGAAGTGTAGTGTAATGTAGTGTAGTGTGGTGTAATGTAGTGTGGTGTAGTGTTGTGAAGTGTAGTGTAGTGTAATGTAGTGTAGTGTGGTGTGGTGTAGTGTAGTGTAGTGTGGTGTAGTGTTGTGAAGTGTAATGTAGTGTAGTGTAGTGTTGTGAAGTGTAGTGTAGTGTAGTGTAGTGTAGTGTGGTGTAGTGTAGTGTAGTGTAGTGTAGTGTAGTGTTGTGAAGTGTAGTGTAGTGTAGTGTGGTGTAGTGTAGTGTAGTGTAGTGTAGTGTCTGTGCGCTTTCATCTGACGTTAAGTCGCCTAAGTCATATGTCAACTGTGTGTTAACTGTGCTTCACTCAGACATGACTGCAAAACATTTGATACATTTTTAAGCTAACGAGGAGAAAGTTATAGAAAAAATAACTTATAATTTAAAGGGGCGTGGGCTTTCAAATCCTTTGTCCTTCTTCCTGTTCATCTTCGTTGGTTGCGTCCTGCCTGAAGTTTCAACATGCCGACCCACTGCTCCGAGACGGTTCCCTCTAACAGCCGTGCTGGGCTGCTTGGCTTCCCTCAGATTCACGACGCGCAAACATTTAGCAGACTCTACCGAGCAGGGACGCCGACAACAACGGAATATGTGACAGGATGATGAGAGTCGGAGTCAAATGCAGCAGCCAGCGCTCTTAGTGTCTGTCCCAGCTTCGGTTTGTGTCCCCCGGAGACGGCTGTGTTTGTGTAGTTCTACCACAGTGGACGTATCCGTGAAAAGTTGGCCAAGACAAGCAGTGGGTTTTGCACAAAAAGAACAAATCCACACAATGGCTGCAGAAGTCCCCGCGCAACGAAACATTCAAATATACCCTCACTGCCCGGCTGCCTATAGTATAGTGGATACGGCTCCGCCGCGTTCAGCCATTTTGTTTGTAACCTTTGACCTCCCGCGTAAAAAATGACAACAAATTGTTTCCATTTTGAAAAAAAAAATCAATAAAATTCTCAAAACGTGTATCACAGACAATATATAATTGATTATACGTTCAAAACAAACGAATTCAATTTATTTATATAAAAAAATAGAGGGCACGTCTTTTCTACGTCAGAGCGGGGCGGAGACTTCCTGCCCGCCTGAAGGTGCATGAGGTCCGCGGGAGCGCGCACAACGGAAACCAAACAATTTGAATGATTTTACCACAACTATGTAAACTTCACTATGACAGTGCAACCCCATCTTCACAGCCCATGTATATGAAGACTGACATGGTTTTATCTGCACTTTTGAGGATTGAGAGAGTTAATTATAATGTTGGTAATGTGGGCTCTAAAATAAGCCAGTAGACATTTATATTGAAAACAGGAATGGAAGTACAGCACAGAGGTCAATCTGGTTGTCCTCTACAAACAATATTTTTTAATAAGAATACACTTTGTGGATATTTCTTTCAGAAGTGGTATGGCTGCAAATTAAAAAATATACACTCACCGAGCACTTTATTAGGAACACCTGTACCAAAGTTGGATGGGAATGAGTACTGATTTTGAGTATTCGTGTCATTGCCTGTGTTTCTGGGAGGTAGTGTGTTCTTCTCTTCCACCATGGCTCAGCAACATTGACTTCCCAGTGGTTGATCATCCAACTCTATCAATCAGTCTAGAACATTTGTGAGCTTCACATATTCTCCTCAATGAAAAGTAATTCAGTTTTTGTCCAAACAGACTCTAGATCAGTCAATTGATCCTTAGATCTAAGACTCTATTTAAGTTTTCCCTAAATCACATCATGTTGCATGATGGACTACACTACTCCTCATTTAGCAGTTTTCATTGTCTTCTGAAGCTTCTGGAAAGCTAAGTGATATTATACTAAACAATTTCTGAAAGTTTTTAAAGAATCAATATACTAACTTCAATATGAATACCTTCCAGACGTGACCCTTTGTGACAGCTAAGTTTGAAAAACAAAAAGCCAATGAGGGAAAACTAGCATTCAGGTGGCAGACCAATGGTGTAACATCATGACTCAGCCACTTGGCATTTGGTTTCCAAATCAAACTCCATTGATCTGTCCAGGACATTCACATTTATAGGTTTGCTTAAATAATAACGTGGCCATCACATATTCTTCTAAATGGAAAGGTGGTACATTGTGGCAAATTTTTATCTTAAAAATCTATATAATGCCTTTATGATCAATACCATCTGACAGGACCCTTTGTGGCAGCTCATTTTGAAAGACCAAGAAGCAATGGGGAAAAACCAGCATTCAAGTGGTAGACCAATGGTGTAACATCATGACTCAGCCACATTCAATTTGGCTTCCCAATGGTTGATCATTGAACCCTAGAAACCAGTCTAGGACATTCATATTTATAAGTCTGCCCACTCAAAGAGACCTTTCGTGCCAACTCAGTTGAGCAGCAGGACATTTGTATTTATAAGTCTTCCCTCTAAAAGTGACCTTTTCTGTCAACTCAGTTGAGCAACAGCAAGTGGGGAAAGACCAGCAATAAGGTGGCACAGCAATGGTACAACAAGGGCAGAGATACTGACAAGCCACATGCAATTTGGCTTTCTCATGGTTGATCATCCAACTCATCATCAATCAGTCTAGGACATTCATATTTATAAGTCTTCCCTCTAAAAGAGACCTTTTGTGCCAACTCAGTTGAGTAACAGCCATTCAAGAAAGACCAGCATTGACACCATTGCTCACCATTTGGCTTCCCAGTGGTTGATCATCAAACTTCTGGGTGATGTTTGGTTCAGTATTCTCCTCATTCATGGTGAGTGATATTCTTTTGGATTTCCAACTATATTTTTTATTTGTACTGAACTTATATGATCTTTCCTTTGAAAATGCCCTGGCTCAAAGTCCTTACTATAAAGATAGTGATGAACCAGTGTCACCAGTCAAATCCACATGTCATTCTCCAAAAAGGTCCAGCACATTGATATAATGTCAATGTCAACTGTCCACTGTTGTTGTAAAAACAGTACAGTAGTTATAGTACAGTAGTTATAGTAGTTACAGCCTGAGTAGCTGTGGTTCTCTAAAAAGCCAGGACAGACACACCCAGGCCTGTTTTTTTGATTTAACTGACTGCATTCTTCTTCAGTTGAACTAGAGATCAGTCCCTTTTCAAATCTCTTCTTTACAGAACTGGTATGTGGAGGAGGTGGTTGTTGGGCTTTGAAATACTTTGTTCAAGATGCATTTATTCTCTGCCAGCAGCCATAACCATAAATTCTCTGCAGCCCAAAACTTCATGATCAAGGATCTGCCTACTAAAGGACTTGCTCATGTGAACAATGGTACATGGTTTGTATTTGCCCTGAGTTGGAACAAACATTTCTTTATCTTCATCATGAAGAAGTTCTGGCTCTGTGACATCTCTGGTGTTTGTCCAATTCATGCTTTCCTAGCCTAGCTGAGGTAGAGCAGCATTCATTATATATTGGACACTGAGAGGACTTTGTCCTCTGTTTTGCAGAATCCGTTAGTGCACCTTTCACAAATGTAAGTGTAAATTATAGAGAAAATGGGAACTAATAGATTACAGGCTATACATGGAGTGAAATGTTTTCAAATCTTATAAAACAACAAACCATAAATAGATCCACTCCAATATGTGAACACTAAAGTACATCCAGTACAAAGTATTTGACCATTACTGAAAATACACAAAATCTGTTACCATTGAAATTTATTCTTTTGGGATCAGTTATTTTTATTGATCTTAAAATGCTTTGAAGGGGTTTGTTTTCCAGAAGAATCAACCCTGTCCATTGAGGAAAAGGAAACGGTTCAAAAATTCTCAAAGCATTTTTTTGGGATACATACTGTATATAAACGTGAGTGAGTGAAACCTTTTCAGTGAGGCATCTGACACATGCAAACATGTTATAGAAGTAATATTACTTCATCATGCTGAGGAACACATTATGATGTGTTCCTCTGCTTGTACAAGGTATAGGCCAACTTTTACAACAATTACACAATTACACAATCTCAAGATGTTCAAAAGGCTCTAATGTACCTTCTAAGTAATATAAGTAAAATAATAATAAAAGTACATTTTCTACCATGAAAAATATTTTTATTGGAAAAGTAGATAAAAAACTAATTAGAAAATCTATTCATAGGTTGGTTACGTGAACATAAACCTAAACCGGTGTCAAGACATAAGGAGCTTATGTTCTAACAAACAATAAGTGATAGATATAGTAATTTATCCAGTGACTTTAAATGTTGTTTTTTACATAGACCACTCTACATCAATGATCCCACAGTGATTTTTTTTTTTTTTTTAAATGTGATTATTGAAAGATACCTTCCTCTGCACTGTTGATTTGCACTTTGGTTTGTTACCTTCAGCTGACATGGTATTGTGAAGACCCCACCTTTTCATTATCTCTATGGGAATAATGGAAACAATGTGAAAAATAAACATTTTATTCGAAGAATACAGACTGGTCTGAGACAAAAATAAAAAGCGATTCTGCTTACCAACTCTGAACCACATAGAGTAGCCTGCTGTACTCCTCCGGTGTTGTGAAAGCAATTATTGTATAGTATTATTAGTATTTTAGTATAGTAGTATAGTATTATTATAGCATTATTAGTGACTTTCTTAACTCCCATTACTGTTTTTCTGTTGTCAATTAACAAGACTTTTCTCAAATGATTCAATGAGTTTGTTTGCACAATTTCCATTCAATGAATCAATTTCAAACATAATCTTACTTAATCTATTCAAAATTATTAATTGACGTACAAAATCTGAGGCAAGCATGAGAAAAGAGCTGAGGATCTACATAGTTAAGACTTGTTTGCTGTTGGTTTAATAACTGTGGCAAGCACACACTCCTGTTAGCCTGGTTAGCACAGCTGGGCATCTTCCCCAAAGACTAACCCAAAGCTAATTATTTGGTGGGCTAGTTAAAAAGCTGAGCTAACAAGCCATGTAGGGAACACAGACTCTTTTTCCTGCTAACTTGTGCTAACACAAACAGAGCTTAAGACATTTTGATGTGGAAAATGGATATAACTTTAACAGCAAAGTTGCAAACTCTAACACTAAACAATGAGCTAAAAATACTAAAGGGCTCCAGACAACTGAGTAAAACTCTGATTGGGTGACAATTTCTCTAGGAACATAAAGAAAAATGTGCATGAAGGTTTTTAACTGATTGTCAACAACTTTAACTGATTGCTTTTACTTTCCAACCACCCATTGCTCCAACTGTTTTGTGATTTCTATTTGTCAGTTTTGGGGATTGTTTGAACCAGGTAATTTTTTGACCACTTTTTCCCTGTCCAACCACGATTTATTCAAATCATTATGGAAAATTAGAAGATATATACTGTATGTACTTTGTGCAGGCACATTGGACTCAAACACATGCACTTAGTTAAAAAGTTTGAGGTCCCAGCTAAGGGTTTTGGTTTTTTTGACCCCCTGTAAGTTTTATTTTCATGTGAGTGTGACAAATCCCCAGGCTCTTGTCCTGTCTCACACTGGGACACGCATAAAGAGACAGGAAGTTTTAACCAAGGACAATTTATCCAATGAACATGAAGAGGTGATGGGATTAAATATGTCTTAGGGTAATTATCTAATATAGCTGCATGTCAACTAGGAATGCTTACAACTAGCTCAATGTTAGGTTCAGCACAATGGGACGCCCGCCTATTAAGGACCAAGAAAAGCCGCTCTACTTTTCCAGAGCGGTTTGTTTCGAGATTCCAAAACACAAACAACAGGAATTTGTTCATATCACCATGCTGCTTTTGTTCCTGTTGAACCCTGGAGTGCATTCTTGGAGCGGGATCAATAGATTGGGTGTAATTCTTGTGGCTGTCAGCAAGAAAAATTTAATTTGTCAGCTGTCTTGGCACTGTGTCAGGAAATGTTTGACTGTGTGACCCCGTGGCCCAGTGGGAGTGTGATATGAAGGGAGGGTATAAAAATGTCCAAGCAACAACACGGGGCCACAGTCTGCCTGTCTGAGGAGACTGTCACACACACCTGCAGCAGAGAAAAGGTAAGACAAAAGGTCGGATGCTCAATTTTACTTTGGAAATATTCAAAGAAAGTGTGAGTGGGATACACTGGACTGTAAGCTGATGTGTTCCCTGGACCTGAGGAGAAGTATTAAGTTTTTTATAATAATCAGCAGTTCAATTAAAAATGACTAATAATAATAATTTAGACCACTATGTGAAAATGTATGTAAACAGGTAAATTAGACAAAAATAATCAGAAGATTTCGAAGAATATCTTTGGTTAATGATTTCTTGGACCGCATTTTGGGAATTTGGACTCATGACTCAGTACTTCTAAAACCTGGTCTATGGCCCAATATGTGTTTTTCTGCACTGGGGGAGTAGAGATCTTTGACACAACCCTCTGACATCCACCAGATGAATCCTTCAGTCCTGCCCTCCATCTTGCTGGTCATCTCCACCGTCCATGCTTTTGAGTACACAGAGCTGGTGCAGTACGTTGACAGCCATCAAGAAGAATATGTAGAGGTACAATACACTCTTTCTGCTTCAGCTAGACTTTTAAGTGTTGCAACACTATGAATCCAAGTAGAGGAGCCATCACAGAGACTGAAACAGGAAGAGCAACCAAAAATGCTGTAAAAACTACTGACTAAGTAGCAAGTCTACTGATTTCATAGTATCAAGAAACTTTATGTTTTAGCCAGTAACGAAACACAAATTACCCAGAATTATTCAATGCACATAGTAATTTAACTTTTAACTTGACAGGTCTTGGCAGTGAATGCATGCTGGCGCAAAGCTGGCAAACAGGGTCATTGGATCTTGGTTTTTCGTTGACTGCTGGTAGTGACGTTGGTTGACCAAAATTCAATGTCAAGAGAACGTCTAATAACATCTGATTTGACGTATAATGCTGTTGACAGTTGATTTTGATATGTTGTTAGTTTGTGCTGTTAAATAACCAAAATCCAGTTTATTTAGCTTCTAACTGTTTCGTGTCAAGGTCATCTTCTCAGTTGTGACCAAAACCTCGCATTACTAAACAATGAAATCTCAGCCAAACTGTTAGCCAATATTGGGTTTGATGTCAACCCAATTTTCATTACCCAATTTTTCTTTTATTTCCTATTTTCTATTATTTTTATCGTTATTAGAGTCAAATGTCTTTCTGGTGCCAGGAGCATGTGGAGCAACAGTCGGTTCGGAAAGTAAAAATAAGAAAGTAAAATAACCTAATGAACTACAATATTCACAAATGTTGTACATTGCAGAGAAACATCAGTAACTGTAAGTAATAATGTGTAAGTAACCATGAATAATCAGGAGATGATTTATTAAAATAAATTTAAGCAAATTTAACAAAGATTAATGACACAGGTGAACTGCAGGAATATATAACATCAGTGTAATCGTTTTTTCTCTCTCACATCTGTTTTGAAGAAAAAAGCATTTTTGCTGTTGCCCTTTTAAAGTTAAAATAATAAAAAAAAACTACGCTGGGTGGAAACGATTCTGTTGTAATAGATACATTCTTATAGCTTGTTTTTAATGGCAGCGAGCTGAAAATCCAAAAATATACATACGGAAATGCTGATTGAATGAAATTGTACAATATCAGACCAGAATTTTGATCATTCGTCAATAGGGAGAAACGTGATGTCAAAATACCTCATCCAGTGTCATCAATGTTGGCGATGAGCTTCATATCTCCACTTCTCAGGGAAACAAAGCTGGTCTGAGGCAGTAGGTGGCAGTGTGGCAGCATGACAAGCAACTGTGAAGAGCAAATATAACCTTGTTTCTTGTTTTATTCCCTGGATTCCTTGGTTTAAAATGAATCATGGCTTTGTTTGGTCAGTGAATAATAACAGCGTACAGCAGTTGTTCCATATTATATTTTACATAATGAGATGATGTGTATGTGTTCTTCAGGCTCTGCGGGACTGGGTTGCAATCGAGAGTGACTCCAGTAATGTCCTCAAGAGACCAGAGCTGCACCTCATGATGGAGAAGGCGGCTCAGAAACTAAGGCTGATGGGCGGGACTGTAGAGCTGGTGGACATCGGAGAACAGGAAGTCAGTTACAGAGCCGTCGCCCTTTTATGAATACTGTCTGAGATAATGGGGCTTTGTGTGTAATCCTCACCCTAATTGGTTGGTAAATACTTTGTATTTCAAACAGAGAGGTTGGCTCATCAGGGAGGGGGCGACAGCCGCAAACACAGACTTCAAAAAAAGCAGAGGAGCAGTCAGGACCATATCTACCTCCTCATTACTGACTGAGACACATCAAAGCTGCTTTCCACACTCATTAAACGTATAGTTTAGCTGCTCAGCAGTAATTAGGACCAACATGGCATGACCTGTTATTGTGTTAGTGAATGGTGAAAACAATAGCTGATGACTTTTTGACAGACAGTATAGTGATGAGTCTGCAGGGTTTATTTCAGAAAACCAGAGCTGAAACACACATTTAATTCAACACTGTTTAGGTGAGGCAATTTGCCAGGGACGGAGTTGTATCTCTAGAGGAGGGGTAATTACTGCCCTACTGCAAATTTAGGCCTGGTTGTGAATTGTGCACTGGGAGCAAGTTTTAAACCACCAAGAAATCACCCATCGTTTTGTGATCTGCCATTGTGAAGCCTCCATTTTGTGATTTGGATGTTGCCATCTTGGTTTTTAGAAACCAATGCAACCATCTTTGGAGGGGAAGGTGGAGCTGAGGGAGAGTGAGGGGTGGAGCTGACCTGCTCTGTACTCTATCCTGATTGGATTGTACAGTCTGTCAATCACACAGCCACGCCCCAATTCATCTCCTGCTTTATGGTCTATTTTCCTCTAAATGAACATCATGTTGTATTGAAGACTTGAAACTAGAGACTGAGACCATAAACTCATTAGGAAAACATTTACTGAGCTAATAAATCAAGGGAGAAGTAGGGACATTTTCCCATAGACTTCAATACAATCTGAATTCTTTAACAACCAGTGGAGTCGCCCCCTGATGGTCATTAGATAGAATGAAGGTTAAAGGCTCTTCAGCATTGGCTTCACTTTTCAGACTTGGAGACTGAGACCAAAGCACTGCAGAGAAACTTAAAAAACTGAAATGATTGAGGGATGGAAACGAACTTTTATATCAGTATGCGGCAGTTCACACAGATATGAACTTTATTGTTTGCAGCTTCCTGATGGGCAGATGTTAGCATTGCCTAAAGTGGTGACTGCTCAGTTTGGCAACGACTCAAACAAACACACAGTGTGTGTCTACGGTCACGTAGACGTCCAACCTGCCAAGAAAGAGGATGGTTGGGCAACGGATCCCTACAACCTGACTGACATCAACGGTAACAGCCTTGAAACTCTGTCATTTTTATCTTGGCTTTTGGGGGAAATGTACACAAGAAGGTTGGAATATATATATGCATTTGATATAAACATCATAATCAGAAGCTGATACACAGTTTATGTTTGAGATACTGACAGAATGAAATGTGAGGATTTGTTTCAATCTTAAAGCTACTTAAGGAGAAATAAAAGGAAGCTGGATGTTAAGATGTTAATGCTTCCTCAATAACATTACATCAGACACGATATCTGATCAGATGCTCGGCCATTAGAAGAGCAAATGAGGGTTTGACTGATTTTCAGTCAACTTTGTTAATGGTTCCTCTCTCCTGCCAAAAATGTTTTGCGACTGAGTATTAAAGTTTATTAAACAGCCACAGCTGCTTATATGACATTTTAAACTCATTAAACCTAAAGTATAACAATAATTTAAAATGCAAGAGTCAGAGTGGAGCATTATACTATTAAATGAATCAATTTACAAAACTGTGACCTTACATGAGTGAATGAATGGAGAGCAGCAAAAAAAAAAATAGCAAACAGCTTCTCAGAGCCGAACTGAGCTGCTTAGCTTACATTAGCTGGTGTCAGCGTGTCTCTAACCCACAACCTCCAGTCTGGTTTCACTGATGGACTCCGGCTCTGATAACTCCTGACTGCAGTTCATGTCATTAGCTGTGGATTTGACAAAAATTTCACACTGTGAAAGTTGGAATGATGGACAAGAGCAGCACAATGATTTGTCTGTTATTAGTCAAAATAGACTGTTTGTAGTGTTGGTTATTTACATTTAAAAGCCAGTAGGAATGACAATCATTTACAATCCTGTCTTCATATATAATCCTTGAAGAAAATGACTCATTTAACCTATGATGCTGAATACATTAAGAAGAAAGACTTTGATGTAATTAGAGTAAGAATAAACAAACTTAATTTATATGACACTATTTAGGAAACATAAACACAAACCCATCTCAAACCTGCGTCAAAGTAAAAACAGTTAATATATATGAATACAATTAAATGAAATAATTTAGCAAGTTCAAAGTAGGAGTCCTGCATTAATTGTGTATTAATACTCAGGCTGCTGAATCTATATTATATCTACATGGAAAGATTGTTGTGTGATTGTGCCTTTAAGGTAACCTGTATGGAAGAGGAGCATCAGATAACAAGGCCCCAGTTTTAGCCTGGATCCACGCAGTGGAGGCTTACCAGGCTCTCAACATGGTGAGTTCACAATACCACTCTTATATTGGATAGTTCCTCAATCCTCACATCAACAAAATCAAATATGTGACAGAGCGGGAGCCGCAGAGGCACTGTGACCTGAGATCAGACCAGAGGACAGATTAGAGTCATATTTGCATCATCTGTCTTGAAAACACTTCAAATATAAAAAAAGGAGAAACAGAGAGAGACGCCTCAGGCGAGATAGACCCAACAGATTACTCCCATTTATTTAAGCAGACTGTTTTAGTTGAGTAAAATACTCCACAGATTTAGCGAGAACAAACACAGCACCCTCAGGCTAGTGAGAGGGGAAGGCTGAGCTTCAGCCAAACTAACTTGCAAAGTCACTGCTCTTTCTGCAAAGTCACTGCAGCAGTCTGTTTCCTGCCATCCTCGCTGCTACTTCCTCTTGTGAGAAAATAACGCAGATGAGTATTTTACATCAAAAGGCATCGTCCAGATGTTGGATGCATTAAGTGGAGAGAACGTGCGTGGGTGTTGGTAAGACTAGTTTCAAACAAAGCTAATGGCTAATGATGGTACAGTCTGCAAAGCCTTTTGTGACACCACCGGAATTTCAAACAGGGATGCTTATCTTTCAAGAAATGCACCGTTTTCAGATGAGATTCCTCTCCATCTGAACAACTTACTGTCACAGTGACTTCCTGCCAAACACATCTGATGGGATCTCTTTCATTTTCATGCAACAGGAGCTGCCAGTCAATGTGAAGTTTGTCATCGAGGGCATGGAGGAGACAGGCTCCAATGGCCTGGACGCCATGATCCTGGCCCAGAGAGACACCTTCTTCTCCGATGTTGATTACATCATCATCTCAGACTGCGGCTGGCTCAGCACACGACCTGCCCTCACCTATGGCACTAGAGGCAACTGCTACTTCTTTGCTGAGGTTGTGTGTCATAATCTTTATTTGTTGTTTTAAGTTTTAAGTTTGGGGATTTTTGCCTTTATTACACTGACGGTGAGAGAGTGACAGGAAAGTTGGGGGTGAGAGAGGGGGAATAACATGTAGCAAAGGGTCATGGGTCAGACTCCACCCCAGGCTGCTGTGGTAAGGACTGAGCCTTAATGGTATGTACTCTACCAGGTGAGCCACCATAAACCAAACCCTAAATCCTACAAACTGTACCTAACTCTTGGCTCATACACACCCTCTGCACCTGAGTGCTGTTGTGCTACTTCTTCCTCTGGTATGTTTGCAGGTTGAAGGACCTAAACAGGATTTACATTCTGGAGTGTATGGAGGCACTGTGATTGAACCAATGACTGACCTCATTGGTATTCTGGGTGAGTGCATCTTTAAGTGTGTTGCATACAGCACAGTGGTCAGTGGGCGAAGGTATTGTAAATGGGCCAACAAATCATTTGCAAAATAATATTATTTTAGTAAAAAAATGAACTAAACTATAAAGATGCTTTTAAAATTTTGGGGCTTTAATGAAGCTACAGTGGATAGAGACAGGAAAAGTGGAGAGTGATGATTGACATGCAGTAAATGGTCCATCCAGTTGGGAGTTGAGCCTGCAACCTCCTGCTCAGGCCTCATTATACTCATATGATGGGGTCTAGCCACTCAGCCACAAGAGTGCCCCTGTAACTATAAAAAAATGATAAAAAATATGAAAACAAAAATCAATCTTAAAACAATCTTAAAAACTGTTTTTTTTTTATTGTATTAAAGCAATCATTGTAATATGATAGGAAATTTTATGTTGTCACTGCTGGACCACATCATCATGGGCTGGGCCAAAGGGGTGGCCGGGGGGTGACACGGGCCAACTCTATAATTTCATTGACTAGCCAAAGTGCCCCTCCCCATCACAGTCAGAATGTGATGGGAAGGGCATTGATGTTAGTAATGGTCATGCCCAAGCTGAACCGTTTTTTTTAAACCATACTAACACAGTGCTTTAATGTCAGCCAATTTATTTATATTTATTTTTATGCATGGCATCTGCATCTATCCTGTGATTGTTATGGTTGTGCAATTTAAAAAAAAAAAAAAACAACACTGCTAGGTCTGTTATCTGTAGCTCTTTTCCACTGGTCAAACCAATAAGATGCCACAGCTACACTGAGCTCCAGCCTGCAGGAATGAGCTGCAGCCCCAAAATAAGCTTTAAACACCTCACATGAGGGTCCAAGGAGCATTAACCTGGGCCCGAGAGTCTGCACAGCAGCTAACAGCTCACTCTTATATTATAATGGACTGTAATTTTAATGTTTGATTTTTTTCACGTTATTTAAACGTGTCACTCTCTCAGTCTGTGCCCCAACCTGCACATGTACATTGTATACTTATCTATCTCAGCCTGATTATGTGAACTTCCTCTGTGGCACCCAGCAACATGTTGTTTGCTTTCTGTTGTTTTTTTAATGTAACGATTTAATACTTCTTTGCTGACTCTACTCCAATTACATATAATTTCATTAGTAAAAAAAAAAAAAACATTCAGTGAGCTTTAGATATTTTCTTTCAGCACCAAGGTTTTTACTGCAAATTGAGAGGATCAGGTGTTAAGGGTACAGAATCCGTCCAGGTCCCTGCGACTCTGTTGTGTAACTGATAATGAACTCTAATGTTGATACAGTGTGAGGAGAGGCCCTTTAAAGAAATAACATCAGCCACTCTGTTATTATTCCTCAGACACACTGATCAGCCCCAGTGGTAAGATCCTGATTCCTGGGATCAGGGATGCTGTGGCTCCTCTCTCTGATGAGGAATGGAAGATGTACCAGGACATCCACTTTGACATTGACCACTACAAGAACAAGATCGGTGTCAACCAGCTCATGTACAGCAACAAGGTGAGTAATAATCTTGTAATGGGATATGATTTATACTAAAAACCAGGTGAGAGCAACAAGGCAGCTGATTTTCTATCCTGTGCTTCCTGTAGGTGGATGTGTTGGCCCACATGTGGCGCTATCCCACTGTCTCCATCCACGGCATAGAGGGGGCCTTCTCTGACCCTGGCTCAAAGACTGTCATCCCTGCTAAGGTTACTGCTAAGTTCTCCATTAGACAAGTCCCTAACATGGATCCTGCAATGGTCAAAAAACAGGTAAAACAGGATGGTAATGGTCTGCTTCACTCTTGTTTTTAGTTTCATCCCATAAACCACCTCTGCTCCTTTTACTCTTGTTTTTATACTGTAGGTGACAGACTACCTTCACTCTGTGTTTGCAAAGAGGAAGAGTCCCAACACACTGAAAGTCACTATGGTGATTGGGGCAAAGCCTTGGCTGGCTGACACTCAGCATCCTCTCTATGAGACTGGGAAGGCTGCTGTCAAGAGAGGTACAGCTAACAGCCCTTGTGCTTTAAGAAGCACCCATGAAAAGCACTGCATCAAAATCCTCTATACACACAGTACAGCTGAGGCAAAACTGTAGCAATTAAACTTTAAACAAACTATAAAAATGTACACACAGCAGTGCAAGCGTTCCAATTACTCACTTGCATGGCTTCTCCTATCCCTGCTATACAGACGACACTCAACTATACCTGTGGTTCCCTCCAAGGTGACGCCACTTGGCACAGGTCTTGGCTCATCTCTCAAATATATACCTTCAACTAAACCTCTCAGACTGAACTCTTAGTCATCCAGGCCAATCACTCTCCCCATCACAAAACCCAAATGGTCTTCTCATCTCTTACCCCTAACCCTCACCCTAACCCCAACCAAGATTGTGAGAAACCTGGGTGTCATGTTTGATGACTAGCTCGACTCCTCTGATGGATGGTGCGTCCATTTCTTGGTTGTGGCACTTTGCTATATGCAACATCAGAAAAATCAGGCCTTACCTGACTTCGTACACCACACAGCTTTTGGTCCAGGCCTTGGTTATCTCTTTCCTCGACTACTGCAATGCTCTTCATACACCTCTAGATAGGGTCCAGAATGCAGCTGCCTGACTGTTCTTTGATCAGCCTAAATGGGGACATCACTAATGCTGCCTTCAGAGTGACTTCTGGTTCTGCCATCTACGTGACCTCAATCATTTAGCCCTATGATCCTTCTCAACTACTGCCTTTCTCCAATGAATGTGGTCTGTCATTGACATCCCAGCAAACAAGACCATCTCAGTCCAGACTGTTCTGGTCTGTGGTTCCAGATGGTGGAATAAAATACTGACATCTATCAGAGCATGCAACACATCTCTTTATCTGATCTCCTGACTTTTCTTGAATAGATGTTGTACTTAATCTTGACTACAAGGTTTATTTGTTGTAATAATGTAATTGTAGTAATGCAAGGACTAGTGATACAGTGTGCCATATTGTGTCTCCTCCTGTGAGAGATATTTCTGCTTTCACATCAATCGACTGACGCTGATGCTTTTCTCCTAGATGTATAATTTCCTGCCAGTTTCTGTGCAAGCTAATACCATTTTCAACGCAAATAGCAAAACACATAATTTTTCACCTAAACGAGCTTGTAACATTTACCATGTGTTCAGTGTCAAGTCTTTATCTATCCACAGTAATCATTTCTCCATTTCTACAGTTGTGTAGAAGACAATATTTCTCTCTAAAATGTAGCACAGTCATCAGGAATTGAAATTGCATATATTTGATGCACTGGAGCCTGGAGAATTAACCAGTACCTCATAACTGTACCAAAGTACTTGAGTGAATGTGCGTACTTGATCTCACATGATGCGGGAATCCAACTAAAGAGTCCTTATTATCAGCAGTTACACGTGGTGTTACTGTGGCCCTGCTCTCATTCTCGTTCTATATGCTTCCACCTGAACGTAGTAAATGTCATATGTAATATATGTTTTATATATTGTACATGTATACGTGTTTGATGTTGACATAACAGTTTATCCTCCTATTAAACTTGTAGACACATAATTTTTACTCTTACTGTTGATGTAATGTACAGCCAGAGGGGAAACATTTCTTTTTTAGCAAAAACATTTTTAAAGAAAATAAATAAAGAAAATGCAGCTGTTATTTAGGAAACTATCATTAGCTATTTATCCTTTGCTGTTGAATCTTGTTTAAATTACATAAATTAATAAACATATGTGCTCTAACACACCTTGAATATAAAATCTCCCTTCTACAGTTTTTGATATGGATCCTGATCTGATCCGTGAGGGCGGGACCATCCCCATCGCCAGAACGTTCCAGGATGTGACGGGAAAAAGCATCATCATGATGCCCATTGGAGGCTTCGATGATGGGCTGCACTCCCAGAATGAGAAAATGAGCAGGTATGACTCCGCTGGTTTTAAATAAAGTCTTTATTAGTGGGGGATCTGAACCTCCAGCACTAGTCTTACATTGGAATGATCCCATTGCCTGATAGAGGTACATTTAATTTAACACACAATAGCACTAGGACAGAGGGACAGCATCTGGAGGAAGAAAAGACGACTAAAAACCTCTACAAGTTCACAGGAGACTTCACTATGAGACCTTAAATGCAGAAACAAAGATGTGCTAGTCTCGATCCAGAGGGATTTGTCTGTTTTAGTAGCTGCTGGTGGAACAGGGACTAGATTCTTTGTGTGCTCCAGGGACATCTGAGGAGGTGTAATCTGCTTGGTGCTGCTGTGGGTGGTGCTGTCTGTACATGTTGTTCATACATACATTTAACATGATTCTTTTGTCTCTCTCACAGGTACAATTACATTGAGGGAACCAAGTTATTCATCGCCTACCTGAATGAGGTGTCCCAGATTAAGAAGACTACCGTGTGATTTGCAGCCTTGTTAAGTGACCTTCTCAAACATTCCAGCTACAATGAGCTACGTCTGGTTTCTGCCTTCATCTCTGTGTCAAGACTTAATTTATCTGCCTGTCCAGATTCAGTCTGAATAAAACATTTTTTTAACTCATGAATATCTATCTATCTATCTATCTATCTATCTATCTATCTATCTATCTATCTATCTATCTACAATTATATCTATTTATCAATCTATCATTTTCATTTCACGTCTCACGTTGCATATGTGGCATCTGTTTAAGCTCCATATGTCAGACTGTATTGTGTGTATTGTCATATAGTAAAAGCTGTACAATGCAAAAATGTGTGTATTCTTTTATTATTATCATGTGTTGAGTGGTAATGATCAGACAAACCCACCCACACACACACACACACACACACACACACATTGTTCCTTTGGTCATGAGACATTCACAGGAGACTGATGTAGTGACTCATTTCAGAGCTAAGACTCAGTCCCCATACAGAGGCTGCACATTCAGACACACTGAGAGCAGCTGATGAACTGTGTGCGTGAACACCATCATATTCAGACCAATACATGTGGTTTTCTATACATCCAACAGTCAATGTTGTTCAGTAAGACAGCTGCAAAACATCTGCATGAGTCATGTCATCTCAAATTTAATATTAAAGAATTCAAAAAAGCTTGACTTTCTAATACCAGCATTTAGAAACAAAACACATAATCAATAACAATCAAGGTAATGATAATTTTATTTTATTTTTTAAAAAAGCATCTTTTTTTTTTTTCTTTCTGATTTTGTAAGTTACTGTATCTATAACCTCTATTCTTTCTCATCAGTTGTTGTAATTGCCATCATCCTTTTGGGACGTGACATGCTTATTGTAAAACATAACAACACTTTGGCAGGAGGTTTCTAAAATTTATACTTACATATTTTTCAATAATCATTGCTAATTTCATGAGACATCCTGAACTGGTGTACAATACAATGTAATAATGAACAATTATACATCATTTATTAACTCTTTATATACATACATACAAGTTTGTTCAATTTATGTGCTATTATGTTATCTATAGTTTGTGACAAATACATTAATAAACACTGTGTATGCTTATAACATTTATTAATAGTCAATATACTGCTTAGAAATGCTAAAATAGAATTTGAATTTATTGCAATTAAATAAGTGACAATGAAAGATACTAGTTCAGTGGAGTGAAATGTTAAACTACTAAATAATATCAATATGTCTAGATACCAATTTTGGCATTTATTTAAAACACACACACACACACATTAAATATTAATATAATATATAATATAATATTCCATTCTACAGTCTTCAAGGAGAGACCAGTGTTGTGTATCTCAGCAGGAAGTGGTGAGGAGGAACCCTGGTGTTGTGAAGAAGCCGTGTCTGACACTTCAGCGGCCTGATTCACAACACCAGCTGACCCTCCCCACCTCATACACACACACACACACACACACACACTCACTCACTCACAGTACTGTAGCACAGTGCCGGGACCATGTGAAGGCTGCAGTTCAGGAGTTCGTCTTCAGTGACTTTGTGAGTCACGAGACTGACGAGTCACCAGCCGGCATCTACCCATCCTCTATATGAACCAGTCACACAGAGACCACCAGTCTGTTTTAATCCTATTAAATAGTGCAGTGAGAACACTCACCTTCTCTGCGGTACACTTATCTCCTTACACTCCTGCTACTCTGCAGCTGACTGCAGAGGTGTTGAAAGTTGGTGAGACAAGAGACACTGTAGGAGGAGGAGAAAGTGGGACAGAGCAGCATGAGTGCAGTAAACCCTGTGTCCACTGGAGGACAGTCTGTCTGTTTCACTGTGAGTCCAAAGAGCCTCACACCACGACCTAACCTGCAGCAAACGTGACAAGAAGAGGAAAACTCATTTAAAAGCTGGAAAACAGAGAGAAAAATCACATGAAACTCACAACAATAACTGAAAGGTGGCAGCAGCATTTATCTTTGGCAAACCTCTTTCTGAATCCCAGTGTGACTGCACAGTGAAACACAAGGCAGCACTTAAATGTAACACTGCTCTATTTGGTTGCCTATTTATAAAGTGCTTTGGTATTGAGGACAGGGCCGTGATGGAGCTGAGAATAACTTTGGTTTCACAGCTGCAAGCTTTAATCCACCTTGAAGCAGCCCACTGTGGATGATAGCTGAAATCATGTCATGGTAAAGTGGGTTTACAGTAAAATGATCCTCACATCTTCAGGCTGTGTTTCAGTGTAACATTAAGTTTAAGTAAATAAAATCCTGTTCTTAATACAATCAATAGAATTACTTCTCACACTTCATGTAAAGTCTTGGAAAATAAAGTCTATGAAAATTAAAACCAATTTATGACCTAAATTGATATACTAGTGATGGAGATGCATTGAGATCCCTCTGTTAAGTACCAATGACACGAGTTAAAAATACTCCATAGCATGTGCAAACACTGACTCGAAAACAAAATTAATTATTATTGGCAACCTACATGTAAAATTTCTAAATCATCCATGTTATTTTTTATATATTCAGTGATAGGTCTATCCCCCTCCGTGTGGTAAATCTGACCCCGTCCTCTACCCGGCCTAAATGCTGCATGGGCGGAGCACCAGAAGCTATTCAGGAAGCCTCTGTGAACAAAGAAGCTGCTGAACCTCATTAAATTAGGTTTGTTACAATATGTAAAATGAGTTTGCTCTATTTGATAGTTTGAGTGTGACACCTTTTACATTTGACCTTCATTTTGAAAGATGCTACTTGATGGCGGTGTCTCAACACAACAGCAAATAATATCTTTGGGTTAATTCATGAGCCAGTGTGGCATTATGGGAGTTGTTGGCATCAACTTCTCCTGGTTCAGGAGGTTTTTATGTGGAGCTGAATTCTCCACAGAGCTCTCTCCGTCTCCACCACAAACAGAGCAGCCGCTCATAACCAGTAAAAACACTGAGTAACATTTACTCAGCTTGTTTCTCTGATGACTGAAGATCCAGACGTCTGAGGGCTAAAATCCTTCATCTGTTTCACAGTCTCACAGCAAAGGGTTCTAGGTTTGAACCCTGGGCCTGGCGTCTGTGTGGAACCTCTATGTTCTCCATGTGTCTGTGTGGTTCCCTGCAGGTTCTCCAGCTTCCTCCCACAATCCAAAGACATGCAGGTTCATTGGTGAATGGTTGTTTGTGTCTATATATCTGCACTGTGGACCAGGATGTACCCCGCCCTGTCAGCTGCGATTGACCCTGCATGGATAAGTGGTATAGATAATACGTGGATGATTCAGATATAGAGCTGAAAACCAGAAGTGGATTTTAAACATGTGACTTTGAACTGGATAAAAGCCAATGTTGAGCTTCTGGCAGGATACGACACACCAACACATATGCAAAGGGGAATTTTGTGTTACTTATTTCATGTAAGTACATAACTCAACAGCATATTTAATATAAGTCTAGTTGTTCTAAACATTTTAATGTGGAAATATTATAACTGTTAATATCTAGTTTATAGTGAATCTCGATATCTTGAACACCATAAACTCCCCTCTCATCATTTTGCTGCTGAGAGTTATTTGTTTGCCTTCAACATCTAAAACACTAAGTATTAGGTTTTGTCAGGACATGCAGAAGAGTCCCAGCACACGTCCTGCCTGGTCTGGTGGGTAAACTCCTTCCTTCTCAATGGGCAGCTCCAGCCTGCTTCGGAGCGCTGTGTGGGGCTGTGGATGAGGGAGCTGGTTTACTGACGCACTCGTGCTGCTGAGCTGTTTCTTCTTGTGAAATTGGGTTTTAAGTGTCGCCTTTGACCGCTCCATTAATCAGCGGTTTGTCCTTCTGCCTGTCCAACCCAGGACGGGTCAGGCCTTCGCTAATTCCTCCACCAGCTGCCGTGTCACACTCAACATAATATCCCAGCAATACATTTCTCCTAATCTCTTTTCATCAGGTCTGCTGGCCTTTCTGGTCAATCTAATTGCAACAAAGACCACATAAGGGCTTTTGTGCCAAAAGAAAGTTCTTTTACGGTTTCAATTAAACGGCTGGGCTGGACCAGCGCTGGGTTTTGGCTGGACGCCAGTGTCCTTCAGACAAAGAATGTCACTGTGTATAAAGGATGGAGACACTTAAGTGAGGGGGAAAGAAAAAGAGGTTCAGAGTGTGGGGGGAAAGAAAAACCACCCCAACACTCGTCTCACAATTCAGCTCATTTCACTGCGAAATGTTCTTTAAGTAACTATCAAAATGAGCCCGTGGGATTATGAGCTGATGGTGTGTGTGTGTGTGTGTGTGTGTGTGTGTGTGTGTGTGTGTGTGTGATCTAAACACAGAGAGAGGCTAAAATGTTATTTGGAACTACTTTGAGGAGATGTGGACACAGTCAAGGAGCCTGAATCTTTTGGTCAGTGTCTTATTTAAAGGCTTCCATTGATCTCTGTTGTGTCCTTCAACAAGTCTGGATGGGCTGAGTTTGTCTTCAGCTGCTCACAGTAAATCTACTGAGATATTAAGCTTCTTCTAAATGTCAGAACTGATCTTAAGATCCTCCTCATGGACTGCAAATCTCTCAGGAGCCTCGACATGACGAACCTGTGACTAGGTAGATGACCTTCCTCCATCTCCTCCAAACAACCAAGCACAGAACAAGGATCATCTATTGTCAGCCCAAACCCAGTGTATACCTCCCTGAGTGTGCTGCATCTGTCTGACTGACCATCCGTCTATCTATCTGTCAGTAAACTCGGTTCAGTCATTAAATCAGTAATTGCACTTATCAATCAAATTCAAAGCTGATTTATTGGAGTAAAAATTTTTAGAAAAACAATGTTGCAAAATACATGTGTGTGTTTTGAGTTTCAGGAGGATGTCCACCTCTCTCTCAACCTAATGTGGTCACCACATGTTCTGTTTTCTTTGTGTTGCCATAATGTCGTGCTCTCTGGGTGTTTAGCCCAGTGGACAACATAACTATCAAATATTTAAATCCATATTTCATTTGGACTTTGGTTATTAAGTTTAAGTTATTTTAATTATATTAAGAGCTTTTTCTTTTCAAGCCTTCACTGCCTTGTTGAAACCTCCTGATGCTCTTCTGATCATACCTGGGTAGGTATAAATTAATCAAATCAGATGAAATGATGATATGATATGTTATTAGTTTATGTGTAATTTATTTTTCACTCCCCAGTCGTTTCTACAATGAGGGAAAATGGAATTAGAGCCTAAAGTTCCATTTACAACCACGTCCATCGATCTCCTCCACTCCATTTAATCACAGCGCAGTTCTCCACACACTTGAGGCGTCACTGTGTGACCTGAGTGATTGACGCCTCTCGTTTTTGATCAGATTTAAAATGACAATCAACAGTAACTTCAAGCAGAAATAAAAAAAAAATGAAAGATGCTTAAAACATTAAGTATTACTCAACAATGTATATACAGACTTTGATAGTGGCAAAGAAAATGTTGGCTCCAGGACTTTACAGCCTTTTTTGCTGCCATATTTGCCCTGTTGTGTTTAAGCAACATCCTCATGTTACTAGGTTTCACTCTACTGAGTAAATGATCACCACCATCTCTGAGATGGAAAGACATTTTCTTAAGTGTTGTTGAGGTATTTGGACTTAACCTGTATTTTTATTGTATCTACTTTTTCCATTTCATAAGGAAATATTGTCCCTTTTCCCCCTTTACTTTTATCTGTTTTGTTTAACAGTTACAGACTAATTAGTTTGTAGACTGTTGTGGTAGTTTTATGTACAAAACATGTTCTCCCCTGTGAAAAGCAAATTATAGTTTGTTGTAGCTTTAACGACATAACAATAAATGAGCCTGATTAGATGGATAGATAGATTTAGCTGCAGACTCTTTTCAAATTTTACAAAATGAGATATTGAACACAGGATTTTTACTTGTCATGGCATCATTTCACCTTGAGGTTTTGCTGTAAAAGCTCTGAACACCTCTGCCAAGTGCTAATCGACCAGAGAGAAGGGCAGTCAGAGAGCTCAGCCTTCAGCCTCTGCCAATGTCAAACTGCTTACACCAGACTTCAGAAAAAAAAATTCAAATTTATAGTAACATCTGGATCCACAATTTAAAGGGGTCTCTGCTGGCCTGTGTCCCCTCATGCCACCAAGTTTGGTGCAAATAAATGCAGGACTTTTTGTGTAATCCTGACAGACACAGGTGAAAACTTCACCCCCCCCCTTTATCCTTCACCTGTGAACCTGCTGACACTGCAGCCCGTGTGTTCTGCAGAAACACATCCCCAGTAGAGTCTCCCTGAATGAGGTAAGAGGAGGAGAAATCAGGGGCGCTGGTTTAGCTGCTGCTGACAGTGTTTTGACTTCATGGCCTTCAGCCAGATGCTCAGTGGCAGTGCTGCAGCTTGGCCACAGCTTCGCTCTGTGCAGCCAAAACAACCCCAGCCATGCCACACCCAGTTAACACTGCTCTCCCCCCGGTCCACGTCTCCCTGCCTCCCCCCACCACCGCCTCACTTCCCGCTGGAGCTGTCCATCCTTCGTGCTGCTTTCAGACAGCCGTGCTTACGCTGCACTACACAGACAGGGTAGGAAAGAAAGAGATGAGAAGGGAAATAGAGTTTGCCCGCTGCTGGATAAAAGCAGGCTTTTTGTGCTTCCTAATGGAGCTTCGCCCAATTTATTTAGATCAGTCATCCAGACGGCGCCTGACATTGACATCATTGATTTAACATCGCTCATTCTCCGAGAAGAAGGAGTGAAATGAGGAGATGAAGGTGGCTGACACTTCTGAGAAATGAGCAGAGTGACAGGGATTCATCCAGTCATTCAGTGACTCACATTATTTTTTATAAATATATAAAATGATCCATATAATCACAGTCCTTTGATTTAAGTTCATCACTATTTCTAAGTTCTTTTCATGCCGTAAGCAGATGTCTTTTCTTGTGAAAGATATTTCTGTCATACACAGTTTATTGTGTGACATGTAGAATTAAAACGGAAACTAATAAACAGCCACTGAGTTTGAAAATAAAAAAATAAAGGAGTTTTACAAACAGGCTCCAGCACTGACTGACTGACTGAGTGACTGCAGTCTGCGAGGAGACAGACAGTAAAGGCTGAGCGATCGGCCGGCAGCCAGATTGAGTCCAGTATTTTCAACCCCAGAATAAACTCCAGCGTTATCACAGGCGAAGCAGCTGGCTGCCGAGCAGGACAGGTGACAGAGATGATGCTGACAGTGGCCCTGCCTGCCAATCCAGCGGCTCTCGGGAGAGGGGGGAGGGGGGTAGCATTTGAAAGGAGCTGTACGGTTTAAGCAGAATAAAGTCATCATAAAGTCACAGCTATTTGAGCAGGGAATGCAGCTGGTTAAGAGAGTTGAATTAGCAGTGGCAACATCTATTTTCACAGATACAAAAAAAACCCAATAGTGATTCAGCAATATTCACACAGTTAAAGATATTTGTAGATGATGTCACAAAAGCTCATTCTTCCTGTTAGAAATATTCAGATCCTTTATTCAAGTAAAAGTTCCACACAATAACTGACAAACTGACTGACCAGAAATTACCATGGTCTGCAAAGTAAAATTACCCTTTTTATGAATGGAGTCTGGTGGCTTTAAAAGGGCCGATTTAACATCTGTTTCTGGTTAAACAAAAACAATTGTACTTCTGTCTTTATAGAAATCTTTATTATAATAATCTGAACCTGCCAGTGGCAAAACAAAGCACTTTGGTGGATGTTGTTTTACACAGATAAATGTACAATTTGATTACTCTGCAGCAGCTGTTTAGTGGCTCCTGGTTTACTGTTCTTGCTCAAGATAAATTTTGTACATTTCTTTACAAGTTTTGTCCCCATTAATCATTTACACCCCCCCCCCCCCCCAAAAAAAAAAGAAAAGAAAACATAGAAAACAAAGACTGAAGTCTTTACTGAAAGATACTAAACTGAACTAAACCAAAAATCACTGAAGCAAAGACGGCATGATGCCAACTGGAGTCTATAGTTCTAGTATGAACATTTTCTGCTTCTCGCTGTCTTATGTCTTCAGAAACTGAAAATTGTTGGGACAAAACCTGGACCCCACCAGGGAAATTACATATTAAATCAAATTATAAAATCAAATATTTAAACAATTAATGATTGTAGTTTCAGTGGGTGTAAAACTTGAGTAAACAACTGTGGACGTGTCAGTGTCCAGACTGTGCATCTGTAAATCAGCCTGGAAATGATCCATAGTTATTCTCCAAAGTGAAGCTGACAGTATCTTCAGACCCATCAGGACAGAGGCAGAGCAGCAGGAAGAATAATTAATGCCTATAAATAGGAGATTATGTCTTTCTGGGCTGGTAGACTGTCCAAACTTGAATCAGTCTGAGCTTTTAACAGACTGTTTCCACATGCAAATGAAACCTTGAGATGAAAAATTGCATATTATTATTTTTTTTCTCTCTGAGTAATTTTCTTTAAGCTCTGTATAAATCTTGACTTTCTAGTGGAAGAAGGCAACTTTTAGAGCTTAATTAGTTCATAAAATCACATAGGGTGTGCCAGCCCCGACGCTGGGTCCCCACGGCAGACCAACAACAGTCTGCTCATTAGGAGAAGCCACTGGTCTGTGTCTGTTGCTCTGCATGGGCTGCTGCCAGAGTCTCTGTGGCTTAGAGGAAGCTACACACATGCAATGACTGTACGTACACGTACTCTAACACAAACACACACACATCAAAAAAACCCAAGGAAAGACCACAACCTACAATGAACTTATCAACTAAGAAGTTACAGCGTGTGTATCACAGCCTGATGTGTCTGATTCCACAGAGCTCGAAAACCATTAAAAACACATCAGTGAGTCTCAGTGTGTCACTGGTTGACATGTTGCTTCATCACCATGAACACACACTGTAATTCATCAAGGCTCACACACACACAGACACACACACACACACACACACACACACACACACACACACACACTGTACTGTTGCCCCAAATACTCACTACAGCATCAAAAGTGTGTAAATAGTCCTCATCAAATGCATCACACTCTGAGTAATGTTTGCTAAAAACTACACTTACCAGCTGTTTCAGGAAACAACTGACCCCTTTCAGAATCAAACTCAAAGATTTGCCTCTTCAGCCTTCATGATTTAAATTTATTTCTTTTTGTCATCAAATTGTTTTATCTTTACATACACAAACTGCACCACTATCTCTATCAGTCCTTTAAAAAAATAAGATAAAGTGCAGTGAGTAGTAAAAAATTATATATAAATGTGAAAAATAGATGTGAAATATGGAGCAATGTCTTACAAGTAAAGAAAATGTCATCAAATAGAGGTAGGCCTGAAGTATATGTACATTAGAATATACTGTATCTGGCAATTACACAATTGGCTTGTATATAAAAAGTGTAGTAATAATTTAAAGATCCCACATTTTATCTTGTGTTTTATAGGAAGTTTATTCTAAGTCTTCTCTAAAGGCTTTGATGGCTCTGAGTCTCTCTTCTGAGATTCCAATAAACATAGTAGATTTCAGGCTTGGGGCGTGGCTGAGGGTCGTAACTGTATAGTTGTGACAACTTTAAGGCACTGAAGTCCTGACGGCTGGTTTTAAGGCTCAGTTTCTGAAAACAGGCTGTGAGCATTTCTCTGTGGACTGAGACCTTTGACACATTCACTGTATTAATATAGAACCTAGACCTGCTTTAAGCTAAGCTGTGTTACTGCTTTGAGGATTTTCACGTTGTGTTCTTCCATTTGCCTCCACAACACACACTCAAGACATTACCTCAGTGTAAGTATTGTCTTCTGAACTGCTACCTCTGTGTGTATGTATTTTGACTTCATCGTAAAGGATGGATCTTCAAGAGGCTTGAATCCATAAGATAAATTTAAAAAATGAATGCAACTTGGTATTTCCACTATTTCCACAATTCAGAGGAAAATATTTATCTAGATTGTGTCGTTTACTCAGTGAGGTGGATAAAATTATTTTGCAAATTACTGAAAAAATCTGACAAATAAATAAACCAAATCATATATAAACACCTTTTAAAGGTTTTTTTCTTTACCAAGAACCAGTGGACTCAGCGCTGAGCAGCACAGGCTGAGACAAGAAGTGCATCTATGAACAACTGATCTGGTTGAAATTAGTTCAAGTCAAAGGCTGTGGAGTCGCAGATAATTTCACGATGGTGGAGCCATTGTGTTGCAGCTGCAGAGAGGAAGTGAAGTGGTGATTCTAGACTAGTTGGTGTTTGACTGGGTGTTTGGCAGGCGTGGCACACTGCAGCAGCACTGAACCAGCTGGCGTCCATGGATAGACAGACAGGAAGAGAGAGAGGAAGAGAGAGGGAGGATGTAAGTAGAAAGAGACAGATGAAGAGGTGGAGGGAGAACGAGGTGGATGTAAAGGGAGAAAAGAGGGGAGGACACACTGAGACACTCGCACAGAAGGGAAATGTAATGCGCTGCTCTGACTGACAGAGCAAAACCTCACTCTGCGGGGCCACAACGTCACCTCTCCTCCGTCGCATCTCTCTTTGCGTGTGTGCGGGAACCAAAATTGAGTCGTCATCTGTAGAGCCAGTGGTGCCAAATTACCAATACCTATTAAATTGTTGCTTTTCCTAATTAGCTTCCAATATGAACTCGGAGGCTCAGCGTCCCAAAATGTGTGTCACTTCTATAATCCTTCCTGCGGAGTAATTTTAATCAGAGGTAACTACCTTAAGGCTACACTGTGGCTGGAGTCATTTCCAGGCCACATTAAATGATAGGATCTGTAATAAGACTGAAATGTAGCTCAGCTGATGGAGCCAGGTGAAGGAGGGAGCTCTTGTTCTATTAATCCTAATTTGAAAATGATGGAAGAAAAATGAAGTCAGATAGCGATTAAATGATTAATCCCATAAGGAGCTGGAAGTGTGAGTTGCATAACTAAAATTACATTGATGCATTTATGCAATTATGTAATCTGCTAAATACTTCAAAGGGTGCACATGCAAATTGAATACAGTGACTCATGGCTACGATGCAGGTGTGCACGTGTAGAGGCAGGATTATCAGATTGGATCCAACCCAGAAATGCAAAACTAATTAAAACATTGTCAGACACAAGAGCGTTTATCTCACCAACAAGTTTGTTGTATATTTAGAGGAGATTTTAGAATGAGAACTTTCAGGGATGAGAGTGAAAGCTCAGGATTATTTGCAGGTTGCTGTGGCATTCCTGAAGAGCTGCACAGTTTGCTTTATCCCACCAGTTAACTAAGTAGGATGTCTGCCAAGATCCTGGGGGACTGTGTGTGTGTTCGTGTGTGTGTGTGTGTGTGTGTGTGTGTGTGTGTGTGTGTGTGTGTGTGTGTGTTAGGAGAGGAGAGGGGAAGGAGAGCAGCTCCAGTGCGACCAGGATTTGCTGAATGGACAGACTGACAGCTGGAGTTTGTCACAGTGGACACGAGGACACACTAGAGGATGGACTGACGTGCTCAGGCTTCGCACATTAGCTGGATGGAAATTTGAAATTTTCATACTGAAGCATAAAGATGCGGCTGGTACGCTCTCTGGAGAGAGAGAGGTTACTACGGTCACAATACTGAGAAAAAGTAGATCCTCAGTACATGTTCAGGACAGAGGCCTGTGTCTAGTACATCCACACATTCATAATGAATAGAAGTCAATGTCACAAATGAAGGAGTCTGTTTCCTTCTAGCCTCTGCTCAGTTCCTGGAAATGTTCTGAGTAATTTGCTGGTATGCAATAGTTGATTCCTGGGCCACAGTGTGTAGTTCAGTGCTGAGTGTAGAGGGGAATACATTTGACTTGTTGGAAAATTATAGTGTGTTAAGCTTCAGTTTAGTTACAAGTAGCAGTTTATGTCGCACAGCTGCCACCAAGGTTGTTACTTGTTGATATTCGGTTGAATGTAGGTTGTGACGTCAATGTCAGGACGATGTCTAACGGCAGCTGACGTTGATATTTTGAATTTGTGTTCCGTAGTAACTAAAATTCAACGTCTTCCAAACGTCTCATGTCAACGTCATGTGGACATATAAAATACCAGCATGCTTTCACATCATCCTGATTTTCATTTACAACTAATTTAACATCTGTCTGACATTAAAGTCACTGGTGTCTCTGATGTCACACATACAAGATAATAAATAATAATGATAATGATAATAAATAAATGAGGAGTCACGAGACGTTCATTCATCCATTACAGCGTCAGGTCAATTGCAGATTAGCAGTTTTAAACATCCTCTCATGAGACTTTCTCTTTTTCCCTTTTGATTCTACCTCACTAGCTGAGAGTCACCAGCTTCATTGTTTAAGATTACCAGGAACATTTTACAGGAAATTAATGAGAAAACTAAAGGACTACAGTGATTTTATGACAAGTTTAAATCCTCATCCTTTCCTTTCTGAAGCAGTTCCCACAGGTCTCTGTGAGTGTCCCTCAGGCGGCTTTTCATTGTTACTTGTTGACAATAAAGGGACAGATCCAGATGTGAGAGTAAGTCATAAATATATGTCTTGTTTCAGCTGAGTCATAGGAGACTGAGCCTGACTGCACAATAGGTTTATACTGAGGATGAACAGGGAGACATGTCGAGACTCAGACAGGTAACAAGAGCAACACCATGTGTCATTATTTAAATGAGCTGTTAATATATATATATATATGAAATCAAATGTGTTAAACTGAATGTGCAAGATGTTATCACAGTATATCAAAATGTTTAAATCTACCATGTGGCCATATGCTCTCTTTACTCTCATTTCTGTCACTATAAAAGACCTTTTTTTTTTTTTTATTAGTTAAAATTTCCTGAGGACTGAAGAACAAGCAAGTTTCCACATGATCAAAATCAAGCCAACTTTATCTCCAAACTGGTGGAGAAAACAGTCAGTAAACAGACAGTAAACAGTCAGTAAAGAGTTTGACTGCTTACCTCTCAGCTGAGTCCAGGGCTGCAGAGAGAACTCAGAGCTCTGACGTCCAGTCTGCAGGAGCAAAGAAGAAAAGCAGAGTAATTCATTTGTTTCCCTTTAGTCATAATGAAGAGTCACTGGTGTGTGTTTCACAGGTCAGACTGACTTTTCAAAAAACACACACACACACACAGTAAATGTTTTAATTCAGTGTAATAAATCACTTAAGATTGTCCATTGACCACATACAGGCATGGGGTGTGTGTGTGTGTATGCGTGTGTGTGTTTTACTATATTGTTAGGGTCTGAAAACTGGGAGCCATCTATACTTGTGGGGTCTCTTTAAATGGCTGACTGAAGGTTCACACTTGGTAACACTAGATATGAGTTAGAGAGTACATCATGTCAATGATGGGTCCCCAAGAATATAGTAAAGCAGGAGGGTGTGTGTGTGTGTGTGTGTGTGTGTGTGTGTGTGTGTGTGTGTGTGTGTGTGTGTGTGTGTGCTGCCTCCCTATTGACTGTGTGTCTCCCAGGCCCTGCAGCTGTGATGAGGTCCGCTCTGCCTTGATAATAAGCTCATTAATCATGCAGCCCTGCGGCCGCCAGCTCCCCTCTCTATGATTATCAACATTGATTGGCTCGGGAGGAGGCAGCCGCTGCCTCTGGACCAATGGAGGCAGAGGTTGTTGGGGTGTAATAGCTGAGTGGACGACTATTGATTTAAGCATGAGGGGAGATTAATGGAATCCGAATGTTTTGCCTTGGCAGTCAGACAGGTATCAGTGGTGCTGGTCTGGGGTCTGGAGAACAGAGGTCTGTGCAGGTTCTGCTTCAGGGTGTTAAAACAAACTGAAGCCACAGTTGTTACAACATTAGGGTCATTATTTATATTTTATAACTGTTAAATGGTCTCTTTATATTGTTTGTCTTTATATAGTTTGCCCTCTGTAAATTCACCTCATTTCTATCGTGCCCTGATTCATGCGTCAAAGCACTTTGTGAACTCTGTTTTTAAAGGTGATGAATAAAGTTATTATTATTATATTATTAATATTAAAGAAAAGAATGAAGTTAAAATGAATGTTACACTTTTAGAAGTCACTCAAACAGGTTCAACACAGTTGTAATCTGAATTTGTATTATTTAATACTTCACATCATAATTCATTTCAGAATGATCCATTAAGGATTTTAATTCTAGTAGAACATAAAAATAAATAAATAAAGTGAATAAATGAAGTGAGTCCGCTGGTTAAAGTTATGACCTGCACATAGATAAGTGCTGGAGACCCTGCAGAGTAACTAAGGTGAATAATTATTTTATTTTGTTATTGTAATTCATTAATTATTTCTGCTCTCTGTAAAACTCCATTAATAGGCAATTTGTAATTTTGAACTGAAAACTGAAAATTGAAAATTGAAACACTGAAACCTGAATTTTGAGAAAATCTCAAACACTCACGTAAGGTTGAGATGAGTCAACATAATGCTTTTTCCTGATTTAAGTCACATGACATCCAAAGACACTGAAGACGATTATCTCCCTGATACGTGGTCACGTTTGCCTCTCTGTCATCACTTGCACCAGACGCCCTTGTCACCGCTAATTAAACACTACAAAGTCAGCCATTAGCAGAGGTTGGACATCCTTCGTCACGGTTAATTGGAATGATATCACAAGAGGAGATAACACAACTTTATTTACATGACATTAGTCAATGAAAACACAGGACATTCACAGTCCTGTCTATTATGTATTATGTATCATTTATCATCCTTCCTTACAAAATAGTTTTATAAAATAATAACTTACTACAAAATAAAAGTTTGTTTCACTTTCACAGACTCCAGAGATCTTTTGGTTGGAGATGCCTCCACCACAACACAACAGCTGTGAATGAGATACAGTTTGTTGTTCTGCCAGTTTTAGAACAATGAACAACAGCCCTGTCAACATGGATCACACACACACACACACATATACACACACACACACACACACACACACACACACACACACACACACACACACACACACACACACACACACACACACACACACATATATATATAATATTTTTATTTTTTTCCCCCCTGTGTCTGAATATGATGAAATCTGGGCAGAGGTGAACTGCTCCTTCAAAGCCAGTGGAAGTCACTCAGTTATATTGAGTGAAGCCTGGTATATATGTATCTACATTTACAGTGCATTCAGATGACCACAGATCTTTGTTGCAGTCGTGCTGAGTGCTATACTCTGTGTGAGGACAATCTCTCTCCTCCTCTCTGTAAAACCAGGATGTGGAATTAGGGCGGCCTAAAAAAGAGATTGGAATAGAAAGATGAGACTCATGGGTCCGGTCGAAATTACCTCAGTCTGCTCCTCAAACCAAAGCTATTGTGT
The DNA here is from genome assembly GCA_038496675.1 of Rachycentron canadum. NCBI lineage: Eukaryota > Metazoa > Chordata > Actinopteri > Carangiformes > Rachycentridae > Rachycentron > Rachycentron canadum. The sequence continues at coordinate 15,988,544 of CM076653.1, forward strand.
CCTCACAACTCCTAAAAACCACACACAGACACACTCACACAGCCTACATTAGCTTTCAACTACATCTGAGCATCACACACATTCTCCTCTGAAGAACATCCATTTTTGTTCTCTTTTCGGAGGTGATCTGAACCCTGTGAGAGTCTGAGAATCTCAACTGAAACCAGAAAGTGATAAACACCTTACAAAGCCCATGAGTGGCTTCTCAAAGTCCCCTAGTTTCAGGTTTCTGTTAGGATGAAGAGGTTTTTCACTGATGTTCTCAGGAGCTGTTTCTCAGTCTGTGTTCTTCTGTTCATAAGACACATCAGTCAGAGCACAAGTGATTCAATCCAAAGTCCACATCTACCCAGGTACAAGTGAAGCGCTCTCTTTCACCTGTTTCATCGAGGATGCATCAGAACATGGCCATAGACCACAGTGACACTTTTCAC